>CM025618.2:10719135-10732249 GCA_014621495.2 Entosphenus tridentatus
CACCCTTCCCCCTCTCTGCCCTAACGCGAAGAACCACAGCAGCGCCCAGTAGCAGTGACGGAGTGATTATTGTGCTGATGGTAGTGGTCGTGTGGTGATCGTGACGGTGGTGGTGATGATAGTTTTCATGATTGCAGTGATGGTTAGAATAATATCGATAGTTGAGAGTGGTGTCGTTTGTGGTCTGATGATTATTGTGGTGACGATGATGAGATTTGTGCTGGTCGTGATCATTGTGGTGGTGGTCACTGGCGGAGCGAGTAGGGGGGGTTTGGTGGCACATGCCCCCCCAAATGATCCGATCAAAATCCCTAATTTTGATCGGATCATTGGAGTTTATTAGTAACTAGCTTTACTACCCGGCTTTGCCCGGGGCTTGGATTAACCACGCCCGGCCGCCTTTGTCTCCCCAGTGGCGATGTTCACACACCACACCAGTTACTCGTTTGAGACCTAGGGGCGGCCCAGGACCAGTTAAAATAATTTTCACCGGTGGTGGCTGTGAGCGGGAATCGAATCCGGGTCGCCAGGTTCGTAGCGCAGTACCGCTCCCCACACGCGCACGTACGTCCGCGTCCATAGGTACACACACACGCGCTTGCTGCAGACACACGCAACTTAGAGGGTGCGTACGGCAGTAAACGACTGAAATAATAAAGCAGCAATGCTGCGCGAAGAACGCCTGAGACCTGCAACACATTTGTATGGCACTTTACTCGCGCCGCGGAGGGTTGGGGGGGGGGAGTGACATGAGCAGGCACACTGCGTTACGCTTCCACATGCGCGGGTCACATGACAGATGTTTTTTCACAATTTTTGCAAGGTGTACAGTCTGGAAAGTACCCACATGGCAAATTCAAAGTTTCTTGCATGTCGAGAAGTACGCTAAACATTTTGAACAGACACACATAATCACAAATTTCCCTTTTATATATATAGAGATAAATCGGCATTTTGCGACCCCCACTGCCACTGTGTAGCATATTATTACGTGCCAGGGACTCTATGAGATGATAGGACAATAGTCCATAATTGGCAATAAGTAGAGGCAAAGCAGTTATAAGTGACTCACATAATTGTGCGCAGTTGCGTATACAGTACACGACTTCCCTGAAGGCATTCACCTTAAGCGAGCGCGATGCCGATCACACGCTCTTCGAATTCGACCCTTGATCAATGGCTGCGCCATCGCCGCACACGCGTCGAATGAAAAGCAAGGGACAAGTCCTCACTTACTAACAACTCCTCTATCATTTTTCATTGCTGGAGGGGTTGCCCCCCCTACCTAAAAATCCTGGCTCCGCCATTGGTGGTGGTGGTGGTCCGTGGCGTCTGTGTACACACACAGTGTCCATGCAGGGTGGCAGTCCCTTATGGTTTTGATGTTTGTGGTGGTGGTGGTGGATGTGATGATGTTGGTGACCCGTGGTGTACGTGTGTGCACACACGCAGGGCCCCAGATGGGTGGCATCCCCTGGGCGATGTGGCCCCCGACTCGGAGGTGGAGTTGACCTTTGCACTGAAGCAGCAGAACGTGGAGGCTCTTCTCGCTGTGCTGGATCGCGTGTCTGACCCGGCCTCGGAGAACTATGGTGACAAAGATCCCCCGTATAGCCTTTAACACTGTTGGGCAAGTGCTGGTAGCGAGCACCTATGAAGGCCGGCATGGCCAGTACCACGCCCGGCCGCCTTTGTCTCCGTCGTGGCGATGTTTACATGCCGCACCGGGTACTGATTTGAGGCCGAGTCAACCTATGGGGGGCCCAGGATTGGTTCAAATGATCTGTACTTGTGTTGACCGTTAGTGTGAATCAAACTTGTGTCGCTGGATTTGTTGCGCAATGCGCTAACCGCTGCACGACTGCTCCCGCACACACACACACGTGCTCACTTGCTCATACACTCGCGTGCTCTCGCTCGCTTACACACATTTGTTTACATACTCACATACACATACTCACAAATCGCACACTCGCTGCCAAGCTCTCTCTCACCCCGCCGCACTCACCTGGGTGAGTGTCAGCCTCTGCTAACGAGTTTCCGCAGACGCCACCTCTTTAGCAGATGTGGCCATGACGATGACTCCGCACCGTTAACCTGTGTGTGGCGCAGGCCGTCACCTGTCGCTGGACGAGGTGGGGGAGCTGGTACGTCCGAGCGAGGAGACGGAGCGCACCGTGCGGAGCTGGCTGGCGGTGCACGGGGTGACCAAGTGTAGCTCCGTGCTCACGCACGACTTCCTTCTGTGCTCCATGTCGGCTCGGTGAGCGACCCGCCCGGCACAGCTTCCGTTTAGCCGCGATGGCCACCACCAAATCTACAAGCACCTCCACTCTTCACAGCTACCACACCTCCGATTAGCACGGCTGGCTACGTACAATGCAAAAGAAGTTCAACGTACATACTCACATACCACCTCCTCTACAACCTCCAGCACCCTCAGAACCACCTACAATCAACGTTTCATTGAAACCCGGTCTGTCTGGGCTTGCAGCGATCCAGAAAATATTTCCACCCCCAGCACACCCATCCTGTATTGGTTTGGTTTACTGGTTTATTAATGCCACAGGTAAAACCTATTTGGCAATGAATGTCCATTTTTCAATGGGAACCTGGTTACACAACTGAAACCTAGTTATCGCAAAAACATTAAAATCTAAGAACAACTGTACATGGTCAAGCTCCTAATGGAAATGTCGTGCATCAACCGGCTGCAACCAGTACAAAAATACAAAGTACAAAAAGTGCATAAATAAAAATGAAAGTTATACCTCTCTGTGGCTACTACCAATCACATGCCACCTATTCCACCTGTGACCCTGCCCCCCTGGACATAATGTAGACCGAGTTAGACATTTAGGAAATGTAATGCAGCTACAAATAACCAATTAACCATGTGTTGTGTAATTTGGGTACAAATTGCCAGCACTTGGTGTGTAATTTAAATACCAACCACATATCGATGGGACCTTTTTGCCAGTATCAAAATTATGAAAAAATAGGAATACGCCTTACAATTATTGGCAATTATTGCCAGAAAGGATAAAGCGTATTCTTATTTTCTACATATTACAATCGTAATGACATTACATATTTACATTGCTATTAATGTAGATCCTGCCCATCTCTGCCGGCGCGGTGCCATTTCTCTGCCTGGGCAGAGGCCCACAACGATTGTTGACTTGGCGAGGCCCAGCCAGGGTTGACCACGATCATCTGGCTCGCTCGCCTGTGGCGACGGGGCTGCGTGCCTGTGATGGGAGGTTTCCTCTCCGCGATGGCGGTGGAGGGGAGCGCTCCGTGTGGAGGTGATGATTAGCCGAGTGTTCGGCACCGCGTGTTGTGGCTGCTTGCAGGGTGGCGCACCGCGTGCTCCCGGGAACGCGCTTCCAGCGGTTTGAGCGCGACGACGGGCACACGGTGGTGCGCTCCCTCTCCGCCTACACGCTGCCCACGTCGCTCGCCGCTTGCCTCGATTTCGGTATGAGCCGCCGACGTCGCGATTCACCCGCCCACAAACACACGAGAGGCACTTTGCTGAAGTGAAACCCCACGCCGGTAACGTCTACCGCTTTACCGATACCATCTGACTTCCACATCCTTCACTGGAGTCACAACGCACATTTAGCTGCGTTCAGAGTTTGTTTCGCCAGTGATTTGGAGTTCGCTAAGCTTTGCTCAGAAAACGTCCAACTAGGCTTTTCTAACCTCGTTTAACTAAGTTTCCCCTCAATGCCTGATTTAACATTTTATTGTTGTCAGCGACATACATCCGAGGTTAGATTGGCTATAATTACCTGCTTGGGAAATGGATTATTTTGGAACTCATCACATCAGCCGAGGTTTCGGCTTCCCTTCCCACCCCTCTCACTCTCTTTCCCAATTGAAACTCAAAGTTTTACTTTGCCCGCACGGCGGGGTTGAGTGTGAATATTTTATAGTTAAGAATCGGCTTGGTGATTTGTCGACCAATGCTTATTTCTTATGATTAGACTCGCCTCTGCCATAGGAATGTGGAATTGACACCACCAGTTTAGGGCTGTAAATAGATGAGCACCACTTTCACGGTCAGTGAGTAGGACATCGCTTTGATCATTTATGGTTTCGATAAAACGCTTGTGGATAGACTCACGCTGACCACATGTTAACAGCATCGTACGCGTTTGTACGTGTGTGTGCGCGTACATGTTTGTGCGTGTGTGTGTTTGCGTGTGTGTGCGCGTACATGTTTGTGCGTGTGTGTGTGCGTATTTGCGTGCGCGCATCAGTTGGGGGGGTCCACCGGTTCCCGTCGTGGCACCCCCGCGGCGTGCGGATCCCACCCCTGCACGGCGGGGCTGCCCCCAACGTGTCATTCCACCTGGGCGTGAACCCCAGCGTCCTGCGGCAGCGCTACAACCTGAGCGCCGCCGACGTCGGCTCCCACCCCAACAACAGCCAGGCGGTGGCGCAGGTGCGAGCGGCGCGCACACCACTCGGCTCACGGGCAGACACCACCGACTCCCCACCTGTGCGGAAAGGAATGCGGTCTCACGTACAACTGTTCCCCCACGCGAATCTCAAAACGTAAACCCAAACTCCGAATGATAGTCTTACCGTAAGCCCCAATCCCAAACCACTAAATCCTAGCTATAACCGCTAACCCTACATCCTAACTCCTAAACCATACCCCTGACTCCAATTCTAGACTCTAACCCTAATGCCTCACCCCAAACATGAAACCCTATACATAAAGTCTGTAACTCTAACCCCTCATCCTATACCATTAGCCTAATCTCAAACCATTATCCCTAACCCTAATCCCAAAACCTAACTTCTAACCCTAAACCTAACCCTGAACCTAACCCCTAAACCCTCTCTCTAACTTTATATCTTAACCCCAGATCATAAACAATAACCCTAACCATACATTCCAGACCCCATCTCGAACCCTAAACCATACCTCCTGACCCCTAAAATGTTAACTCTACACACAAACTTGAGGAACCATGCATGAATAAGAGATAAACTGAAACCAAACGAAGCTCTATGGTTGGACGAAAATCTGGTCTGTGATTGGTTTAAAATCTGCAGTGGGGGGGGGCGGCAGTGCTCGGGGCTCGGTTCTGCAGCGATGGAAGTTACCGCTTGGCTGACAGTTGTGTTCGCGCAGCTAAGTGTGGTCCCCTGCAGCAGCCACGCAACCTCTCATCCCACCCATCCCCTTCGGCGCAGTTCCTGGATCAGTACTTCCACGCGTCAGACCTGTCGGAGTTCATGGCTCTGTTTGGGAAGGGCTTCCCACACCAGAGCCGGGTGAGCCGGGTGGTGGGGCCCGACCAAGGCTTCCGCGCCGGCCTGGAGGCCAGCCTGGACATCGAGTACATCATGAGTCTGGGTGCCAACATCTCCACCTGGTTCTGGAGCACTCCAGGTACCCTAGCAGTCACAGTTGCGTTGGTTGCTTGCTTGTGCGATATGTTACGGTGTAGTGACGCGGTATAATGTGATGGTAGCATTTCCTATTCTCATACCTACTTTCAATAGCAGAGCATTTTGGGAGGTGGATGGGTGGCGCCGAGGTTTCGGTGCTGAGACCCTGGGTTTGAATCCAGGTAGCCGCTTGAGATTAAACCACATTCATGGTCTCAGCCTGGTCACCAATGACTGCATCACGTGAATGTATTACTCTCGTGTGGCAGGGTAGAGCTGCTCCTTGCTGTGTGAATCAGACATCACTTGAAGGGATCTCAGACCGAGCTCTGGAGTCTGTGCTTCTCCGGACAATTCCGTCCTGGGTTCTCCATCTTGTGTCGTTACGCCGAGAGCACGATCGGGATACATATTTGGGGAAAAGACAAAATAAGAATAGAGGAGGGTATGGGGCTGAGCTGGTTAGTGAGCGAGTGGGGGCGGCGAGTAGAGAATGAGCCATCTCCGCAGGCCGGCGCGAGACGCAGGAGCCGTTCCTGCAGTGGCTGTTGGCGCTGAGCAACACGTCGTCCGTGCCGTGGGTGCACACGGTGAGCTACGGCGACGACGAGGACAGCCTGTCTCGCGCGTACATGACGCGCGTGTCCAACGAGCTCGCCAAGGCCGGCGCGCGTGGCATCTCCGTCCTCTTCGCATCCGGTAAGCGTTGTAGGGAGGGGGTGGTCGGGGGCGGTTAGCATTCCCGCCGCCACCATGCGTGCATGTGGCTCTGTGTGCGGTACACCGTGGGGCGGTGGTGTAGCGGTTAGCGCGCTGCACTACGAACCTGGTGACCCGGGTTCGATTCCCGCTCACGGCCAACACCAGTGACGAATATCTGAACCGGTCCTGGGCCTCCCCTAGGTCGACTCAGCCTCAAATGAGTACCTGGTGCAATGTGTAAACATTTCCACTTGGGAGACAAAGGCGGTCGGGCGTGGTGCTGGCCACCCACTCCCTCGTGTACCTTTCCGGCCTTCATAGGTGCTCGCTAACAGCACTTGCCCCTACAGTCTGTTAAGGCTATACGGGGAATCTTTGTTATCTTTGGTACACCGTGTGAGTGACCCCATCTGTGTCTGTGTATGACCCCGTCTGTGTGTGACCCCATGTGTGGAAGCTACACATGAAGCTTTGTCTTCTCAGCCACAGTCATGCCCTCTCTTCTCTATGCTTGTGAAACGTGGACCCCTCTGATAGAACATCTGCGCCGGTTATACACTTTCAGGCTGGCATCCCTATGATCACTCCTGGGTTTAGCCGAGGCTGGATTGTGTGAGGAGCTCACAAATCCTTCAAAGATCTGGACACATTCCCATCAGTGAGCTCCTCGAGTAGACAAGGCTGCATTGGCTGGGTCATGTAGTCCACATGCCCAGCCACCGCATGCCCAAGCAGCTTCTGTTTGGCCGGATAGAGGGGGCTAAATGCACACGACATGGGCTGGAAAAGAGGTGGACTGATACGGTATGGGAGGATGTTGACCTGAGTTGACTTGCCAAAGACTGGCACGAGCGGTGTCAAGATCAGCCTCTATGGAGGAGGCTCATGAAGGACGCTACTAAACAGCTGGAGGGCAGAGGGAGCGATGCTTGCAACAATGAGCAGAGCACGGGATGGCTAAAATGCAGCAAGTTGACACAGGAGAGAGGGCACAGTTGGTGCATCTGCCAGTCATCTCAGTAAACCCATGGCACCTGGGTCTGTCTCGTGACATTCTGTCAGCTAGTCTTTGACACTTCACATGGCCTCAAAGTGCTCCTAGCCTGGCACAATTGCTGTGGTGACGTCACCGCCACTTAGTAGCGAATTGTGGTTACCGCACTCCAAACCCCGTGACCTAAGTTTGATTCCTGATCGTGGCCAACGTAGGTGACAAACAAAATATCTGAACCGATTCTCCGCCTCCCCTAGATCTACTCAGTCTTAAATGAGTACTGTACCTGCTCCGATATGTAAACATCAGTATTCGGGAGACAAAGGCAGCCGAGCGTGGTTCCGGCCACACCAATACTGGCCTTAAAAGGTGCTTGCTAACAGCACTTGCCCCAACAGCCTGTAACGGCTATATTGGAGGTCTTTGTCTGCGAGCCCACGTGTCCGTGACCCCGTGGGCATGCCGCTGCATTACAGGAGATTCAGGCGCCGGCTGCCGAGAGGTTTCCAAGGATGTGGACACCTTCCGGCCCAGCTTCCCAGCCTCCAGGTGCACCTCGCGCGCGATCGCCTGTCCCCTGCGAGTCCAGTTTGCTTCAGAGAGGACGTTTGGGAATTATTGCGCCGAGAGTTTAAATCATTTGAAAACCGAATGATCCACACTTATGAACGCGAAGCCGATGGTACCGCTGTTTCGAGTAAAGTATCTTCAGCTCTGTTACCTATGCTCGTGTGATGTGTTTTGGGGGTTTTCCAGCACCCATGTGTGTGGATTTATTGCCAAAACCCTTTCAGCATATCCTTGAATTGGCAAGTTACAGCGCTGTAGAAGTTGTCATTATTATCATAACGACCTGCCGCACAGACATGGTCGATGGTGAGTGGTGATAAGTGGTGGATGTAGTGTGTTGTGCGGATGATGATGAGTGCGTGTGTGCGTTGTCCACGTGGCTCTACAGTCCGTACGTCACCACAGTGGGGGGCACCTCCTTTAAGGACCCCTTCAAGGTCACGGAGGAGGTCTCGGACTACATCAGCGGCGGTGGCTTCAGCAACGTCTTTGCACAGCCGCCCTACCAGGTGAGTCTATTCACTGCCTCAGTCCGACTCGCGTGGGGAGCGCAGTCGTGTGGCGGTTCGCGCCCCGCGCTACGAACATCGCCACCCGAGTTCAATTCGTGCTCACAGCCAACACCGGTGACGATTATCTGAACCGGTTCTCCCCTAGGTCGTGTGCCGTGCTGGCTTTCATAGGTGCTCGCTAACAGCACTTGCCTCAACAGTCTGTGAAGGCTACACGGGGGATCTTTGCCTCTGTGTGCGCATGGCAGGAGGTCGCCGTGAAGCGTTACCTTGCGAACACGAAGCCCCTGCCGCCGGCGTCCTATTACAACACGAGTGGGCGCGCCTACCCGGACGTGGCGGCACTCTCCAGCAACTACTGGGTGGTCGCTAACCTGGTGCCCATCCCCTGGGTGTCCGGCACGTCGGTGAGATGCCGCGGGGGGCTGCAGGGGGCTGGGGACGTGGGGGTTCTGTGACTGCGGACCACACTCACCGCTGGACGATGATGATGCTCAATTTATTTTTCTTTCTCATTTTATTTTGGTTGTAAATGAGACTCTCTTAGTCTCTTCAGTTCTCACCTGGTTAAAACAAAATGAACGGCAGGGGGAGAGAAAGACCCAGCAAGTCTGGTATTGAGAGAACAAACTTAGCACATTTTTGGAAATGTAATGCAATGCAACGCAGAGAGTCGGGTAACACACAGTTAACGCATAGCCTGGTTGATTACATTCTCCAAAGATTGCTAAATTAGAGCTGTGTGGGAAAATGTGGTCGTGCGGGTTGAAGATGGGGATTACAGATCTCGGAGCTTAGTAAGACCAGCAGTGGATTTTGCTATCCTGTTCTACTGCCCTTCTGCCCACCGCTATCCCTGCAAGTCTGTTGCCGATAACAATGTGACGAGTACAGTGTGTGGTCACCTGTCCGAGCACTATGCAGGCACTACCCTGGGTGTGTGCCAGATGATTTGGTCAAAGGCACTCTTGGTACCCTCTCTGGCCTCTAGCATTCGACCCCGAATCCCCTGCTGTAAGAAACCCCCTCCACTGACTCTATGGCTGAGCACGCTTCCTCGCCCCAGTTGTTCAGCGTTCTTGCCCGCTGTCTCGCCCGCAGGCCTCGACGCCCGTGTTTGGCGGGATCGTGGCGCTGGTAAACGACCACCGCCTCCAGCAGGGCCTCCCAGCGCTCGGCTTCCTCAACCCCCTCCTGTATGCACTGGGCAACGGCCGGGGGCCGAACACCGCCATTTACGATGTGAGTGCCACTCATCCCTTCGCCCTCCTGACCTGCCCCCCTCCCGCCAGGGCCCCCCACGCGTTCGCTCAGCCGGTCTCCCTTTGTACCGCGCGTCGTTCGTTATGACGTCTGACGATTCACTTTGGTTTCCAAAGCGGCGCCCAGAACATGGGGCCAAAGGTCGGACATCAGCCGAATTACATGCTGGGCAAAGGCAAAGACCTCCCCGTATAGCCTTAACAGACTGTTGGGGCAAGTGCTGTTAGCGAGCACATATGAAGGCCGGCACTGCACACGAAGGGGGTGATTGGCCAACACCACGCCCGGCTGCGTTTGTCGCCCCAGTGGTGATGTTTACACACCACACCAAGTACTCATTTGAGGCTGAGTGTCGACCTAGGGAAGGGCCATGACAGGTTCAGATAATCGTCACTGGTGTTGGCCGTGAGCGGGAATTGAACTCGGTTGCTGGGTTTGTAGCGCAGCGCGCTAAGCTGGTCACAACCCAAACAACACGCATCTGCAGAGAGCCACACGGCAGCGAACCGCATGGCAGCACGACCCCGAACGCCTCTGCATTCGTTCGTTTGAGCCACACCGCCGACACGTGAGCGCGGTGCTTGTGGTGTGATCTTGCCTGTGCAGGTAATGTCTGGGTGCCACCTGGGCTGCCTGGACGAGCAGAGCCAGCTGGTGGGCTTCTGTGCCACGCCAGGGTGGGACCCGGTCACGGGCTGGGGGACCCCCAACTACCCGGCGCTGCTCAAAGCGCTGCTCAGAGGGACCGCCCGGCAGTGACGCACGCGGACGTGCGGGGGCGGCTTCACGACCTTAACGCCTACACGGCTCACACTCGCCATCGCGCTACAGGCTTACCACAGTCCCACGTGCTCACACACTCCCACGCTCTCACCGGGCTGTCACTGACGGACTCGCACGCTCGACACAATCGCACCGAGGTACTCCCACACTTCGCCACGATCACACTGTTATACACTCACACAATCCCAATGTCACGGTCTTACAAAACCACACACAGACTCGCACTGCACACACGCACAAAATACTTTCAAACACTACCTTGCAAAACTGCCTCCTAGCCACTGTGTCATGTTATTAAGCAGTCTTTGGAACTGTAGAATTTTTGCCTGATGCCGCCCCTGGCCCCTGTATTCATGTGCATGCCACCGTGTGTCTGTGTGATTTTCCCATGAAGCCGGTCAGGGCTCCCCACGAATCCTGAAACGCTGCACATTGAGTCCCGGGTCACCACATCCATGTTGAAAAGCCACAGCAAACCTGCCGACCCATTTCAGCGTGAGGCTACCGATCTTTAAACCAATTTACTGCGGACTGGTTATCGAAGCAAATCGTACTGCTTTGTACATTTTTTCTTAAATTACATTTATCTTTGAAATCAAGATTCGGCAAAAGGGTTTAGCGATTGTAGCGTTGTGGTAGGGCACGGTGCGTGCCAGCTGCTGTTAGATCGGCAGCACTGCCACAGGTGACACCTATACCAAGCCCCAACAATCGCTCAGTCAGCCTGAGGTCAAGCGGTCGGAAACCAAAACAATAAGAGACATTTTTTTCGAATTCGGAAAAAAAAACACCCTCAATATTCTAGATTTGAAATTTTCGTGACTGCAAGGATCCATACTCTTTGGTTCTTTCGGTAAAGTCACGTAGGTGCAAATAAAGATGAAAAATAACTAAATTAAATCACGACGTTTTGGAGGCAACACAAGCGTCCGTCATCATGTGGGACAACCACAGCAACAACAGCAACCAGAATTACTGTCGTGGGCAGTCATTCAGTTATTCTTTTGCTGTGGTTGTCCCACCTGATGACGGAAGCTTGTGTTGCCTCCGAAACGTCATGATACATTTTTTTTATTTTTACCTACCCTCAATATATCAAGGGCACGTGATTATGAGACGATCCTTAATAAAGAACGTCAGGAAACAATCCTTTAGAAACCCGCATGCGGCTCCGGAGCCACAGGTTGCCGAGTCGTGGCCTCGCTCGATGAAGACTGCAGTTTGAACTGGGCGCGTCTGGCCTCGTTCGTTATTGACATCCAAACACATTTCCAATTCTCAGGCTGTCCAAGGCTTGACCTGGACATGCTGTGAATTTGCATGCCTTCCTGAACCCTGGTGGGGATGAACGATCTCAGCTGGTGAAGGTCTGAAGGGACAGTGGCCAGGGCCGGGCTACCGTGGACCTGCTCGGGGCGCATTCGATAATGAGGAACTGCTTCTTGTCCGCGGGCTTTTGCTGACACACTCGTTTCTTCTCCTGCCTCGGGTAACGTTGGTTTTCGCCGATGTAGATGTTTATACTTGACGGGATTTAACGGAGGTGTGACCTCTGGGGTGGTGGTGCGATTTGCAACTTACGCAATAAAAGGTAATTTGTTGGGTGAAAGATTTTTTTTATTTTCACCTGGGAAAACCCTTCCAACGCTTGCAGGAGGTCCCTTCCAAGTTTGCACACGAGGGGGCGACAAATGCTGTTTTCTCCCTTTCTCGGGCTTTGCGAGTACAGTCAGACACTGTAATTGTTCAAATTTAGATCGATGCTTTTTATAACGTCAAGCGACCAGCAACAAACAGCACCATCAGGGTTGTAATAAGGAGTTAACTCATAATACACATTTTTCACACATAGGTAAAGCCTACAGAGGCTGTTGGGGCAAATGTTCGACAGCAGCTATTAAATTATAAGCATGTTTTTATTTTACCAGATCATGGCGAGTAAAAAAGCCTTTTTTAGCAGCGACCTTGCCACAAATGATAGCCCAACAAAGTCGCTTGTCACGTGGAACTGGATAGCAGGCAAATACTCTGAACACACCTTGATTGAACACATTCCTGCGGAGGGAGCTGGTAGGAACGTTGGGTTGCTCGGTCAATGGCCAGGGTCAATGGCGGCGTGGTGTATTCCGCAAATATACCCGACTGTGAGGGCGGGCACAAGCCGGCGTGAGTAGGTTAAACGTTGAGTTTTATAAGGGCACCACGGGGTGACCAGCCCCTCCCCACCCAGCCCCTCCCTGCACGACGGACGGACGGACACAATAATCCCCTGTGGGCTGGTGTAACCAGGAGGTTCCTACCAGTATTATAAATGTGGAGAGAAAACCAGAGGATCCGGCGAAAAATCCACGCGACCACGGGGAGAGACACGCAAACTCCAAATATACAGCGGGCGTCAGGATCGCATACCTGTGAACCCAAACGGTTTATCCGTATTCTTGTGCAGGGAAATTGAGTTTTGAGGTCCATAGGGGCCATCCATAAATGACGTCACGCACCTAGGGGGGGGGCGGTCAGACATTTTCTTCCGACGTCCCAGGGGGGGGTTTGAGAAATGTGACGTCACATCAAAATGCGCAACTTTAAATAAATATAAACACGTTCTACTTAATTAAATATACTTTTTATTAAATGGTTTCTCCTACAACATCAGAGTGCAGTGCCACATTAAATACGCACTACAATGACTAGTTTAAAGCGATTTGAAGCATGTTTATTTTCAAAATGGCAATATGGATTTGGTGGGGGGGGCAGAGCTTTGTGACGTCATATTTGAGGGGGTCTGACTTTTTGTGACGAGGGGGGGTCAAAAATCGTCCAAAATCGCGTGACGTCATTTATGGACGACCACATACGGCGAACAGCCGTTTCAATACGG
>CM025618.2:10756380-10772500 GCA_014621495.2 Entosphenus tridentatus
ACACTCACCCACTCACTTACTCGCCTACTCACCCACTCACCCACTCGCCACACTGCAGGTTACAACAACACACAAACTATTGCACGCTCATCCACGCACTAATCGAATCGGCGCCTAAAGGGGTCATTGCACCATTTCATATTTGGGGGCTTCTGAAGGAGTGATAAATCGGCACGTTAGTTCACATGACGACTTTATTAATTGTCTGTGTCAGGTGGTGGAGGCGGTACGACACGCATTTCACTTGCACAATCTGACTTCCAAAATAATCAATTGACAATCGGAAACTGCGTTTAAACAAAAATGTGAAATATCTGCGTGGATTGTGAAGTGCCGGACGTCGTGTGCGTCCGTCAGATGGCCCCGAGCCGGCCGCCCGCCGCCTCCTCCACGTGGGACGATGCCTGGGGGGAGGAGGCGTCTTGGGGTCGCCCCGCGGGGGCTGCGGGGAAGCGCACGGCAGTCGCGGCTCAAGCTCAGCAGGGACGCGACCTGGAGGAGTGGGCCAACGACTGGGGGGAGGAGACCGCGTCGAGCCGCGTCACGGGGAAAGGGGCCGCCGCCAAAGACGCCGCCGACGACGTGAAGCCAGCGAGTGCCTATGACTGGGAGGGCACCGCCCCGCGCACGCAGGTACGGGGCACGCGGGCGCAGCGCACCATGCACCTGCAGCCTATGACCACATCACTGTTGCATGCGCCTGACCCTCTTCAGGTTGGAGAAGACCCCTTTTGGCATCCTCTGGTCTAACACCGTTTGAGACGAGGCTCCAAAGAAAGCTGTCTCTGGTGTGGACCTATCAGTCTCAAGGACAATGCATATATTATCAGAGTGTGTTTTTTGTTTGCATTCTGACCACAAGCATTGTGGTTAATGCAGACATGATTCCTTGTGAAAGGTTTCAGTTTGGTGTTTTAACAACTATACACCTGTTTTGTTGCCAGCAAAAAGGGGAAAACCTATTCTCATATGTTTGGTACTGCCAAAGGAGGTCCCATGATGCAGCAATGGACCTGTGTGGAGCTTTACACGTTACCTCCCAACATGAAGCCAGGCCTCAAAACACCGCACGTGACACTGAATGGAATTGGCCAATCATAATGTAGGACTCTCGTGAAAAAGAGTCCTGAGACTCAGTGAGCCTTTCCAGGGTGAAGGGCCATCATCATTATTCTTATTCTTAAAGCACTTTGGTACATTACAAGGGTATAGTACATGTAGATGTGGTGCACGTGGATATGGCATAGCAGGGTTTGGCATACAAGGTGGCGGCACACGTGGTCGTGACACGCACGGCAGCGATGGGGCATTGAGAGCAGATGCGTGATGTGTGCAGGACGCAGGAGGGGGCGGCTGGGATCTGGAAGGAAATTGGGAATCCCTGGAGCCGAGTGCAGGTAACACGCACGCCTCGGTGTGCACTGCTCAACGACCACACCGTACTGCATTGTGCAAACACAACACTTTCACCAGAGCACACCACCCCACCCAAACACGACACACTCGCAGAGCACACCACACCGCACCGCTCACGCGCACTCAACGGGAATTGTTTGAGCGCAGATTATCATCGCTAGTCCTCCCGGCCCTCTGTGCTCCACTCTGGGGTGGTGACGGTGCCGCGGTCCGGAGCCAGGTCGGCATGGTTCCGGTTCGCGTCGGGGAGGGGAGGGGGGTTGCTGTCGTGACGACCGTGTTCGATTCCCGCACGCAGCCGCGAATCCAGCCGAGGAGGCGAGGAAGAAGCGGGAGGAGCGGCGGCAGCAGAGGCAGCAGGAGCTGGAGGCCAAGCGGGCCGAGCGCCGGGCCGCCAAGGGGCCGCTGCGCCTCGGGGTCCGCAAGCTGGACTAGCGCTCAACCTGGAGACGGCCCCTGCCTGGCCGAGGAAGCCTCGCGCGCAACACCGGCACCTTGGGGACACCGAGAAACCGCTCCCCGGAATCCCGGAACCCTGGAATGCCAGAACCCCGGAGCGCCGGTGGACTTGGCACTCCAGCGACAGTGCGTGTCAGGAGCTCGAAGGGAGCACGGACCTGGGAATGCTAGATGTGCGACGCGTGTGGTGGTTGTGAGGTATTCTATGTTTTACTTAAATTCCAAAGTGGGCGATGAGAAGAGCTCAGAGGATGTGTAGTGGTCGTCGCGGCCACGCGGCCAATTTTGTTTGCCTTTTGTTGTCCGTGCCTGTAATCTCTTGTATATTACGATATCTCTGTAAATTAGCACGACGGCATTTTAAAAAGAAAACAAAGCAGAACCACGAGTGCTGTACGGCATGTGTCCTCGGCGATGTGCAATACAGCGAGACGGGCCGCGGTGGCTCGCCGTTAAAGCGTGCAGCCGCCTGGCGTCGTCATATTGTGTGTGGATTCTTCTAGTGGGGTGACGGTATCAGCCGTGTTGGTAGTGCTGGTGTTGGTAACGTTGGGAGTGGTGTTTGCGGTGTAAGTGGTGTTGATAGTGATAGACGGGCATGGCTGGGTCATGTAGCCCGCATGCCCAGCCGCCGCATGCCTAAACAGTTTGTGTTCGGCCAGATAGAGGGGGATAAATGGGCGCGGCACAGGCTAGGGAAGAGATGCAGTGATGCGGTACAAGAAGATTCGGAGTTGAGTGGACTTGCCGAACACTGGTACAAGCAGTATCAAGACCGGCCTCTATGGAAGAGGCTCTTGAAGGATGCTACTGAGCAATTGGGGGCAGTCGCCCCAACAACAACGTAGGGCAGAGGAGCGATGCTCACAACAACAAGCGGTGCCAGGCAGCTAAAATTCAGCAAGTTGGCACAGTAGGGGGCACAGCTCGTGCATCTGCCAGACATCTCAGTCAGTCAACCTATGGCACCTGGGTCTGTACCGTGACCTGTCACGTGGTCTCAAAGTTGGTAACTTTACCACCACTTAGTGGCGAATGGTGGCTGTTGTTGTTCGGGTAGTGGTGGTGTTGGCAGTGGTGTTGGTGGCGAAGTGGTGTTGGTGATTAGTTGGGAGTGGTGGCGCAGTGGTTAGCACGCTAGGCTACAAATGTCTGTGACCCGGTTCCAATTTCTGCTCACGAGCAATCAAAGTGGCGAACATTTGAACCGGGTCTGGGCCTCTCCTAAATTGACTCGGCATTAAAATAAGTACATGGTGTGGTGTGTCAACATCTGCACTGGGGAGACAAAGGCAACCAGCTATGGCCATGGCCACCCACCCCCTTCCTGCGCAGTCTGTTGAGGCTAAACGGGGGGTTTTTGTCCCAGGTACCTTCAGCCCGGTCAGGTGAAGTTGATCCAGTAGGCAAGCTAGGCGAGGTGTAGGTTCTGCTTTGATGATAGACCTAATTTTGCCGATACTCTTAGAAAACGGCGACCACTGCTTATTGAGGAAGAGCGGTGCTACTGGCATCAGCTGAGTGGGAGGTCGGGGTCATGGAAAACGACCTCAGCCAATGGCACTCGGTTCAAGTGTGAGCGAGCGATTGGGTGTGGACAAGTAAACACCAGTGTATGAGTGAGTGGTGGTGTGTGTTAATATCAGCAGCGGGCATGGTATTGGCCACCCACCCCCTCACACACTGTGCTGGCCTTCATTGGCGTTTGCTAACAGCACTTGCCTCAACTAGCTCTTAAAAGCTATACTGGGGATTTTTGTTGTTGGTAGTTAATTTTTGTTGGTCGTGTTGGTGGTGCGAGTGTTTTGTTGTGAAAAAGTAGTTGCCCGCAATGAGTGGCCGGCTGAAATCGCATGTGTTGAAGTATGGAAGGTGTTCCAGAGTCTGAGACCCAAGAAAAGCACCGGGCAGAGATGATCTCCCAAGCGAACGGCTGAGGGTGGAATTTGTGTGCAGACTGCTCTCTATATGACATAATTATAACAGTCTGGATGCAGAGGGGAAATGGGCGAGGTTTAGGACTGTGGCTCGTGCAGCTGCAGTGCCTGCTTTGGGTCCACGGTCCAGACCTCCCCAGAGACCCTGGCTGACGGTGGTGTTCCGGCTGGTTGAGAAAAATCAAAAGGCCCACTCCCACCGTCGATAATGTCCCATGGAAAATGAGAAGGCTTACCGCAGCCTTTGCTCAGAGATTTGGAGACCCATGCAGCGCTGCGAGGATGAGTGGTGGTCGAGGGTTGCTGAGGAGATGGAATCTGCCACAGTCGCCCATGATCACAAATCTCTCTTTCCATCAAAAAAGTAACTTGCACCGCCACACATCAACCCTCCTTCGGGTTAAGAAAGGTGATCCAAGCTCCGACCCACAGAAACAGGGTTGCTGAGCATGTTTGTGAAGTCTTGGGGGGAGGGGAAATCCCTCGGCCCAGAAACGTCATGGAGAAAATTGGGGGTTACCCTGCTGAGGCTGTGGTGCCTCAAATATTGGAAGTAGTTGTCACCCCCTGTGAGTGGCTGGATGAAGTGCCGTCTGTTGGAAGTTAGGGAAGGCGATCCAAAGTCTGAGACCAGCAAAAGCGCTGGGCAGAGATGATTTCCCAAGTGAACTGCTGAGGGAAGGTGGTGTTTGTGTGTAGACCAGGACGTGCGGTCAGGGGAGGCAGAGCCTCGCCTGTCATACTCCAAAGAAAATAGCTGTTACGGAAAAAAATAATCAAATAAATATTCAGATTTTTACACTGATCTGTTATAAATGTAATTTCTGTACGATTCCAAACATGTTTTTAGTCAAAATCGCCAAATTTGCGGAGCTCCGCTGCAAATACAGGAAGAGACGAGAGGTGAGGCAGCGACGAGGTGAGGCAGCGACGAGCTCAGCCTCCCCTCTGATTGCGCAACCCCTCAGTAACTGGATGGAGCGCGGGCAATAAGCTCGTGCCTGTTACTATCACAGTATGTCACCAATGTAATGTTTGTAGACCCCTTCATTTCATGTCCACGCCTTCCATACTCCAGGTAACTTTTTTCACGTATGTGTAAAGATATTTAGTCCCGCTGGTCTCGTCATGAAACTGCAATGAAAAAGCACCAGGGGAGGCAGCTATCACATCTGCCTCACTGAGGGGGGCGTGTTAGACACGCCCCCCTCTGTATGAATCTGGCTCTGACCCTAGCCAGTGCCTCCCCAGCCATTGACCTCACTGCACGTCACTGGTGTAGACTGCCCTATATGACATTATAACAGTCTGGACCACTGGATGGGTTCTGTAGGATTGGAAGGATCCCCTGGTGGTCCCCCTCTTTAAGAAGGGAGACGGCACAGATTGTAACAACTACATGTGCATCTCCTTCCTCAGTGTGCTGGGAAAGGTCTTGGTAAGGATTATTCAATATCGCCGTGACCGGCACGCTGTGGAGAGGCTTGTGGAGCCCCATACACCATATTTTCTGTCCGTCTGCTAAACCAGAGGTGTAGGGAATTCCAACAGCATCTGTATCTCTGTATTATAGACTTGGTCAAGGCCTATTATACCAATATGCCTGAGCTCTGTGTTGTTCTTTGTGCTATTGTAGTCTCTGAGTCTCAGCTCACAATCATTAAGGACCTACATGATGGTGGGCAAGCCCAGGTAAAACTACATGGGTGGGAGTCTGGGCTATTCCCTGTTCACCTTGGGGTGCAACAGGGTTGTCCTCTGGCTCCCACATTATTTCGTACTTCGTGAAGGCTTCGATGGCTGTACCAGAGGAATTTATATCGGTACAGATACAATGAGTGACTAATTGATGTCAGGGTGCGGTAAAGGGATGGCTCCCTATTGGGCAACCATGTTATGTATGCTGATGATCTAGTGATTGCTGCTCACTCAGAGGAGGAATTGGAGGCGCTGCTACTGAACCTGGAGCGTGCCACGAAGCACCTGCCTGTGTATTTTGTACCATCGGGCACTCCACCCCCACAACTCCCATTTGGTGATGGGGCAGTTGTGGAGAGAGTGGAGAGTTTTCCATACCTTGGCAGTGTGCTCATGACTGGCTCCAGTTTTACAGCAGAGGTCTCACTCCGAATCAGTCGAGCGGCATTATCTTTTCATCGGCTGCATAACACTATGGAAGCTACCTGGTCTGTCGCTCGACACGAAGCTTCGGGTCTTCTCGGCCATGATAATGCACTCCCTTTATGCTTGCGAAACGTGGACCCCCGTAATGGAACATCTTCGCCGGTCAGAAACATTTAGGCTGGCTTGCCTACGATCCATCCTGGGTTTAACCAGGCTGGATTGTGTGAGGAGCTCACAATTCCTTGACAGATCTGGACAAAGTCCCATTGGTGAGCTCCTGTGGCAGGCAAGGCTGCGTTCGCTGGGTCATGTAGTACTCATGCCCAGCCACCGCATGCCTAAACAGCTTTCGTTCGACCGGATAGAGGGGGCTAAATGGTTGCGGCATGGGCTAGAAAAGAGATCGAATTATCTGGTACGGGGGATGTGGAGCTGAGTGGACTTGCCAATGACTCGAACGAGGTGTCAAAATCAGCCATTGTGGAGGAGGCACGTGAGGGACGCTACTGGGCGATTGGAAGCAGTCGCCCTCCAGCAACAACGGAGGGCGGAGGAGCGCCGCTCACAACAATGAGCGGAGCGCTGGTGGCTAAACACAGCAAGTTGGCCCAGTAGGGGGCACAGGTGGTGCATCGGCCAGTCATCTCAGTCAGTCGACCCATGGTACCTGGATCTGTCCCGTGACCTGCCAGCGGGCGTTGACATTTCACGTCGATTTTAACGTGCACATAGCCTGGCACAATCGCCGTGGTGACGTCACAGCCACTTCTTGTTGAATGGCAGTTGTTGTTGGTGGTTTCAGTGTTGTTGGTTGTGTTGGTGGTGCGGGTGTTGTTGAGGTAATGGACACGTAGTTCGTTAAACCATCCGATCCGTGGCTCCCTGTGGTACAGATACAATGGGAGGCTGGTCAATAATGCCTGAGTCATGAGGCTCACAATACACACAGACACGAGTAATGTATAAGTACACGCGGTATTAAGGTTATTAAACCTTGTTAAACACACGAGTGGGAATTTGTGCACTCTAGCTTGTAGTCCTGATTCGTAGCTGGATTACATTGTTTAGCCAATTACTCTCCGTTGATTGCCTACCCCACATCGGCGAGGGGGTGTGACCAATGCAGAGGATGGGTGGCTCTGGTTCGAGGAGGAGCGTGGTGTTGAGGACCGTATATAAAGGCGGTGCAGGGTCAGAGCTCTGGGCTGAGTGTTGCACGAACAGCCGTGGCGTGAGATGTCTACCGGCTGCTGCTGGGCGGGTATTATTTTAATAGGCAGTGAGCGCACAGAGCTCTCGTCTGCTGGCCGCATTACTCCTGGGTGCGGTCAAGGGATGATGGTTCCCTACGGGTCAACCATGTCTGCTCATGATCTGGTAATCGTTGCTCAGTCTGAGAAGGAGTTGGGAGTGTGGACGGTGCTAGGCGGCTGCTGGGGTTGGCCCTACACGACCAAATGTCCATTTTGGCTCCCTCAAGTTCACTGTGCTTAGCGGTCTACCACTGGTATGGTGCCCCCCCCCCCTACCCTCACACAACAGCTCTACGGGAAGAGCTGGAGCCGGGCAGGAGGTGGACACTGCTGCTCAAATAGGCAGAGCCCTGTCATAAACCCCACCAAAACAAAGCACCTGCCGAGGTACCCAGTGTCCTCGATCACTTAATGTTCTCAACTTTCCATGAACAATTGGGTGCTTGTCGAGAGAGTGAAGAAGTTCCGTTACCTGAACAATGTTATGTTGACCAGCTGTGTGTTGCCAGCAGATGTTTTTTTGCCAATCAGTCGAGCGGCACTATCTTTTCATCGGCTGTGTGGAAGTTGCTCCCAGTTTTCTGGACCACAGTTATGCCCTCTCTTCTCTTTGCTTGCGAAACGTCGACCCCTTTATATCAACATCTGGAACAGTTTTACAAATTCAAGCTGGCCTGCCAGCAATCCATCCTGGGTTTAACCAGACTGGATCGTGTGAGGAGCTCACAGATTATTTCATCTGGACACACTCCCATCGGCGAGCTTCTCCGGCAGGCGAGGCTGTGTTGGCTGGGTGATGTAGTCCGCATGCTCAGCCACCGCATGACCAAGCAGCTTTTGTTTGGCCGGATAGAGGTTGCTTAACGGGCATGGCACGGGCTCGAGAAGAGATGGACTGATTTGGTACCGAAAGACGTGGCAGCAGAGTTGACTTGCAGACGACTTTCACCAGCAGTGTCAAGATCGGCCTCTGGGAAGAGGCTTGTGAAAGGCGATACTGTGCAGTGCCAGGCTAGGCGCACTTTGAGGCTTCAAGGCAGTGGGAGGTGGCCTTCGGTAACAACGGAGGAGCGACGCTTACAACGAGCGGAGCACCGGGCGGCTCGAATGAGCAAGTTGGCACAGGTGGAGCATCTTACCAGTCATCTCAGTCAGTCGTCCCAAAACACCGGGGTCTGTTCCGTGACCTGCCGACAGCGAGAGCCTTCCACACCACGTGATTACCCCAAAAGTGCACCGAACCTGGTACGAGACAAGTGACGACATCACTGCCACTTGAGTGATGAATGACACTCAGTGTGGGTTGTGTGACAGTGGTGTGAGTGGCGTTGGTGGTGAGAAGCCGTGGTGTGGGTGGTTCTGGTGGTATTCAAATACTGCCGTGGGTATTCAAGGTGGTCATCCTATGAAGAGACTGGGCCCTGCCATGGCAGTGAGGATTGGACGTGGATTCGCCAGTGGGGCTGCTGAGAGAGTGAGAGCCGAGTGTGTCCACCCTCCTCCCCGCGCCCTCCTGGGGCCCGGGGTCAGTGTGTAGGGGTCACGGTCGCGCCCTTCTCACACTCAACTTCGAGTGAGGCGTGAGATTGGCCAACGGCGGCTACGCTGACAGTGAACCCCGTGCCGAGTGACGCGCGTGCATTCGAGATGCGAGCGAGCTGTGGTGCCACGCTGGAGGTTGGATGGTTCACAGGGGGGTTGATGGGTCGGAGAGCGCTGGAGGCTCCTCCTCGAGGCTTGGTGCCGTTATCCCTCCCGGCTCCTCCACCTGCGCTCCGCCCCAGCCCCTGACGGGAGCCGGGCCAAAGGGACTGGGCTCGCGACCCTGGGAGCCGCCCCGCTCCTTATTAGGGCTCGGAGCCCCGCTCTCACGGGTAATTATAGCGCGCCAGGGTGACGCGCGGCGAGACGAGGCTAAACATGGAGCTGAGCGCGGAGTGGCTCCTCCTCCACCACTCCTCCCGCTCATTCCCCCCCCCCACCTCCTCAAGCTCATCTTCCTCTCCCTCCTCCCGCTCATCTCCCCCTCGCTCCTCCCGTGTCTTCTGCTCCCGCTCATCTCCTGCTCCTCCTCCCGCTCTTCGTTCTCCTGCTGCTCTTCTCCTCCTCCTCCTCTCCTCCTTCAGTCCTCGACCGCAGCGGGGCGGGGTGAGGGGCCCTCTGCCCACGCGACGCTGTCATCAGCTGTGACGCCGAGCATGTGGCGTGTTAGTGGTGGTGATGATGATGTTATTGTTGATGTTTGTTGATGTCTGCAGAACTCCTGCACTGTGTCACGCAGGAAGCGGGTGCCACCACTGACCGCCAAACACGATTTGAATCCACACCCTTCAACTCTGCAGGAACTAAGACTCGTGTCGAACAGAGACACGTGACACTTCACTTGGTTCAAGCACGCCTGGTTCTGCTGATGAAACGATGAATGTCGATACCGGTCCAGAGTGTGCTTGTATCGAACCGATGCTTGCTTTAATTGTGCAAAGCAAACTTGTATTTATGTAACGTGGAGAGACAAAGGTGGTCAGCCAGGCGAATCGTCCGGTTGTTTATTGCGTCACGTGGTGGATTGGTAAACACGGCAGAGGCGCGGGGAGGGAGGGGCTTTGTCGTTCGCAGTGCGGCGAACATTGCTGATGACGGGGCTGGTAATCCTGGTGACAGAGTAATGGGATTGGTAACAGAGTAACGGAGCTGGTGGCAGAGTAACGGGGATGGTAATCCTGCTGATAGAGTAACGGGGATTGTAATCCTGGTGACAGAGTAACGGGGATGTCATCCTGGTGACAGAGTAACGGGGTTGGTAACCCTAGTGACAGAGTAACGGAAATGGTAACCCTGGTGACAGAGTAACGGGGATGTAATCCTGCTGATAGAGTAACGGGGATGTAATCCTGGTGGCAGAGTAACTGGGTGGTAATCCTGGTGACAGAGTAACGGGGATGTAATCCTGGTGACAGAGTAACGGGGATGTAATCCTGGTGACAGAGTAACGGGGATGTAATCCTGGTGACAGAGTAACGGGGATGTAATCCTGGTGACAGAGTAACGGGGCTGGTAATCCTGGTGACAGAGTAACAGGGATGTAATCCTGGTGACAGAGTAACGGGGATGGTAATCCTGGTGACAGAGTAACGGGGATGTAATCCTGGTGACAGAGTAACGGGGATGGTGACAGAGTAACGAGGATGGTAATCCTGGTGGCAGAGTAACGGGGATGTCATCCTGGTGACAGAGTAACGGGGATGTAATCATAGTGACAGAGTAACGGAGATGTAATCTTAGTGACATAGTAACGGGGTTGGTGACTGTCGCTCGCGATCCAACGGGCGGGGGAAGCCCCTCGCAGGGTTCCCTGTGACGTCACGCGGAGGCGGCGCGCGCGCCGTCGCGCTCCTTGTTTGGGCATCAAATACCAAACATGGGGCTCGGCTTCTATAAATGGCAATGACCGCTTCACGCCGGCCGGAGCGCTCCGCCGCGTGAAGCGCAAATCCGATCGGCGCTCGGGCCAAACTCGCCGTGGCCTCGCAACAAGTTCCGCCGCTCGCGCCGGGGCCGTCGGGACCCTGCCCGGGGCTATCGGCCGCGGTCTCGGACCCCGGGAGCCGGCGGACGCGCGCGCACTACTTTCGCGGCGCGGCGTGACACGCGTGCTGCGCGTGTTTATGGGGCCGCGCGCGGCGGCCGCGTGCGACTCGGGGCCGGGAGACCGCGCCCCGCATGGAGGGACCCGTTTCGCGCTCCGCGCCTCGCATGGAGGGCCCCAATAGGGGGCCCGCGGCCGGCTCCGGCCTCTCCCTGCGGGGTCACTCCGACTGCAAGATGTCCGAGGGGGCCTCTGACGATAGCGACGACGACGACAGCCTCGGCAGCGGCGAGGCGGCGGCGGGGGGAGCGGTGGCGATGGCCCAGGGGGGGGGTCCCGGCCGCGACGGCGTCTCCGGGGGGGGGGGGCCCTGCTTCCCCGGGCGCGACCCCATGGACCCGGGGCGCGGTGTGGCGCCCACGGGACTCAAGCCCGGCAAGAAGACGCGCGGCCGCGTCAAGATCAAGATGGAGTTCATTGACAACAAGCTGCGGCGGTACACCACGTTCAGCAAGCGCAAGACGGGCATCATGAAGAAGGTGAGGGGGGCGGCGGGGGGGCGCCGGGACGAGAGGTGGGCCCCTAGCGGCGGGGGCGGGGGAGGTCACGGTCTTGAGATCTCGCTCGAGATCATCGGGGTCGTGAGCGGGTCCTGGTCACCTCGGGTCGGATCGGGCTGCGCGCGTTCGTGCGGTGGTGACGGTGGTGCGCGCGTGTGGTCGTGGTGCTGCTGATGATGATGACGGTGGTGATGGTGCGCGCGTGTGGTCGTGGTGGTGGTGCTGATGATGATGATGATGACGATGGTGCTGCTGCTGCCCCAATAGTCGGGTGGAAGGCAATAACGGGGTGTGTGGAGGTGGTGGTGGTGCTGATGGACGGCTGTGGTGCATGAGAGGACTGGGGAGCGGTGGGGTAGCGGTCAGCGCTACGCTGCGCTACGAACCCGGCGAGCCGAGTTCGATTCCCGCTCACGGCCAACATCGGCGACGATTATCTGAGCCGGTTCTGGGCCTCCCCTAGGTCGACTCAGCCTCAAATGAGTACCTGGTACGGTGTGTAAATATTGGCACTGGAGAGACAAAGGTGGTCGGGCGTGGTGCTGACCACCCCACCCCCCCCCCCCCGTGTGTCGTGCCGGCCTTAATAAGTGCTCGCTAACAGCACTTGCCCCAACAGACTTAAGCCTATACGGGGGATCTTTGCCTTGGAGTGCGTCGTTTGTCACTGCACCACCGCTCCGTTATAAGGAGCGGTGGCGCAGTGGTTAGGGCACTGCGCTACGAACCCAGCCACTGCAATTCGATTGCCGCTCACGGCCAACACCGGGGACGAATATCTGAACCTGTTCTGGACCTCGCCTAGGTTAACTCGGCCTTAAATTAGTACCTCGTAAGCTGTGTTAACATCAGCATTGGGGAGACAAAGGCGGCTGGGCATGGTAGCGGCCACCCACCTGACCGATCTTCATAGGTACTCGCGAACAGCACTTGCCCCAACAGTCTGATCAATGATATATGGGTGATGTGTGTTAGTGTGTGCTAGTGTTAATGTGTTGCTGTGTTAGTGTGTGCTAGTGTTGCTGTGTTAGTGTGTGCTAGTGAGTGTGTGTGTTAGTGTTGGTAGTGTGTGTGTTAGTGTTGGTAGTGAGTGTGTGTGTTAATGTTGTTAGTGAGTGTGTGTGTGTTAGTGTTGTTAGTGAGTGTGTTAGTGTTGTTAGTGTTGTTAGTGTGTGTGTGTTAGTGTTGTTAGTGTTGTTAGTGTGTGTGTGTGTGTGTTAGTGTTGTTTGTGTGTGTTAGTGTTGTTAGTGTGTGTGTTAGTGTTGGTAGTGTGTGTGTTAGTGTTTGTGTGTGTGTTAGTGGTGTTTGTGTGTGTGTTAGTGTTGTTTGTGTGTGTGTTAGTGTTGGTAGTGTTGTGTGTGCTAGTGTTGGTAGTGTTGTGTGTGTGTTAGTGTTGGTAGTGTGTGTGTGTTAGTGTTGGTAGTGTGTGTGTGTGTGCTAGTGTTGGTAGTGTGTGTGTGTGTGCTAGTGTTGGTAGTGTGTGTGTGTGTGTGCTAGTGTTGGTAGTGTGTGTGTGTGTTGTTGGTAGTGTGTGTTGTTGGTAGTGTGTGTGCTAGTGTTGGTAGTGTGTGTGCTAGTGTTGGTAGTGTGTGTGTGCTAGTGTGTGTGTGCTAGTGTGTGTGTGCTAGTGTGTGTGTGCTAGTGTTGGTAGTGTGTGTGCTAGTGTTGGTAGTATTGGTAGTATGTGTGTGTGGTTGTAGTGTGTGTGTGTTAGTGGTGATAGTGTGTGTGTTTGTGTTAGTGGTGGTAGTGTGTGTGTGTGGTAGTGTGTGTATGCTAATTTTGGTAGTGTGTGTGCTAGTGTGTGTGTGTGCTATTGGTGTGTGTGTGTTGTTGGTAGTGTGTGTGTGCTAGTGTTGGTAGTGTGTGTGCTAGTGTGTGTGCTAGTGTTGGTAGTATTGGTATTGGTAGTGTGAGTGTGTGTGTGCGTGCTAGTGTTGGTAGTGTGTGCTAGTGTGTGCTAGTGTGTGCTAGTGTTGGTAGTGTGTGTGTTAGTGTGTTAGTGTGCTAGTGTGTTAGTGTGCTAGTGTGTTAGTGTGCTAGTGTGCTAGTGTGCTAGTGTGTTAGTGTGTGCTAGTGTGTGCTAGTGTGTTAGTGTGCTAGTGTGTTAGTGTGTGTTTGTGTGCTAGTGTGTGTTAGTGTGTGTGCTATTGGTGTGTGTGTGTTGTTGGTAGTGTGTGTGTGCTAGTGTTGGTAGTGTGTGTGCTAGTGTGTGTGCTAGTGTTGGTAGTATTTGTAGTGTGAGTGTGTGTGTGTGCTAGTGTTGGTAGTGTGTGCGTGCTAGTGTTGGTAGTGTGTGCTAGTGTGTGCTAGTGTTGGTAGTGTGTGTGTTAGTGTGCTAGTGTGTTAGTGTGCTAGTGTGTTAGTGTGCTAGTGTGTTAGTGTGCTAGTGTGTTAGTGTGCTAGTGTGCGAGTGTGTGAGTGTGTGTGCTAGTGTGTATGTGTGTTCGTGTGACACTTGAAGCGAAGTCTGCGTCGCACACGTGACACGTGACGCGCGTCCGCGAGAAACTGGAGACGCGGCGGTGAAAGTGGGACGGGGGTGGGGGGCACGAAGTGGGGGGGGGGGCACGGTGGAGGGGTGGAGGGAGGGGTGGTGATGGCCGAGCTCTCTGTGTGTCACGAAGCACGTGGCCGTCAGCCGCGGCTGTCTTAGCCGCATCACCCGCGTGTCAATCATCAGTCGCACCCCCCCCCCCACGTGTGTCGGTCACGTGATTAATCCCGTCCCTCACGTCTGTTAATCACCCACGATGGTCACACAGCGATCAGCAGGTGGTCGCATCATTTATGTCAACTGAAACTATTTTATTTTGCCGGGCTGTCAGGGGCCCACTGAGCTATTGAACGCTTCTTTTTCAGAAGCGACCTGGCCACAGGATGATCTGTGCGTCGTTAACGATCCGTCAAAGAACACGAACACTCCAGACATCCGTCAATAGCACTGCCGCCTTAAAGGGGGTGCGGGGGTGGGGGTTGGAAACGCAGTGTATGTCATCGATGACGTTTCGGGCAATGGCCCTTTTTCAACATACACGTGTCGTGCCTCCATCCTCCTGCTGCCCCCCCCCCCCGCAGGCGTACGAGCTGTCCACGCTGACCGGCACGCAGGTGATGCTGCTGGTAGCCAGCGAGACGGGCCACGTGTACACGTTTGCGACGCGCAAGCTGCAGCCGATGATCACGAGCGAGAGCGGCAAGGCGCTCATCCAGACGTGCCTCAACTCCCCCGACTCGCCGCCTCGGCCCACGGCTGCCGCCGCCACGGCACCTGACCCTGGCGCCGAGCAGAGGATGAGCGCCAGCGGATTCGAGGAGACGGAGCTCAGCTACCAGATCGGGGAGCCGGACATCATGGAGGACAGCAAGGTGGGAGCGGTGGGTGTTGGGGCGTAGCGGGGGGGGGGGAGAAGAGCGTGTGTGTGTGTGTGTGCGCGTGTGTGTGTGCGTGCGTGTGTGTGCGTGTGTGTGCGAGCGGTCGTGTCGCGGTTAGCGCGCTGCGCTACAAATCCGGCCACCGAGTTCGATTCTCGCTCACGGCCAACACCGGTGATTATCTGAACGGTCCTGGGCCCTCCCCTAGGTCGACTCAGCCTCAAATGAGTACCTGGTGTGGTGTGTAAACATTGCCACTAGGGAGACAAAGGCGGCAGGGCGTGGTGTTGGCCACCCACCCCTTCGTGTGTAGTGTCGGCCTTCATAGGCGCTCGCTAACAGCACTTGCCCCGACAGTTTGTTAAAGGCTATACGAGGAATCTTTGTTTTTTATTTAAATATTCAGAATCACAATGTTTATTTATCCTGGAGAAATCCGATGAGCTATGAAGCAATTTTTTTCACCGATTTCTAGTAGGGACGTGCCAGCGAGTTATTTCTACAAACGACACGATACTTTTGTTTCCGAGACCAGGCTCACAGGCCCCAATCCTGACGTGGCCAGTAACAAGCAGCACCATCCAAGTTGTAATCGACAAAGGAGTTAAGACGCTGCCTGACCTGAGCAAGGTTATTTGTGAGACGAGCTTGGGAGAGGAGACGCGGGAGGGAATTCTGAAGTGGAGCAGTGGCAGAGGGAAGAAGCAGAAAGAGGAGTGTTGGTGAGTGATTGGGTGAGTAAAGGAGTGGGTGAGTGATTGGGTGAGTAAGGGAGTGGGTGAGTGATTGGGTGAGTAAGGGAGTGGGTGAGTGATTGGGTGAGTAAGGGAGTGGGTGAGTGATTGGGTGAGTACGGGAGTGGGTGAGTGATTGGGTGAGTACGGGAGTGGGTGAGTGATTGGGTGAGTAAGGGAGTGGGTGAGTGATTGGGTGAGTAAGGGAGTGGGTGAGTGATTGGGTGAGTAAGGGAGTAAGTTGAGTGAATATATTTAGACTCTGTGTGCTGGTTGAACACAGTACGGACGGGACTAAAGAGTCAGTGTCTGGTAGACCGAGTTCTCAACGCGGGTGGAGGAATCGATGGGCGACGTTCACGCGAACCGTAAACCATGGCAGTAGCGAGAGGAGGGGGACACACAGGCGACCGATGAGCGAGCGACCGTCGTGAACCGGTGAGTGGTGGGCCATGAGTCGACCTCGATGCTGCTTTATGTCGAACTATCTCAAGTTTTGTGGCACAGGAAGATGCGGTCGTGGCACATGGGTCAGCCACAGAGCTGGTGGGGCCGCTGTAGGTGGCTGTAATTCACTGTACAGGTGTGGTGTGGTGCAGCGGAGATTCACTGTACAGGTGTGGTGGGGTGCAGGTGAGGTTCACTGTACAGGTGTGGTGGGGTGCAGGTGAGGTT
>CM025618.2:10872680-10887272 GCA_014621495.2 Entosphenus tridentatus
GAGGGGTGAGGAGGGGTGTGGAGGATGAGGAGGGTGTGGAGGGGTGAGGAGGGTGTGGAAGGTGAGGAGGGGTGAGGAGTGTGAGGAGGGTGAGGAGGTTGTGGAGGGTGAGGAGGGTGTGGAGGAGTGTGGAGGTTGTGGATGGGCAAGGAGGGTGTGGAGGAGTGTGGAGGGGTGAGGAGGTTGAGGAGGGGTGAGGAGGTTGAGGAGGGGTATGGAGTGAGGAGGGGTGAGGAAGCTTTATAGCCCCCCCTAGTGGCTCGTCACAGCCGGGCCCACATCGGGAAGGAGGCAGCAGCAGCAGCGCCGCCGCCGCCGCCGCCTCCTCCCAGGGGCTTCCCCAGCGCGCGCCGGGGACCGAAGGGGTGCGGACGGGGCCCGAGCGAGTCGCGGCGAAGGGTCCCTGGTGGGTCGGGGTTTGGTGGCGATACGCGGCGGTCAGGGCCCCGGGCCCCCTCGTGTGGGGGGCCCGGGGTTTCGTGTGGGGGGGCCCGGGATTTGGTGATTTTGGCGGCCCCGGGGTTCCCCCCGATGTTTGCCAGGCTTGGTGCTGTGTGGGCCGCGTGGGCCCGGGTAGGGAAGTTGGAGCCCCGTGTCGGCTCGTGATTGAGCCCCGTTTTCCATGTGGGCCGCGTGAATGTGCTTAGGCCGCCTGTGCAGGGCTGGGGTTGCCAGGCCGGTGTTTGGGCCCTTCGGTACGCGGTTGGCCTCGGGTTCCGTGTGGGCTATGGGCCATATTCATGTGGTTAGACCGTGTGGAAAGGTGGGCGGGGGGGGGCGAAGGATGTGGCCGTGTATGGAGTAGTAAGTGGTGATCGACCCGTGGGCTCGAGGTGGTTGGGTCTGCCCGGGCGGTCGGCTGTGTGTGGGCCCTCGACTGCAACCCAAGAATCTCGGTGCTGCTGCTGCTGCGCCGTCACGCGCGCTCTGGAGTGGGAGAGGGGTTTGAACCAGGACCCCCCTCACCCCGGGACCCCCCTGGGACCCTCATAAATAGAGGTCTCGGGCCCCCCACTTTCCCTCCGTCTTCTTTGTGCTTACAAGAGCTGGGGGCCTGGTCCGGGGCCCCGAGGCCTCGCCGCTCTAGCGTGAGGTTTGAGCCCGGGGGGTGCTGTGGTGGAGCGTGTTGGCTCATTTGTGTCATCAGGTGCGAAAGATATTGCTACCCCAGGCAAATTAAGGCAGTATACATCTCGTTGTGGCTGTGGTTGTTACTAAATCACGAGCCACCTATTTAAGTCTACCAGCGGCCAGGAACACGGCACACCACATCCATCACTGTATACCGTGTTGTTATTGATGTGGCTGCTAGTCATGTGCCGGTGAGGTTTTAATGTAAGCGTTGGGTGTGATAGTCGTGGCTTCTAGGGTTCCGATGAAGGTGCTGGATGACAGACTAACTGGAGCGTTATTGTTGGGCTCTGGGGTTCTGGTGTGGGTGCAGGGTGTGAAGGTACCATTCGTTATTGACTGGGTGCTAGCGTGTCCGCTAGCTGGCTGCTTGGGCATCATGTGTTCCTGTGCTGGGTGCTGGAGTACTGGCTGATATGCTGGGTGCTGCTGTGTATGAGAGTACTACTGTGTACTAATATACTGTGCTGGGTGTAAGCGTGTCAAGTTCACCGTGTGTAAGCTCTGAGCACGCTGCTGGACCAGGTTGTGTTGGGTGAGGCCAATGGTTGCCACAGGAATATGAACGTGTGTGTGCCGTGACCACTGCTGCGTGGCCGGGTCCGGTGGATGCAGAGATGGCGGAGCGAAGTCAAGGCAAGCTGGTGGTGCAGTTGGCCCGCGGGGTGCAGGCATGGCCTGCAGAGCTCCTGCGCCAGCGCCGCACACTGGAAGGCGGCGGCCCCGACTACCTCATCCGCTGGACGGTCTCCACGGCGGACGAGGCGGGCGGCGGCGGCGGCGCTGGAGGGTCACCCGCGGCAGGGGCGGTCGCCGCCACTGCCTGGAGCTCGACCGGCGACGCCGCCGGCAAGGCCGAGAACATTCTCATGTGGATGAGCGAGGAGGACGTGCGTGCGTGTTGCGGTGCTCTCTTGCGCAAGCACAAACCCGAAGGAAGTGAACGCGGTGGCACCAATCTCCTCCAGCAGAGCTCGGTAGGATCGCCGCACTCCTCGCCACCCAGGGCGTCACTTCTCGCTTGATGTTTCCGGGTATTGTTAGACTGGCGTAGGTGACGGGCGACTAGTCGTAGCCACAGCCATCGCGAGTCGCGAGAGGTATGCTGGATGCGGTGCGTCACGTGTAGAGATATTTTCCGGGTCGCCAACCCAAGCAGACTTTGCTGAAATGTATCTCTGTGCTCCACCAACTGAATGTCGTGCAAGGGAAATCGGGGAAGGGGTTTCCGAAATCCCTGTGTGACATTGCACTCTAATCAAAAATATTCTGAGCCTGGCACGATGGGCTTGCACTGCTGCCTTCCAGCACTTAGTGCACGGATTCGTCGAGTGGGTGAGGTGATGTCTCTTGGTAGAGCCGCAGGTTTGGACATCTTGGCGACGTGGCCAAGCGGTCGCGCGTTCTCTGCTTGTTGCAGAGGTTCGCCGGTTCCATTCAACAGGCCGCCCTGCTTCATAGTGCGTGTTTATTAACCGTAATTACGACGGGCATCTGGACATTAAAGATCCAGTGAAGAAGAGTAGGCCATGTTGTGTCGGCATTTCCACAAAGCAGAAATCGTCGCCCCATATTGGCAGACTAATACCTCGGGTCACTCTTGCAAATAATTCTGCTGCTCTATTGAGTTCTCACCTGGTTAAACGAAATCAACTTGAAACACCACCAACACCACCCCACTCGCACCACCAAAACTCACAATACCGAAAAACGGCACCAACACTCAAACCACCAACAAAAGCAAAGATCCCCTGTATAGCCTTTGAGAAATTGTTCTTAGCCGGCATGGCACATGATGGGGTAGATGGCCAACACCACGCCCGGTCACCTTTTTCTCCCCATTGCTGATATTTGCACACACCACCATTCGCTCATTCACTCGCGTTTGCTCGTTCACACTTGAGCCGAGTGACATTGGTAGAGGTTGTTTTCCATGTCCCCGACATCCCACTCAGCTGACACCAGCAGCACCGCTCATTGAGCAGCGGTCGTCGTTTTCTTAGTGTCGGTAAAGCGAGGCCTACCGTCAAGGCAGACCCTGTACCTCGCCTGTTTTTCCTACTGGGTCGACTGCACCTGACTCGGCTGAAGATACCTGGGACAAAGATCCTCCGTATAGCCTTAACAGACCGTTGGGTCAAGCGCCGTTAGCGAGAACCTATAAAAGCTGGCACGGCACATGAGGGGGTGGGTGGCCAGCACCATAATCGGCCGCCTTTGTCTCTCCAGTCTTGATGTATACACAGTGCTCCATGTACTTAAGGCCAAAATTTTCAAAAATCTCAAATTTATTGCAAATTACTTGATGGGCATAACCCATACCAACCATTGCCCCCTACTGGTAATAATCGGGCTCTACTAAATGCCTGTGCCGACTCATCTTGTGCTACACGGGGACAGCTGCCACTGAGTTACTGAAGTATTTAAGCAGTGCCATCGAAATGCGATATTTATTGTTAGGATTATTATCAATCGTGGTTGTGCGCCTCCAGAGGGGATGTTGGCGTGCTCCATAGAGGGTGGCAGAGGTGTGCTGGAGCTGTTACAGCGGCAGTTATGATGATTATGGTGTCTCCATCTGCAGAGCGTTGATGCCGACAGTGACCTGGAAGAGCGGGAGTTCTCTTCGATGCGCAGCGACGTCATCCAGCTGGTCAGCCGCGCACGGCGGCAGGTGGAGAGGACCTTGGGCCCCGAAGCCACGCGCAACATCTCACACATCATCCACGTGCTGAGCGCCTACGCCAGCATCGGGCCGCTGGCACCCGTCTTCAAGGAGGCCGGCGCCCTGGACTTGCTCATGGAGCTGCTGTGCAACAAAGAAATGCAGACTCGTCGCAGCGCCGGCAGAATGTTGCGCGCTCTCGCCTCGCACGACGCAGGTACGCTCGGCCGCCTGCACAGGCCGCACACGAGCCCTTGCATGGTTTGTACGTTCCGTGTGGCCCCGGCGGATTTTGCCCTTGCAAAGCTGATAAGAAAATCCAACTATTAAAGGGGGTATGGAGATGCCAACGGTGCAGGGCATGAATAGAGGGAGGCTGAGGGTGACATGGTAGGATGTAATGGAAAGAGATGTGAGGAAAGTAGATGAAGTGGTTTCCTGCTCAAATGAAGATTGAGGCATTGGTGATCATCCGTTTACAGCCCTGAGCCAGTGGTAGAATTTGCACGTTCCTTTTGTTGAGGGCGAGTCTGTCCAGAGGACAACCACTGTTGACTTCTTTACAATGTGGTACTCGTGTTATCAACCCTGCAGAGATGATAGGCTGAGTCAACCCCCCCCCAACCAGGATTGGAACTCGCAGCTTTCTGATGGCGAGCCGCTCGTTCTACCGCCGAGCCACCTGGCCGGTACATGAGGGTCACGGAATAGAATCTCCTGGAGAAAGGAAATCCGACCTGCGTCAAAATAAACCTAAAAATAAAACACCACACGGTTGATGGGTCTGTTGGGTTTTGCTGGTGCAGGCAGCCGGGCGTACGTGCTGCTCTCGCTGAGCCAACAGGATGGCATCGAGCAGCGCATGGACTTTGACAACCGCTTCACGCTGCTGGAGCTGTTTGCCGAGACAACCTCTTCCGAGGAGCACGGCATGAGCTTCGAAGGCATCCACCTTCCTCAGGTGAAATGAGCAGATTGGCGCGAGTATGCGTGTTTTGTGCACGCCACCCCGGGCCCGTTGTGTCGTGCGACGCGACTCCAGGAGATGGCACCGTGTGTGACCGTGCATTTGTTGGTGCACACGCGCGCAGATTCCAGGGCGATTGCTGTTCTCGCTGGTGAAGCGCTACCTGTGCGTGACGTCGCTGGCCGACGCTCTGAGCAACACGGATGGAGCTGGGGTGGGGTCTGGAGGGGGCCCGAGTGAGTCCAGCCGACTGCAGCGCGAGTTTGACTTCTGTATGGCGATGGCCAATCTCATAACGGAGCTGGCACGCATTTTGGGCTGGGACCGACAAGAACCTGAGAACCAGCACCACGGCACCATCGCCACCCTTGCGGTAACTTTTCCTTTTCTCCACTCGGCTGTGCTGCTCGTATCGGTTTTGCATGCTCGGTGGCTCTTGATGACATTGACGCACTTGTTCCATCTCCCCTCCTACAGACTCCAAGCCGGCATTCTATATTCCAGGCCTCGGCGGACAGCAATGTTTCCGCTCCGGCCACCACTCCTCCGGATTCCAGTGGCGCGTCTGTCGGAACCCTCAGCTCCTTCGCTCCTGTCCCCCGTGTCGGTGGCTCCGGCTCGGCCGGCGGCAGCAGCGCCACCGCCACCGCTAATGGCAGCGCCGCCAAGCAGGCAAAGTTGGCGCTGCGACAGCCGGACGACTTTCCGAGACGCGCTGATTACGGCGAGTCTGTGCAGGCGCAGCTCCGCGTGGGGATGCGCGTGCTCATGCTGGAGGACTACGAGAAGGTATCGGCTGGCGACAAGGGAGAGGTGCGCTGCGTCAACAAGGGCTACCCGCCCGTGCAGGTGAGCGGCGCCATCGGCCGACCATCGGCGCAGGCTAAATGGCCAGTGCTTGGCTGTTGTAGCTACTAACGCTATCGGATAATTGCTCAAAGTAATAGAGCCGTACTCTAAAATGCTAGCTGTACCGTTGGTATTTGTTCTCCTTTGCTGCCCCCATGGTCTGGAACTCCCCTCCTCCATCCATCTGTGCAGCTGAAGGCTCAAGACCCTCCTTTTTTCATCCGCCATTAACCGCCTGCCTCTTACGATTGTATAAAATGCGCAATGTTTATTAACAGCTTATTGTTTAACACGTAGGCTTTCGCAACCAAATATTCATGATAAAAGTTTTTGGGTTAGATCGCGTAAGTATACATTTATCGTAACCCTCTACCACCCGACACGGCTAGTAAAGTACATAGCCAACCGTGCTCATCGGTGGTGCGGGGGAAGGACAACAAACTCAACACAAAACAAAATTCGGCCACATTTATATGCCGTACAAATCCACGTTGTGTTCTGTGCTCAATGCTTTAAAAGTTGCATTTCATCCCCGTGTGTTGGCAGATGTTGCTCACTATCCCACCGACCCGTCCACACACACCCCTGCACCTGGCACACAGGTGTACTGGGACTCGATGCAGGCCACGTACTGGGTGAACTGGAACATGGTGGCTATCATGCCCGACGAGAGCCCCACAGAGTGTGGCACCACCCCCACCGTCCAGGTGGCAGCGGCGGCGGCCCCACGGACCGCGGCCATCCCCACCCCGACCCAGAACCTCTTCCCAAGCCCCCCCCCACTTGCCACACCCAGCTCGGGTGAGACATGCACATTCAAATTAAGGTAATTCACAGCAATTTGGGCAGGACCTCCCAACTTGGGGTCCTTTTCTGTGTGCAGTTTGTGCGCTTCCCCGTCTGTTTAGCATGGGTTTGCTCTGAGTTCTCTGGGTTCCCCTGCGCAGCTAAGAAAACACATACAGTGTAACTGATATTGGCCAAAACATCTGAATGCTGAAAAGATATGCATGTTACTTATAGCTACGCTGACTGCGAAAACTGGACAGGGCCCTTCTTGATAAAGCCGTGTGTCTCGGTGAAGTTTTCCTGAGTAAACAAGCAGAAAAATTTATAATAGCATTATTCACAGTGCTTTATCAAAACTGTTACTCCAGTAGTGGGCAGTGGCTGAGAGGTCAGAGCTCTGGGCACGGTTACATTGAGTCGTCGGTGCTTATCAATATTGATGACAAATCTTAGTTGCTGCAGTGTGCAGTGTGTGACGGAGGTGCGGGTGGTTCTGGCGTCTCCCTCTTCCACAGAGCCCGCAAAGATGCCGGGCCGCCCGCTCGCGGGGTTATACGCATTTCCGTACCTGTGGGAGGCCTCGGGTGGGCCGGAGCACTGGGACGGGCCCGAGGAAGGGTCCTCGTTGGGCCGCACGCACTGGTGGGAGCTGCACTTCTTCCTGCGCAAACTCGAGGGCGGGCAGCAGGACAAGGCCTGCGACATCATCCGGGACGCCACAGGGCTTCCCGTCAGTGACCCCCGTGCCCCCCCCCCTTCACACTGCATCGCGGTTACCCTGCGCCATCTGCTGTAATGTGCCTAGGCTGTGAAGCGGGGCGGTGACATCGCCTGCACATTTGCCACTTTTTGCAAAGGTTCGCGATTTGAATTAGGCAGGCCGCCATGGTTTGCACGGCAGTTGTGTAATAATAATTGCTCCCAGTGCACATTAAAGATCTGGCGACATCATTCAAAGAAGAGTAAAATTACTCACAAAATACTTGATTGGCAAATGCATAGCAATCGTCTCCCTCTACTCCGAAAATGTAGTAATGATGCTGAGAAAGAATCCTTAAGACTCGTTTAGGCTATCCTGGGTCATTATCGAGGCCACTTTGGTGAGGGTGGTGATGTGAAAATGCCAGCAATCCTCCTGACCTTCATGTGCACACTCTGCCACCTGCAGGTGTACAGTATGGATGACGCCTCGCTGGCAGGTCTCTCGGTTGACCCCGAGCTAGCGCTGCGCCTGCTGCGCCACCTACTGCAGGCCGAGCCGCCCTTCCGCCAGGACCTGCGGAGCTGCAGCCTCTACCGCAGGTTTTCTTCCGAGCTCGACGATCTGCAATGTGTGGCGACTTCTCGGCAAACCACAACCATCTTCGGCCAAAGTGACGCATGCAAGAGCGAGCCCGCATCCTCCCTCCAGCAGCCGTCGTCGTCATCTTCGCTGTCATCGTCGTCCTTGTCTAAGAAACCCAAGAAGGAAGAGGAGGCCAATAACGCCTCCTCGTCTTCGCCGGGCTCCCCGGCCCTCGTCAGGATCGACGCGAGGGGTGCGGGAGCTGTCGACGCGGTTGCCGATCCGGAGGGGGTGCAGGAGAAGCTTCGTGAGTTTGAGGCGTTCCGCAAGGCGCCGTCGGGCGAAGGCGGCTTGACATGGGCGGCACGCGTGCTATGCGCGCTCGCGGTCTGGAAGCTGGCGAGCCGGGCGCCCAGCGACCGTGCGCTCAAGGTGGCCGCCCTGCAGACGGCGGTCATCGTGCTGGAGGAGCGCACGCAGGCTCCCGCTGCCGGCGCTGAAGACAAGGCCGGCAGCGACGGTGAAGAGCAGCGGTCGAACAAAGAGGGCCGGCAACGCCCTCGCACGCCGCCGGGGACCGAGGGCCTCAAGCCGCTAATGCAGGCGGTGGTGCGGGAATTGGAGTTGACGGTCGAGGACGTGGGCCCCGTTTACTGGGCCCTGCGTGTGGTGCGTGCCGTGCTGGTGCGGCCGGAGTGCTGCCCAGCGTTCGTGGAGGAGGGAGGAGTGGCGGCGCTGCTGGCATGCATGAGCACGCACGCCGACACGCTGCCCATCCTGCACCTCGCGTTCACTGTGAGTAGGCATGCGAGAGCCGTTGAGTAATCCGTCAACGTTTATATTTAACACTCGGGAAGTTATCCTCTGTGGCCCTCTGTGTGTGCTTCTCTCGCAAATTGGCAGAAGCAATTCTATTGGCCTCTATGTAACCAAAGCTGGGACCACATTTTGTGACTCTCTGGAATTATATAGAACTCTGAAAACCACTCGATTACACTTGAAAACATTATTCGGATTGCCGAACATCTGTACTTGTGAAAGTCATAAAGTATTTTTACTTGGGAGCTGGTTTGCTTATGAGCTGCTCCCTACTCATCGAGAGTCGGTGAATTTATGCCCATGTCATCACCCCCATTATATGTACGCAAATAAACACATCGTTAGAGCCTAGTTAACATATGTTTTGTAATATCCATCATCTTGCTTTTCTGTGTTACCCCTGCTCCCATTAACCTCGATAATTTAAGGAAGAAATGAATAGACAATTCTCCTCCCCACATCAGTCCCATCAACCACACGGCAGCAGCATTGGTCTAACTCAGGGGTGGGCAATCTTTTTCACTCGCGGGCAACAATGGGTTCTAAAATTTGACAGAGGGGCCGGGCCAGGAACAGATGGATGGAGTGTTTGTGTGAACTAATATAAATGACATGTAAAAATCATTACATGAAAGGATTTGGCCTTTAACAGGTAGCAAAGCATTTATTTGCAAGGAAATTTAACAAATTGCACGAACATGAACAATACAAAAACATGTCGTAACGTGACTGATGAAACATCGTGAAAACATCTGAGGCCTGCGCCCAAAACAATTACCTCACTTGAACTTCATTATTATCTACATTAACAGGTTAGAGCAGCCACGCAGGCTGTGTGATGGAGATTTGGCTCCAACCTCGCTGCAACAACAGATCATCACTTTCAGTTTCAGTGGGAACAGTGTTGTTGATCTCCCATTTTTGCCAGTGCATCCAAGTCTGGAGTTATTTTGGTTGTGGCAATTCTCAGGATAGATCTGAGGTGCTGATCCGTTAACTTTGATCTGTGACGGGCTTTGTTGGCGTTCATGACGCTGAATGTCTGCTCACACACATAAGTCGAGCCAAACAAAGTCAGTATCTTCTGTGCAGTCCTCCGGAGGTTTGGAAACGTGGCTCTGTTAAGTGAAGCATAAAAGTCATTCAGTTTAACAGAGTTGAACTTCTCCTTTAGGACGGAGTCAGACTGAAGATCTATCAGTTCCAACTGCAGCTCCTGTGGTGCTGTTTCAGGGTCTTGTGACAGGGGACAGGACACCAGCTGAAGTGACTGTTCAATGTTTACGAAATCAGAGAACCTACGGCAGAATTCTCTGTGCAGGTCCTCAAGCGATTTGCTGTATTTTTTTGCGTTTCGCGGTGCCTCTTCCTGCATGGCAAGTGTGGGGAAATGAGCGAAAGATTTGTTCGCAATTTGTCCGGAGAACAAAGTGAGCTTGGATTTGAAGGCTTTCACATGTTTGTACATGTCGTGAACAAACTGATCTTTCCCCTGCAGTTTCACATTCAGCTCATTCATGTGTGAAAATATGTCCACAGCAAATGCAAAGTCACTAAGCCAGTTCTTGTCGCTTAGCTCAGGGAATTCGTCAGATTTCCCCATCAACTCCAAAAATGCGATGATGTCCTCTTTCAGTTCCCATACTCAACCAGCGGACACGAGAGTGGTACAGCAAGTCCTGATGATCCGCATCAGTTTCCTCCAGGAACGTAATAAACTGACGGTGCTGAAGTCCCCTTGCTCGTATAAAGTTCACAAGTTTTACGACTGGATTCACGACATGATTAAGCTGCAATACAGACTTACACAGGGATTCCTGATGGATGATGCAGTGAAGGAAAATAAGATCCTGGACAGGGTTTTCTTCTTTCACTTTATCCTGGATTCTTTTCAGCAGCCCAACATTTTTTCCAGTTAAATTTGGCGATCCATCCGTTGTGGCATTGACAAGTTTACTCCGAGGTCGCGTCATTCTTTCGATGACAGCAGATACCTGGTTATACAAGTTCTCTCCCCGCATTGCTCCTTTCAGGGACTCCATGGTCAAAAACTCCTCTGTTATCGCAAAACTGTCGTCAATGCCTCGGATAAAAATGAGGAGCTGAGCAGTGTATTTTACGTCCGTACTTTCATCCAGTGCTAGTGAATATAATTAAAAGGAATTAGACTTTTTGTTTAATTGACTGGCTATTTTTCTATCAATCAGTTCCACACGGCGAGTCACAGTCCTGCGTGATAAACTGACTTTTTCAAATTTTCTTTTGATCTCCGGACACAAGATGTCTGCTGTCTGTACCATGTATTCTTTTACAAACTTGCCTTCGGAGAAAGTGGTAATGAGTGGTAATGTTAGTGAGAAGAAGTTTTTAAAGAAAATTTCAATCGAAGTGAAGAAGGAAATTATTGAAAAGTTTGTATAATTAATGATTTTTCAAACTTTAATTATGTTTTCTGTGCTTAAAACTCTTTAAAAAACTGTGGGGTCTAGAACGGACTCGTGAAATTCGGAGAGAACTCGGGAGTTAAGTTTTGTTTGTTTTGTTGAATTACACAAAGTGCGCCATCTAATGGGGAAATGGGGGCATTACAGGACAAGTTCGGGGGCCGGATTAAAAAGCCCAACGGGCCGTATACGGCCCACGGGCCGTACTTTGCCCATGTCTGGTCTAACTGATTCAAACTCTGCACCAGTTTCTCAATGTTCAGTGTCTCTTTAGCAGAGCTGGTACGTTGTGTTATAACGTACACCAATTTTGTACGTGGAGGTACAGGGGTGGGAAGGAAGGACATTATCTGCCCAATGTGTTACTTATTCTCGGATAATCGAGCCTGGAAATTCTCCTGAATGTCGTTGCTATTTATATGTTACGTAATGATCTCTCATAAAACTCCCCCACGTGACACAGCCAAACAAATATAATTGTCTAGTGTACATGCGTTTAGCGATGCGCTCGCTTGCCGGCCGGTGAGTTTTGATGTCTGCCGACGAGTTACCCTTGAAAAAGCATCTTAGCTCAATGGGCTTTACTCGGGAAACAAACTTCCGATTCTGTGACTGCTGAACAATCCTCACAGCGAACTTCAACTCTTGGTGCACGTGAAAGTGCTGGGGGGTGTATGGTGCCATTTGCTGGGTTGTTGGCCTCTTGATGCCACGACCGTGGCTGATGAGATGCTGTCTCCTCCCGTGTCACTCCCCCCTCCAGTGCCTGCATCTCGTGCTCGGTGTGGAGCTGCCCGAACTCTTGACCCAGGACAATATCGGGGGTCGCGGTGTGGTCAAGGCAGCGGCTAACGGGTCGGCGGGGAGCCGGAGGGGAAGTGAGTCGGACTGGACGGCCGCACGCGAGGCCCTGTTCAGCCTGGCCACATCCGACCCCATGGACAGCCCCCTTGCCGCCATCGTGGAGGGCCTCGAGAAGATCATGTCCTCACCAGGGTTCGTAAGGGATGCGAGTGGGTGACACCGTGTGAGAGAATGAGTGGGTCAGTGAGTGACCCTGTGTAGGTGAGTGAATGACACAGGGCAAGTGAGAGATCCTATGTGGGTGCGTGAGTGAGTTAGGCCTGGCCTGGCACAAGCGTCGTGGTGACGTCACCGCCACTTAGTGGCGAATGGCTGTTGTTGTTGAGTTAGGTGTGAGTGAGATGAATTTCTCTTTGGGTCCTCGTGTGATTGAGTAGCTCCTTGTGAGTGAATTACCTCGCGTGCGTGCATGCGTGAGTGAGTGACCCAACGTGTGAGTGTGGACCCCCTGCGAGTAGCAGTACGATGATTTTCTTTTGGTGCGCGCGCAGGAATAACAGCGCGGCGAGCGAGGCGCTGCAGCTTGTGTTGGGCCTCAGCGAGGTTCACCAGGGCGTCGCGAAACACCTGGGGCACTGCGGCATGTCGCGACTGCTCGTCGGCTGCAAAAAGAAGGTGTTGTCCATCGACCAGTGGGGCCGCTTCCTGGAGATGCTGGGCCTGTACATGGCCGTCGGAGGGGGTGAGCGACCACACCCACCGTTCAAACTGGAGAAGCCGGAGGAAACCCACGCACAACCTGGGGAGAACACACAAGCTCACTGCACGCAGAGAAGTGCCCTCCCAGCGTCTCTTCCCAAGCTCTTCGAGAAGCAATCCTGCTCGATTCAGGAACCGCATTAACTCTTGCCAATTACAACTTTGATGGTGCTTTTATTGCCATCCTCTTGATATTTTCGGGCCATTGTTCAGCAACTGTAAAAAAAAATATTTTTTGGTTAGATCGCATAAGTATAAATGTGTCGTTAACCCGCAACCACCCGAGACAGCCAATTATTAAGGTTTGTCACGTAACCAAAATGTGCCATTTAATTAATACTTCAGCCCACCGGTGTGTTGGAGAGTAAATCCACAACAATCACAAATTTGAGTAATTAGATCCAGCATGATCGGGCGATTTCACCAAAGCCTGCATGTCAAACTGTAAAAAAATATATAGAATCCCGCTTGTGTATGGATGTTTGTACACGTACATGTGTGTGCATGCTTGTGTGTATGCGTGTTTGTCTTTGTGTGCCATGGGGAGCGGTAGCGTAGTGGTTAGCACACTGCGCTACGAACCCGGTGACCCAAGTTAGATCACCCCCCGCTCACAGACAACACCATTGATGATTATTTAAACTGGTCCTGGGCCTCTCCTATATTGACTCGGCCTCAAATGAGTACCTGGTGGGATTGTTAACATGCCCACTAGGGAGACAAAGGTGGCCGGGCGTGGTGTTGGACACCCACCTCGTGTGCCATTTCGGCCTTCATGGGTGCCTGCTGACAGCACTTGCTCCTACAGTTTAAGGCTATATGAGGGATCTTTGTGTGTGTTCGGTCATGTGGCTCGTGCAGACGTGGCGTCGGAGTTGGTGACCAAGCTGCATCGGTTGCAGCTGCCAATGCAGCTGCGGAGCAGCGAGTTGTGCCGCAACAGCCTGCTGGTGCTGGACGGCTGGCTGTCGGGCGAGACCCCGAGGTCGCCCAACGACATGCAGCTCGCAGCCGTCATGGCTGCCCTGGGCGAGCCCGACGCATTCCGCAACATCCTCACACAGATGGACGCCCTGCGCTCCGACAAGGAGTTGCAGCTCGCCGTGCTGCGGTGGGTGTGGGAGTGAGGGTGTCTGTGTGTCTGTGTGTGTGTGGGGGGGTGTTGTGCTAGGAGTGGTAGTGTAGTGCTGCGTGCTGCGCTACCAACCTGGCGATCCCAGTTCAATTCCTGCTCACGGCGAACACCGGTGACGATTATATGAACTAGTCTAGGGCCTCCCCTAGGTCGACTAAGCCTGAAATTAGTACTTTGTGTGATGCGTAAACATTCACACTCGGAAGATAAAGGCGGCTTTGCTGGCTTTCATAGGCGTTCGCTTCCAGCACTTTCCCGAGCAGTCAGTGAAGGTGAGAGAGGGATGCTTTTCTTGTCTCAATGATTCACACAGCACCACAATCCTGAAATCTAAAACAGCGTCTGTGCACCGTTTTTAATTTATGTAACCAGTTTTTGCTTTTATTTCTGTTTGGTTCATTGTTTATGTAATTGATTTTGTCATTTTCACGCCCAAGATCACTCCTGTAAATGAGCCTCTCCCGTAGTCTCTTGAGTTCTCACCTGTCAAACCAAAATGAACTTGACATTTTATGTACAACTTTTGAAGTTGGTATCTGACCTTTCGACCTTCCAGAGTTCGTGGCTCATTCTGGCCCCAACGGTTTGGCGTGCACCGTGCCACCCCTAACAGCTGCCAAGCTCTCTCGGTGGTTTGTGGCCAAGTGGACCCAGAATGCAAAAAGGGGGCATCTTTGTTTTAGTGACAATTGCCGGAGGAAAAGCGTTAGCGCTTCCAATGTCCTTGTGGCCAGTACCAGTGAATTGTGGGACAGATGTGAGAAACCAGTGGGGTTATCAAATAAATAATTCACTCTCATTGACCTTGTAAGTATTGCCACCTCTGGTGGACTATAAAAATGTGCTTTGTGGTGTGATGTGGTGTAGTGCTATGTGGTGTGATGTGGTGTGATGTGTAGTGTAGTGCTATGTGGTGTGATGTGGTGTAGTGCTATGTGGTGTGAT
>CM025618.2:10887282-10911593 GCA_014621495.2 Entosphenus tridentatus
TGGTGTGATGTGGTGTAGTGCTATGTGGTGTGATGTGGTATGATGTGATGTGATGTAGTGCTATGTGGTGTGATGTGGTGTAGGGCTATGTTGTGTGATGTGGTGTAGTGCTATGTGGTGTTATGTGGTGTAGTACTATGTGGTGTAGTGCTATGTGGTGTGTTATGTGGTGTGATGTGGTATGATGTGATGTGGTATAGTGCTATGTGGTGTGGTGGTGTGCTATGTGGTGTGGTGTAGTGCTATGTGGTGTGGTGGTGTGCTATGTGGTGTGGTGGTGTGCGGTGTTATGGGGGGGGGGGTCACTGCTGCGTGGTGTGGTCTGCTAGGATCCTGAGCCGCCTCGTGGAGCGCGACTCTCTTCCGTGGCACGAGTTTGTGGAGACGAGCCTCGCTCCCATGAACACGCACATCGGCGACAAGGAGGTACGCGCACACGCTCACGCACGTGCGCCAACACACGTTCGTGCACACACACGTGCACACACACGTGCACACACACGTGCACACACACGTGCACACACACGTGCTTACATGCGCATGAGAAGTCTATATCTTTGCGTCGGTGATCGCGCGCGCCGGGTGCAGGTCCAGCAGGAGTTCATCACTCTGCTGCACCGTCTGGCGGTGGACAACAAGGACAATGCGATAGTCATGTGCCAGTTGGGGCTGCGCGAGGCCATCGGCCGCTCGCTCGAACGGCACGGACTGAGCCTGCGGCTGGCGGGCGAGCTGCGCGACCTCGTCGCCGACTGTGAGAAGCACGCCGGCCTCTACCGCCGCCTGACCACCAGCATCCTGGCCGGCTGCATACAGGTCACGCGCCTACACCCACGTGCGGCACTCGCCTACAGCCTGGTCATCTCCTAGTCGCTCTTCTATCGCCACTGCTGTGGTCGCTGTTCCTGTGAACGTCGCTTATTGAGTCCCATGTTGAGGTCTACCGGACACTGGCTGTTTCGTCACATCCACACCACGTTCAACCTTCACTGCGGGTCACAACGACACGCTGACCCACTCGTCTCTCCATCACGCTCCTAATTATACACTTCCCTAATTACTCACTCACCCACTCACTCACTCAAACCACTTCTCTTTCTGCTTCTTCCCCCACACTACTCCTCTTTGGAAATCACTTTGCCAAATCTCTTGTAATAATAATCATAACCTTGCTGCATTAAATTTAATTGTTAACTTTTGTCCAATTCAAACTTTGGGAGTGCTGTTCGGTGCTCGCTGTTCGACGTGTGGGCCTGTGTAGAGCAACGATGTTGAACCCTTTCCCGAGATGACCGAAAGTTGCAGGGTGGATGTCTCGTTCACCGCGGAATCTCTGGACACATAAGCGGTTAGCGCTCATATTATTTAGAGGGGGCGCAGCGCCATTATTTTTAAAGACATTGTATTCACCGCAGAGAATTGTAGCGACATAACCACACACTAGGATAACTGGTGCCGAACGATGCCTCGCCCTCCCGCATGGCCTTGTGGGAGCCTCGGTACCGATGAAGTTATTATCTTTTATGTTTTTCTTCCTGATACCGTACGTCATTGGAAAGGCCCCGTTCCGATGACGTACAGAAGAAAAACTGATGCCGTACGCGTATGTCATTGGAATGGTAAAAGGTTAATAAGAAAGCAGTTGTCTGCAGAAGTGGCCCGCAGCGCATCCCGCACAGCATGTGAACGGCTCCTCATCCACCTTGTCCCGTTGGGACACTCTGCCGTGTTCCTACGAGCAGCTGTGTTTGGTCATGTGGTGGACTGCGCTCATACCCAGTTCATTTCCCACTCCTCAGATGGTGCTGGGCCAGATTGAGGAATCGCGGCGCACCCACGCGCCAATCCACATCCCCTTCTTCAACGTCTTCCTCCGCAACCTGTGCCAAGGTAACCTGAAACGCTCCCTCCCGGTTGCTCCACCCCACACTCCCAGTCGCTTTCCCCCCCCGCCCGCGCGCGCCCCCCCCCCCCCATCCCACTTCCGGTCGCTCTTCCCCACTCGTGAGCGTTCCACCCCACCCTACGCTCGCTGCACCGATGAACGCCGTGTGAGGGCCCAACGCCCGTTGAGCACCAATGCTGTGCGGCGTGCAGGCTCCAAGGTGGAGATGAAGGAGGACAAGTGCTGGGAGAAGGTGGAGGTGTCCTCAAACCAAGCGCGGGCCGCCCGTCTGACAGACGGCAACGCCAAGACCTACTGGGAGTCCAACGGCAGCACGGGCTCGCACTACATCAACATCTTCATGCACAAGGGCGTCGTGATCCGGTACGTGGGGCAGCGAGCGCTAGCGAGCGCCACGCACCCGGCACCCTCCCATCCAGCAGTTCGCGCGTGCGGCGCGTGCCTCGGAGTGACACGCGGGGACCCCCTTACCGTGGCGCGCAGGCAGCTGAGCGTGCTGGTGGCGATCGAGGACTCGAGCTACATGCCGGCACGGCTCGTGGTGTTGGGGGGCGAGGACCCCACGGACGTGAGCACCGAGCTCAATGCGGTGAGGGTGACGCGCGACGCATACGGGGGGAGGAGGGTGTGCCCGCAGGGGTGCCCGACGGCGTGCCCGCGTGACGTGCCTGCGCGCCGCCGCCACTCACGCACGGCCGCCTCCCGTCCGCTGTGCGTTCGTGTGGCAGGTGAACGTGCCGTCGTCGGCCAGTCGGGTGCTGCTGTTGGAGAACGCCACGCGCTACTGGCCCATTGTGCAGATCCGCATACGGCGCTGCCAGCAGGTACCACACGCCGCAGAGGCCTTGCGTGGCATGGTGCGGGATGTTATCGGCTTTGAGGCTCCACTGCTGTGCGACGCTGGGTTCCCACAACTATGCTCCCGCCTTTAACAACCCGACTTTACCAACACGTGCTGACCAGCGTGGTGAAGTGTGGGTAAGTCACCCCCATGATTCACATGGGGTGGGGGAGGTCACCGGTGGACTGGGGGAGCACAGGTTGGGAGCCACCGGTCACGGCTCTACGGGCGATCTCCGTCTTCCTGCTGGTGACGCCGTTCCCGTGTGCACAGGGAGGGATAGACACGCGTGTGCACGGGTTCGAGATCCTGGGCCCCAAGCCCACGTTCTGGCCCGTGTTCCGCGAGCAGCTGTGCCGCCGCACCTGCCTCTTCTACACGGTGAAGGCTCACACGTGGACGCAGGCGCTGGGCCACGACCGCACGCACGTGTTGCAGCTCTACAGCAAGTACGTTTGTGGCGGCACCATCCTCGCGCTCGCACGGCCGGCAGCATACACGGCGTGGCCCACTGGCGGCCGCGTCCACCTTCAGCCCAGCCCAGGACGACAGGGGGCCATTTTTCTAAAACCGTGCGACTGTTGTAAGATAGATTAGTCCATGTCAAACTCGTTTTACTAAATAAGTTTGTTTTGGTGGATGTTGGAGGACATGATTTCCTGGTGCCCAGTTTTAATTTGCTTATGTGGCCTGAAACGTTACCTCTGTAACGGGTAACATTTCGGGCAATGGTCCTTCAGAACACAATGGGCTATAATAGGCGACACGTCGGCTATCGTAGACCGTTTCCCTTATAAGGCCACTGTGCTATTGATGAATGTGTTGCGTTTTGTTGCTATTTGTGCTTTTCACCACTGCCAAAGCAGCAGCGTCACCAAATAATTCGATTTACAAGGAGGTGGAGTGGCTACAGTGGCACGAAACGGCAGCTTCGTCCTATTTGTTGATGTCATTGTCGTGTGGCGCTCATGCGGGCCTGCAGGATGAGCGCGGTGTTGCGTCACGAGCAGCAGTTTGCCGAGCGGTTTCTGCCAGACTTGGAGGCGGCGCGGGCCCTGGGACAGACGTGCTGGGAAGCCCTTGCGACGCCCATCATCAGCAACATCTCCACCGTCAACAAAGGGGGTGCGTGTACTTTCCTGCGCGCACACGCACACAGGTTGACGAGCGCCATAATCATAATCTGAATTTTATTATCCGAGTAAATAACTCTTTTTGAAGGGTGACTCACTGTGCCGTGCGTGCGTGTGGGGCGCGTGCAGATGAGAGCAGCCCGTTCGCCTGGCTACTTGTGGAGTACCTGGGCGCGGGCGGGGGCCGCGGAGCTGGCGTGGGGGAGGCGACGGGCGGAGGAGTCCCCCGGCGGGGCCAGCGCGGGAAGTCGCTGGTGTTCGCATCGCGAGCGCGCCGCCTGTGCCGCCTGCTGGTGCACGTGGACACCAGCCCTGCCGCCATGGAGGGCACCATCCGGCCACCCTGCAAACCCGGTATGCGCTCCAAACGGTGCGCCGCTACGCTGCTTACCAGCGGGACGGGCAGGGCCGGGGGGCCAGGCCCACGGCCCACCCTGGGCAGGCTCGTGCAACGGTTTGCCTCTCTCTCTCTCTCTGCAGACCTGAAGACGAGCAAGGGCAAGGAGCGCAACGGTTGCAGCGCACCGGAGGGAGGACAGGAGGAGAAGGCCCCGCGGAAACCCAGCGCCATCGCGCAGCTGGCGTCTTGCTGGGCCGGGGTGGTGCAGCAGCAGGCATGGGCACGCACGGCACTGACGCGGCGAGGCCGATTTAACGTACCCCCCCCCCGCCCCCCACGCTAATGGGACCTGCGTGGGCACGGGTGCAGGTGTCGACGTTTCTGGACGTGAGCTGGAACGCGGCCGATTTTGCGGAGCTCTATCAGGAGCAGTTTGCGAGGCTGAGTGGCGCCATGCGCGAGCTGTTTGGGAACCATGCAGCCTTCATGCTCGCTCTGCGAGAGGGCTTCCGCTCGGCCCTGCTGCACCTGCCGCACCTGCCCGCCGTCAAGGTGCTCCCTCCCTCTGTCCCTCCCGCGGGTGCTGCTTCAGCTGTGCGCTCAGGACTTGTTTACCCAGCTAAGGTTTTTCAGCCGGAGGCGATGATTTCTATTGTTAATCGGGAGCAATGTTGCTGTGAGTGATCCCAATTGAGCGGTTGTAGTGTAATTTTTCTAAATTCGAAAATTTGGACTGCGACCCCCAGCAGACGGTGCCCTCCATCGCAGGATCTTGAACGTTCATTGTGAAGCAGACAGCGTGGAGTGATTTGTTTCTTTAGAACTGCTTTTTGTGCTTAGTTGTCCTTCCCCCGCACCTCCAATTTAGCACGTTTAGCTACGTACGGTGCGAAAAACGTTATACAAACATACAACATACCAGCGCGGCTTCCCAAATTGGTTGCTGCGAACCTCAAGTCACTGCCCCGTGGGAGCGTCCCGTACTCACTGCGCCGTGCTCGCTGTGCCATGCTCGCTGTGCCGTGCTTGCTCGTGGGGGGACAGGTGGCCGAGGTGTTGGCTCAAAATGTGGACCGGCGCATCCGGGCACTGGGGGTGGCACGGGCCAGCGGGGACGGCCTGGCGCAGCTCATGTCCTCCTTGGAGCCAATCACCTTCCTCTCTGGCCTAGAGATGGCCAACACCTTCGAGCACTTCTACCGGTCTGTGCATTGCTACAGTGCGTGTGCGCGCATGTTGTCGTGTGGTACAGATACAATGGGAGTCTGATCGATGCCTTAATATGGTTAAATGATGGATCGCTGTTTTATATGCTGATGATCTGGTAACTGCTACTCACTCTGAGAAGGACTTGGAGGCTGTGCTACTTAATCTGGAGTGTGCCACTAAGTGGTGTGGAGCCTTACCATCAGCTCCACAAAAACTAAGCACCTGCCTAGGTATTTTGTGCCATCAAACACACCACCCCCTCAACTCCCCATAATTAGTGTTGGGGCAGTTGTGGAGAGAGTGGAGAAGTCCGAACCTTGGTAGTGTGCTGCCAAACCGGAGCCGGTCATAAGCAGAGGTCTCGCCCAGAATCAGTTGAGCGGCATTATCTTTCCATCAGCTGTGCACAACTGTGTGAAAGCTACCTGGTCTGTTGCTTCACATGAAGCTTTGCGTGTTCTCGGCTACAGTTATGCCCTCCCTTCTATGCGAGTGCAACATGGACCCCTCTGAAGGAATATCTGCGCTGGTTTTAAACATTCATGGTAGCCTGCCTACGATCCCTCCTGGATTTAACCAGGTTGGATTGTGTGAGGAGCTCGCATCCTTGAAAGATTTGGACACATTTCAGTGATCTCTGGCTGGCAAGGCTGCGTTGGCTGGGTCAAGTAGCCCGCATGCCCAAACACCGCATGCCCAACCACCGCATGCCCAGGCAGCTTCTGTTTGGCAAGATAGAAAGGGGCTACACGGGCGCAGCATGGGCTAGAACAGAGATTGACTGATGCGGTATAGGAGGATGTGGAGCTGAGTGGACTTGCTGATGATAGTGGTGTCAAGATCGGCCTCTATGGAGGAGCTTTGACTTTGTGTGTTCGTCTGTGGGGGGGGGAGCGGTAGTGTAATGGTTAGCGCACTGCTACGAACCTGGCGACCCGAGTTCGAATCCCGCTTGTGGCCAAACATCACTCGGGAAATAAAGATGGCTAGGCGTGGTTCTGACCCACACCTGCCCTTATGTGCCATGTAAACTGGCCTTCATAGGTACTCACTAACAGCACTTTCACTCGCTGCCTGTCTGCGCTATACAGAGATCTTTGTGTTCTTATTAGCTGATGACCTATTAATTGCTGCTCACTCTGAGGCAATTGAAGTCTCTGGCTGGTAGCAGTGGTGTTAAGATTGGCCTCTGTGGAGGAAATTTGTGAAGGACACTACTGGAAGCCACCCTTCAGCACCAACAGAGGACGGAGGAGCAACGATTCCTGCAGGGAGTCACCACTGTGTAGTGCAGATGCCATCAGTGGCTGCTGGTTGCGAGTGTGTGCGCGTGAGTAAGCTGTGTGCGTGTTTAGAGGAGTGAAATACGCGGTGCGCACGGTGAACAGAGGGCAACTGAGGGCAAACAGGTGCGCGTGTGCAACACGAGGGTTGCACGGATAAAGCGCCACCTTTGGCGAGAAGCGGGTGCAAACGGGGTCGACCGGGTGTGCACGTTGAGACTGGAGGTGTTGCCAGGGAAATGGGAGATGAGGGTTTATTGATAGGCCAACTGACGCTGGCCTGCCGGGAGCTAAAGAGACGCACGAGAGGTCTCGGATCATAAGGGTGTGAGAGGGGGTTGTTGCCGGGGACGAGAGTGAAGATATCTCGCCGCTGCCACTAACGCCGTCGCCGGGCAAAGGGCAGCGGCGGGGGTTGAGATGTAATGTTGCTGTTTGCGCAGACGCTGAGAGTAGAGCTGCCGAGTGCAGGTTAAGCGAGGTGGAAGGGAGATGAGAGGGGGGAGAAGTTAAACGTAAGTTACCGTATAGACAGTTATAGGAGTGCCTACAACTGGTGCAAGAATAGGATGAATAAAGTGTAAGCAGGTGACTTGTGGCAACGTATTGGTGTGAGTAATTTTTGAAGGCACTACACATGTAACGGGTTTAGTTTTTGGGCTGCTGCTGCTGCTGCTGTTCATGGTTGACGTTGCTCGCCCCGTGCTGCGTCAGGTTCTACCTGTGCGAGCGGCTGCTGGTGCTGTGGGCCCTCTGGCTGGAGCCGCTGGTGAGCGCCCAGCTGGAGCCCTGCTTCCCGGGCCGCCTGCCCCAGCGCATGCTGAACGACCTGGCCGACTCGGAGCGTGCCGCCACGCACTACACGCAGTACCGCCTGGAGAAGCTCGACCGCAGCCTTGCCTCCCTCTCCGACGAGGTGAGGGGGGGGGCGGGTGCTCCGTCCGGTGAGGCGGGGACAGCCGACGTCGTCGGGCCGAAAGGGGGGAACCAGTGGAGCCGTGAGGGCGTGCGCTGCTGGTGTCAGGGTCTCGGCGTGAGCAGCATCGGTGATCAAAGAGGCCGGGTGGCTCTGTGGTCAAGGTGCTGAGCCGGCACCGTTGAGATTCTGGGTTCAAAACCAGGCAGCAGCCCGCGATTAAATCGGATTCTTCCGTGTGGTGAGGTTATGGTTATAAGCCTGGTTGATAATGACTGCACAAAGAGATATTTAGCCAATATCACAGCCATGTGACTGTAATGGTTCGATTGCCATGTGACAAATGACTTCTCAGTGGCAAGCGTATGGGAAAGTGCTGTCCAGGACTGTGTAGAACTGATGTCACCCCTCTCTCAACACGAACGGCTCATTCTGCGGGAGTACGGCATGGAGACCTTGTCTCGCGACGTGACACCGATGGCGCAGTTGGAATCGAGGGTAGAGATGGAAAGGCGGTGTGAGCGATGCGCCCAAGGAGGCTGTTGGCCACACGGCCCGACACCCACTGCCTCCGTGCCAACTTCTGTCTGGGCGCAGGAGATGGAAGACGAAATGGAAGAGGAGGAGGAGGAGGGGGAAGGGGGGAGCCCTTCCGCTTCTGCCCCAGAGCTGCAGGTCATGGTGCTCTCATCGGCCTTCTGGCCCGTACCCCCTTCCGCGCACATGGCCCCCCCAGCGGGGATGCTGCCGCCACCATTGCTCGACTTTGTGCAGGAGTACACGGAGTTCTACTTCACAGGTACGCATAGCTACACTTGGACGTGTACGGCACGCGTACGTATAGCTACGCGCGGACGTCTATGTAGTTACGCGTTGTCCACTGCTGGTCGTGCTGCTTGTTTGACCACCGTGCCAATTAGTGCAGGTCGGTAATGCCCGCAACTAAGTCAGAATGCATACTTGGAAACATAACTACGCACACGGATGTGTACACATGCCCGTGTGTGTCTGTGATATTGCATGGCCCCACGTTGTGGTTATAATGGTTCGCACATGGGACACGGCTCGATCCCGCCGCGTGGCAGTTGAAACAATCACGCAAGCTTCCTCAATCTCCCCCCAGCTGGATCCACCCCAGCCAGAATAAATAGGTACACATCATAGTGTGTCACCAGATCTCGTGCAGTGGGGTAAAGTGTGGGTACTCCCACCTCTTCCAAGATGTCTGACCAGGCTAATAGAGTAGGCCAAAATACCCTTCTGACAGCAGTAGTATGACCAAGAAATTGCAGGGCTGCACCTTTGCCCTATATCATTTGATCACGTAGCGTGTTCCTTCTCTCCCAGGCCGCGTGGTGCTCTTGTTGGTTTCATAGCGGTTGTTTCACTGCTGCGTGCGACGTGCAGAGCAAAGGCTGTTTGGCGTTTGGCACCAGCAGCCCAAGAGGCTGCAGTGGACGTGGCTGGGCCGCGCTGTGCTCGCGTCGCCAGACGGTCGCTTCTCGCTGCTGCTCTCCACGCTGCAGATGTTCGTCCTGCTGCTCTTCAACCGGCAGCAGGTGAGGAGCCTCCGGGCCCACGCTTTCTTCTTGCGCGGCGATTGGCGATTGGCGATCGGCGATCGAGCGCTCACCGATTCGCTCTGGTCGCTCGCTCGCTCGCTCGCAGGTGAAAGGTTGCTTCCTTCTCACTCTTTTGTGGCTACTGCCAGGGTTGCTGTTCCCTCGAACGTCACTCTTTGTTTCCTCAACCCGCATTGAGAACAAGGTCTATGATGAGACTGAATGTCTCGTCTCATCCGTACTGACGGTCACTGCTTCGCGCATTTTTAGATGCGCTTCTGCGGCCGTCTGGAACGCTCTTCCTTCCGATATTAGGAAGCCACTGGAGCTATGCACTTTAAAATAATTTAGATTGAAAACTCTTGTTTTTAGAACTGCTTTTTGTGTTTAGTTTGTGGTACTTCCTCCACACCTCAGGTTAGCACGGTTGGCTACGTACAGTGCGAAAGAAGTTCAACAGAGATAGGTGACCCCCGCACCTACGACCTAATTGGTTCCTGGACGACGGTCACAAGTTGAGTTGTCGTCAATCGACCCCTTATTTAGCATAGGCGCATGTCGCAACGCTAGTCTTGCTGCTTCGCTCTGGAATTCCCTCTTTACCCAAGCTCTTATAACAACCTTGCTTGATTTCAAGAAACGCATTGCGCTTGTTATCTATTTCACCTTCATGGTGTTACTTGTTGCTGGCCACTGAGCATTTTTGACATTTGGGCCATGCTTCGCTACCATCAAACAAAAGAACAAAGTAATCCTTGGGAACCGGTGAACCGCACTGCGACGCGGCTGCTGAGCTCGGCACGTGATGGCCACATGGTGGCGCACAGGAGGTGCTCGTGGAGGAGGTCGCACGCGTGACTGACGCGGCGCCGTCCCTGCTGCGCCCGGCGCTTGCTGCCCTGCTGCGGCCCAGCGGGGTGCTCACCTCGAGCGACGCCGACCTCGACTCGCTCACGGGTGAGCGAGCACGCAGAGCACGCCCCACGCACACTCTAACGACGCACGCGCACATCTACGCAGACAACATGCTCGCGAACACATAGCATGCACTACACGCTTACGCAAACCACCTAAACCCTCGTGCAGCGTACGCAATAAACCCCATTCGCCCCACACACACGCGAAACCCGACTCACCCCACACACACACAGTAACCCCTACTCGCCCCACACACCACACGTGTGTGCCGTTAGGGGTGCTGCGGATTAACGAGACGGCCCTGGAGGCGATGAGCTCCAGCGGCGATGGGCCCGTGTCGCTGCTGCCAGCGCAGACGTACCCAGCGAGCGAGGAGCTGGTGACGCGCCTCCTGGAGCGCAAGAAGAACGTGCTCTCCTGCGCCATCATGCATATTCTGAAGGCCGAATTGGAGCTGCACATCGACCACCTCGTCCACAAGGCACGGCGCTTTCGGCGTCGCCTGTAACCCGGCGTGGCGCGTGTCCCGCAGCGAGACGGGGCTGCGTGGCGGCGCCGCAGCTCCGGAATTGGATCCGGAATCGGAACTTGTGTGTGATTTTGTTGGTCGGGTGTCGGATGTAGCAGCCGCCTGTGCGTGCTCTGCATCGTCGGTCTTGTTTGACGCTGGTGTGACGTCGGAGCTGCGCATGTGAGTGTGTGTGTATGTATGTGTAGAGAATCTATCGAAATTGAAAGAAATACTAAATTATTTTAACCGTTCGGATAGCTACCGACTTAGTGCTGCGTGGAAGATGACATACTTTGTTTAAATGCATGCCTACACAGGGCACCATATTTAAAAAAAGGGATTACCATTGGTATGGCTATTTTAATACTCACAATGGACAGTAAGGACAAGATCAAAGGGCTCGCATAATGCACATGCATAATGTACGTTAGCTTATTAATCCGCCCACTTTGCGCAAGAGCGCAGAAGTGTGGTCACCACATCTACGCCTCTATATAAGGAACGAAACAGGTGGACTTATACACAAATCTGGCTGTCGCCTGATGAAGCTAATTGTAATTACTGGCGAAACGTCGTACTCAGATTGTAAATGTTGTGGCTTGGCTCTCCAACACACCGGTGTGCTGTACTAGTGACGAATTGGCACGTTCTGTTGACGTGACAACCCTTACTAGTTGGCTGTGTCAGGTGGTGGCGGGTTTTAACGACACATTTATATATTTACGCGATCTAACCCCAAAAGAATATCTTGTGGATGAAATTGGTCACGAAAGCCTACGTGTTAAATGTGTGTACAGTGCTGGTGCGGGGTAGAGTGACTACGAACCTGGCGGCCCGAGTTCAATTCCCGCTCACGGCCAACACCAGTGAAGATTATTTGAACCGGTCCTGGGCGTCCCCTAGGTCGACTCAGCCTCAAATAAGTACCAGATGAAATGTGCAAACATCACCACTGGGGAGACAAATATGGCCGGGCATGGTGTTGGCCACCCACCCGCTCGTGTACTGTGCCGGCTTCATAGGTGAGCGCTAACAGCACTTGCCGCCAACAGTCTGGTCAGGCTGTTGTGTGGGGGGAGTCGTATCGTGATTGGCACGCTCTTGCTATCAACCCGATGACCCGAGTTCAAGTTCCGTTCATGACCAACATTCGTGACGAATATCTGAACTGGTCATGGCTTCCAGTAAGAACCATTTGGTATGATCTGTGAATACCACCACTGCGGATACAAAGGCAGTCGGGCATGGTGCTGATCACCCACTCCCTTGTGTGTGGTGGTGGCCTTCATAGGTGCTCGCTAATAGCGCTTGCACCAGCGTGCTGTCGTGGCTATACGGGGGATCTTTTTTGCGCGAGCCCAGGTGGTGGAGGTGTGCCAGAAGGGCAGTCTGGGCGGTCGCACCTTCGCACGCTTCACCTGCAGTGCTGTGGAGGTCAGCTGGTGCATCGAGCGCCTGCTGCACAAGGGCTACCTTTGCCGGGAAGACGACAGCCCGCAGGTGTGTGTTCGTGTGTTTGAGAGAGGAGCGGTAGTGTAGCGGTTAGCGCTATGCTGCGCTACGAACTCGGCAACCCGAGTTCGATTCCCGCTCGCGGCCAACACCAGTGATGATTATCTGAACCGGTCCTGGGCCTCCTTGAGGTCGACTCAAATGAGTACCTGGTGCGGTGTGTAAAAATATTGCCACTGGGGAGACAAAGGCAGTCGGGTGTGGTGTGGTGTTGGCCACCCAACCCCCTCGTGTGCCGTGCCAACCTTCATAGGTGTTCGCTAACACCACTTGCCTCAACAGAATGTTATAAGGCTACATGGGGGATCTTTGTCTTTGTTTGAATGGGGCAGAATTTAAGATCCTACTGCCAAACCTCTCCCGGTGGCAGTGGGCGATTTGATGTGGATCACATCTGATGCACGAGTGGCTGATTACGAGACGAATGTCACTCAACGGAACGCGTTGTGAGCAGCCGCCCTTTGTATGCACTGCTACCCGGCGGAATGACATACGTTCATTCAGTTCTGGATATAAAAATTCGACTTGACCCTTGTAATTGTGAGGCGACCCCGTGTCTGTAGAACCGCAGACGTGCAGGGGTCATGCGATCGTTACGTCACTCAGTGGTCGTCCCGCAGCGATTCCCCTCCTATATTAGCCACGTGTTCCTGTCCACACGCACACGGGTGTGATGCTCGCCCTGAATCATCAATGGTGATGCTTCGGTTACTAAATTGGTTTTAAAAGGCATTTCTCCCAGCTAACTATTCTTCCAGGAAATAGATTTCACATTGATATATGTTCGAGCCCTGTATTCAATTTCTTCTGCAATGCAGTTGTTTTTCTTCGATCTCTATTTGGTTCGTTATTGAACTTGTTTTTCAATGATTCCTTTCGTCATTTTGGTGACCCATGTCACTTCTTGCAAATGCTCCCTTGAGTTCTCACCTCCCTAGTTATTACTTGAAACTAGTCCCTGGAAATGTGCAGGTGCTGTACTACGTCCCATCCGACCCCGCCTCGCCGGACAAACGGCGTGCCTACTCGAGCTGGCGACACCTCGACACGATCAGCAATCACGGCCGCGCGGGCACCGTGGCGCCCTGCCACGCACCTGGTGACGCCACCGTCCCCAAACAGGCAAGGAGGCACAACCGCGAAATGGCTCGCTCCTCTACACCTCCCTCCCCGTCATTATCCCTCCTCCCTCCTCCTCTTTATTGCCCCCTCCCTCTCCTGGAGCGAGCGAATCCTGCGGCTCCTGTGGCCGCACCCGCACTTGGCCGCCTTAAGCACTTCGGTGAGCAGCCTGATGCCGCCAGGTTGTTCCGCGTGGGGCTGCACGATGGGGGGTGACGGAGCGTGCGTCTGTCCGTGCGTGCGTCCGTGCGTGCGTCTGTTGCGTGGTCGCGGTGTAGGTGGTGCCCCAGGTGGAGGTGGCACTGAGCTCGCGGTGGCTCAGTGCGGGCCGCACGCTCTCACAGGAGGACGTGAGGCGCCTCATGACCGGCGGCATCGCCCAGGTGCGGCTCTCTCCGTCCCCGTCTCCCCCCCCCCCACGCCACTCTTCTTGGTCTCAGGAGTTGCGCCAATCCTCGGGTTCCTTTTCCGTGCAAAAGCCCATCATGTTTAACTTAGAACAGTGATTACTGTTGCTGTACAAAGCAAATATTTGGCTGACGGTGGAATCCTGCTGCTTTCACAACTGGACTGGAGCACCCAGTTCCTCACTTGTTAAAATCCAGAGTAAAGCAGCAGTCCAGGTGATTGTTGATCCAGCACTCACTCACTCACACTGATGGTCTCTTGCCTGCTTACCACTCTTCTATTACTTTTACCATGGTTACTGTTCTCATCAATTAATCCATCCATGCTGACAACTCTGCCTAGCAGGCTGTTTCATCTCATCCACACCGTTCAACCACCACACACACTTCCCCTCGCACTGCTCCGCTTTGGAAATCCCATCGTTTCTTTTCCCAAGCTCTGACAATAATAACCGTGCTCAACTCGAGCAACACATCAACTCTTGTCTGTTCAAACTTTGATCGCGCTGTTTGTTGCTGGCACGCTTAATGTTTTCCGGGCCTTTGGGCCTGTGCTCGGCATCTCTTTAAACGAAGATTAACGCATCGGCGCCGCCTCTTCCTCCTCCTCCTCCTGCTGCTGCTGCTGCTTGCCACGCAGGTGCAGGAGGTGCTGGGCCTGAGCGTGACCGTGGCCGAGCACCTGCTGGTGCACTGCGGATGGAACATGGACGTGCTGCTGCAGCGCTTTGCGGAGGCTCCCGTCGAGCTCATGCGCGCCGCCGGCCTGGCCGTGCGCAACGCGCCGCCCCCCGCCCCCCCCCCGCCGCCACTGACCCCGGCGCCCGCCGACACCTGCCCCGTCTGCCTGCTCACCACCGTGGACCACATCGCGCCGCTCTGCTGCCGCCACTCCTGCTGCAAGGTGCCCCGTCGCGCTCGGATGCGCACAAGACCAGCGCCGAATGCGTGCCGCTTGTGTGTGTGTGTTGTGCGTGGCATAGGGGATGGGATGTGATGCTGTGTGTGTGTCGGTGTATTGTGTGGAGCGGTAGTATCGCCGCGAGTTCCATTCCCGCTCGCTGCCAACACCGGTGGCGGATATCTGAATCGGTCCTGGGCCTCTCTATCGAATCCGTCTTAAATCAGTACAGGAGTCCCCCACTATCAGTTGCCTCATTATGCCTTTCGTTTATACTTTGCTAATAAATTGGGAACATTTCCGTGTAAGGGTAATGTTTCGCATGTGTTAAATATGGTATTTATGAGTGAGGGTGTATGTGAGTGTGTCTGTTGGGCAAGAGCAGTAGTGCAGCTGTTTAGAGCCCTGCGCTAAGAACCCGACCACCCAGGTTTGAGTGCTGCTCACGGCCAACACCGGTGACGATTATCTGCACCAATCCTCGTTGGCCGGGCATCGTGCCTTCATCAGTGCTCGCTAACAGCACTTGCCCCAAACAGTCTGTTACTGGACTTTTGTGAAAAAGAGCTTTTCATAGCTCTCGGATTTTTCCAGGATAAATGGAAGATTCTGATTCTGAGAGGGCTGTACGGGGGGGGGGGATCTTTGTCGGTTGGGAGCGGTGGCGCAGTGGTTATCGCACTGCGCTATAAATAGCCCTCCACGATGGGGAGGGATTCTCCTGCACTTGGCGGACTGAAACTGGCCTCGACAATGTGTAACTCCACTGCTCACCCCAAGAGGCCTCAATCAGCAAAGCCCTTCAACCGTCTCTGGGAAGTTCTATCGAATGATTTGTTTTTTATTATTAGTGAAAATGTATGTTAACTTATAATCGTATGTATTTTTGTGCACTATATGACATTAATTCACGCAATTTTGATTTCAGAATTATCGGCTAGTAACACAACCCATTATTTTAACATTATGCCTCTGTGAAATTCACATTCGTTTGAAGTCATTTAGAGTTAAATAGCATTTCCCAGCAATGCATCTCCTAGGTATAGCAGGGGATTTGTGTACCTGGTGCGGTGTGTGATCAAAATCAGTGCTGGGAAGACAAAGGTGGTCAGGCATTATGCTCGCCACACGACCCTTTCGTGTGCCGTGTTATTTTATAATAACCTTTGCGTTGAGATGGTGCTGATTACAGGCCTTGGCAACTAAGAGCACTTCATGTCAAACATTCAAAGGATGCTCCCAGTGGCAGCTGTGTCCGTGTGTGGTACAGGATGACTCGGCACCAACCTGTAACCAGGCTATAGCCTGCCAGTAGAGGATGGTGATTGCTGAAGGTGACTGGCACCACCACGCTGGGTGGTCTGCATGATGGATCTCTGTCTTTGTGCAGTCGTGCTGGAGGGAGTATCTCTCCATGAGAGTGGAGCAGAACATGGTGACGAACTGCAAGTGCCCCATCTCGGAGTGCCTGGCCCAGCCGCCACCAGATTTCATCCGCAGCATCCTGGAGCAAGATGCTGAGGCATTGGCAATGGTCGGCACCGCACGCACACAAACATGCACGCACGCACACAAACATGCACGCACACACGCACGCATGCACACCTGCATGCACGCACTTGTGTGGGCACCATAATGAGCACGGGCTCTCTACTCGTACCTTGGCCGCTGCTCCATTTCATGTTTCTCTGACCTTGCAATCGGCCTGCTGCTCAAGTCACGACTGCTGCAGAATGAAGCAGCGAGCCTCTGCTCCCCCGCTTGCACGATGACAACCACGCTGCTGTGCTCGTGTCGAGGTCTGTGCCGATCCCGTTTTTGGATTGAGTCCAAGATTTCCAGTGACGGTCTTCAAGATTGTTTGTAGGGTGGCACCTGAGTACCTTACCCCACGCATTGCTCTCGACTGCCCTGTGCATGCTCCTGGTGAAACCGTGAGCAAATCTGCCAAAGCCTGGGGGGTGGGGGAGAGGTCACTCCTTATGGTTTGCTGCTCCCCTACCATGGATCTCTTCACCACCAGAGCGCGGTGCAGGCATCGCCTGCTCACTCTGTCGGTCTTGACTGGAGATGGCTTTGTCCCTGAAGCCTGTGCACCTAGGCCATGTTAAATACTGCAACTGTTGTTGGGGAACTACCCTGGTTTAACGGGCAGCGCACTTGACTCGCAATCCAGAGGTCGCCATTTCGATTCTGTCTCCCGGCACCTCTGTCCACCCAGCAGCATAGATAAGTTCACCACCGTCGATCGAGAGGTCGTGTGTGGTGGGATAATGTGTGGGAACTCCCACCTCTTCCGACACGTCTGATCAGTTGGAGAACGGTTGACCAAATGCTTTCCAGAGCTCGCTCTCGTGGATGCCCTTCCGCCAGCAGTGGCATGAATCGGTTATTGCAGGGCTGCACCCTTACCTTCATTAATTTTTTCATTTAAGTATAATAATGACATTTGTCCTCAAGGGTCATGGAGACGCGGTTGTGCGTAAATGCTGCAGACACAAGAGTCGCACTGCGCAGTGTGGTACTCACGGTTTGACCCAGCGCATGCGCTTTGCCCCGCCGCAGTACAATCGCGGGCTGGTGCGCTGCTACGTGGAGAGCTGCACCAACCTCACGTGGTGCACCAACCCTCAGGGCTGCGACCGCATCCTGTGCACCGACTCGATCGGCCACGCTGGCACCTGCGCCAAGTGCCACTGGAGCTCCTGCTTCTCCTGCAACTTCCTGGAGGTGTGGGGACGTGGGGAAACGGGCATGAGTGTGTGGGTAGCGACTGGGCATGCGGGTATTGATAGCCGTCTTGGCCTTCTCAGGTTCAGCAGCAATCGTTGTCTTTGTGATTCACGCGTGAGCAGGCGCACTACCCTGCCAGCTGTGGGCACATGTCCCAGTGGATGGACGACGGCGGGTACTACGAGGGCATGAACTCGGAGGCGCTGAGCAAGCACCTGGCCAAGCTCATCTCCAAGCGTTGCCCCAGCTGCCAGGCGCAGATCGAGAAGAACGAGGGCTGCCTCCAGTGGGTACCGCCACCGCTGTCGCCATCGTCACTGCGACCGCCACCGTCATCATCGCTTCCATCGTTATCACCGCTACCACCAAGTCCACCACCGTTCATGTCATCATCATCACCACTTCCAACATTATCGCTCCCATCACTATAATCCTCATCACCGCTACCACCTCCGCCATCATCACCACTTTGTTCACATATGGGCAAAATAAAATACATTCATCTGACAAATTACTGGAGTCATGTAGGAGAGGTACAGAATACCACTTCCCTGTGTCTCTTATCCCTTGAATACGAATTACTTCGATACCAATTACTTTGAGCTGTGTCATTTAGTTACCAATTACAAATATAATTAAATTTCATATTTAATTCCTTTTTTTAATTACTTTATTTAAATACTTCCCCCAGGGTAGCCTCTGTATGATTGTGTTTAGCGGTTGTATGTGTGGGGAGCAGTAGTGCAGTGGTTAGAGCGCTGCACTATGAGCCCGATGACCCAATTTCGATTTCCACTCGCAGCCAACGCCAGTAATGATTATCTGAACCAGTCCTGGGCCCTCCCCTAGGTTTAGTCGTCCTCAATTGAGTACCTGGTGCGGTGTGTAAACATCGCCACTCGGGAGACAAAGGCGGCCGGGTGTATTGCTGGCCACCCTCCCCCTTGTGAGCCGTTTCGGCCTTCATAGGTGCTCGCTTAACAGCACTTGCTTCTAAAGTCTGTTAAGGCTATACGGAGGCTCTTTGTCTTTGTTATATATGTGCATACTCATGTATGTTCCCCAGCAGTCTGTTGAGGTTATACGGAGGATCTTTGTGTGTGATCGTGTGCAGCATGACTTGCGCCAAGTGCAACCATGGTTTCTGCTGGCGCTGCCTAAAGCCCTGGAAGCCGACCCACAAGGACTACTACAACTGCTCGGGCATGGTGCGTGTGACCACACGCTGCCTTACTCACACGGCTCGCCCTCATCACCTCCTCTCCATCAGTGGGATTGCACGTAGCAGTAATCATCACCCACCCCCCCAACTGGCAGACTAATGCCCGCTTGCAGGCCGGGCGCTGAGCCACCTTGTGCCCACAGGCACAGCTGCCACGGGCGGTGCCTTTTGCGCGCGTGTTGAAGTGAGATGTCATGTAAGCCGCTTGTCGTGTGTGCAGCACTCCTAGATGCGCCGGCAGCTCTACCACACACACATTTTCATGGTCATCGTTAATTAATTTGGCCCCATCGATGACGATTGGGCCAAATTAATTTCTGCCGTCTGTCTCCTTCCCTAGCCAGTCTGCCTCGTTCAGTCTCACTCCGTGTTCTTCCAGATCTCCACCGTCTCTATGTCCGCCGTTCGGACTTGCCGTTCTTGTTTTGTTCCGCTTGTGTGTGCGGCATGGCTAAGCCCCGGATCCTGTCCCAGCTCCCTCCCGTAACGGAACCCAGCCACTGTGTCTCTTCTCTCATTCACTCTGTCCAATGAAATCGTTTGCACTTCTTATATCAGTGTCTTTATATTGGTTGTATTTGAGTCTCTGCAGTCGATGAGCTCAAAGGATCCTTGTCAGCCAACCGATTTTGTCCACTAAGATCCTGCCTTCGCACGGCCCCATGTGTGTGCGATTACCCACAGACTGTGTCGACAGAAGCGTGGTTAATATTCTTGTGTTGTTGCTGGCTGGAGAGTTTTTTTCAGGTAATTTTTCCGCAATTAATTCCCAAGTGTGCTACGGGCATCTTTGAAATCGCACAGAGCAGTGCAACGATTCCTGTTTAGAGAACGGCCCACGGAAGCGGATATCGCAGAGTTGCCTGATATCCTTTATTCAAGTGACCTGTTCCATACATTAGAGGGCAGCACTTTCCCACTATTTTGCACATGAGAGTTGTATTGCACTACAGTCAAACCGATATGTCAATTCTTAACGCTGTAATCTAGACAACTTAACCTGGCCAATTCTAGAACCAACGATAATGTGGTGCTTTTCTTGTGGTGGCTGGAGAGTTGAGGTACCTGTTCTCCCGCAGGTGAGCCGTGCGGCCAAACAAGAGAAAAAATTCCACGATTACAACGAGATGTGCATTTTCCACCACCAAGCGCGGGTAAGAGGGAGTGTGTAAACTGGGGTGAGGTTGGATGGTGAGGGAATGTGGCGGCGCCCTGGTTGCATCGCAGTGTGAAAAACCAAAGTGCACATAAGGACGTGTCATGGCCAGGGCTGGATTTCAGCCAGGTCGGTGACACGTCAAATATGTTTGTACCCAGTACACCACATCCTCCATCGTTATGGCTGTGGTTACTTAGCACATGTCACCTTCACAATTTACCAGCGAAGCAGAACATATTCGGTGAAAAACTAAGCCCTGCTTGCAACTGGTGTGGGTGTAGCAACTGAGTAAGCTCTTGCAATATCTTGTAAATTTCTGAACATGATTCTGGTTGATGCAAGTGCGGGCTTGCGGGTTGGGCTGTATGTTGAGCATTTCTTCTCTCCAGCTTTTGCCACACCCTACTTAACCACGGTCATCTTGAGGAGTTGATTTGAAGACATCTGCAGTAGTGCGTGGAGAAAATTTGAGAGAAGAGATGAACAACACGCAGCCCAGCCCAGAAAACGGGACTTGGATCACAAGCGGCTTAGAAAACTCGAGATTCCTTGCAAGTGTTTAACACTGACCGTGTGCGTCCCGGGGACAGGAGTTTGCGGTGAAGCTGGCGGCCAGGGTGGCAGCAGCCAAAGAACATCTCCCGCTGCACTCGCTCGTGTTGGTCACGGACGCCTGCAACATCCTCGTGCAAGCCCGCAAGGTAACGAAACCTGCCTTACCTCCACCCGTTCCTATCTCTCCCTGTCTCACCGATTCTTCCCACCTCTCCACGACTTTCCCGGTCCTCACCGTCTCTGCCTGCCACTCTCCGTCTCTCTCCACCCCTCCCCATCTCTTTCTCCGCATTTCCCCCATCTCTCCCGCCTCTCCTCGCCTCTCACCGTTTCTCCCTGTCCTCATCGCAGTGCCGGTCAAAGCTTCCAAAGTGAGCACTTGCGTGTATGTATTTGTGTGTGTTTGTTCCCAGGTGCTGTCCTACTGCTGTGTGTATAGCTATTACAGCCAGGAAGCTGAGAAGATGACCTCGCTAGAGCAGCAGATGCACAACCTGGAGTTAAACACTAACAGCCTGCAGGTTCTACTCGGTATGTGCATGCACAAACACACACTCGCGCACGTCGCGCATTGCAGAACCAGAAATAGGACTCCTCCCACTCGCTGGAACCCTCACGAATGATGCTGTAACTTGCCTTTGAGCTATGATGCATTGTTTAGTGCACTCCACTATGAACTACGTGACTTGGGTTCGATTTCCAGCCACAACTAATATCCATGGCGAGATATAACCCAATTCTGTTCCCCTGCCAGCATCACCCATCCACACTAACTAGCGTGATGAAGTATAGTCGTCACACCCCCATAACCGGCATGGCATGGGGGAGGGGGGAGTGGGGCACTTCATCCAGCAGGGTATTGGCAAAAGGTTGGCAAACCCACCCATGGAAAGGTTGGCAAACCCACCCATGGGCGCTTGAAGCCGTGTGCCGCCCTGGTAGGGGTACGCGTGTCGCACGGGCGCGCGCACCCCCGCTGCGGTGAGCTCGTGGACGACGGCCATTGCGAGCGCCCGCCACTGATCCGTGCGGACGCGACGCTGGCTGTGCACAGAGAAGTCGCTGCTGCATTGTACGGAGTTGGCGTGGTGTGTGCGGCTGCTCAAGCCGGTGCACCTGGCGCTAGGCCGCACCATCATCGGACGCATCCAGGAGCGGCTGCTCGCGATTCTGCACGCGTCCACACAGGTGCCGCCACTCGCTCACAGCGCCCCACCCACGGCACGCACATCCTCGTTGTTCCCGTCCTGACCGCTGTGGCCGCTTCACGCGTGTTTGTTCGGGTTGCGTGGATGTCTCTGCTTTGTGCGTGACGCCACAGGATTTTAGAGTCGGGCTGCAGGCCGAGGGCTCGGCGACAATGGACCGCGATGGGGAGTCGGCCCCAAACGCGGAGAACAGAAACCTCAACATCACCATAGAGTACGTTTCCTGCGACACAGACGCGCAGTGATGGCTTCACTTGCGACTTAAACCTTGGAGTGTGTGCACGAACTTCACTCGTTGATTCCTCCACCCATTGTTGAGGACTTGTTCAACCAGCCTGACTTGCATCTCATTCTGTGTTCAAACATCATACTGCAAATGACAACAACACACTCATCTGTTCACACACCCACTCACTAACTCAGGTAGCAACATTTATTTTGCTGCACTCACACTGTTCCACTTTGGAATTCCCTCCCATTATCCATTTTCTTTTTCTCTTATAATAACCGTGCTTAATTAAAGAAAAGTGTCAACTGTTATTTGTTAGAACGTTGGTAGTGCTGTTTGTTGCTGTCCATGTGACGTTTTATGCCTTTGGGCTTGTGCTCAGCAACTTGAGTGTGGAGTGGGGAGGGCTGTGAGTGAATTGGACGCACGCCAGTCTCACGCACACAAGCGGCGGACTGCCCCCTCGCGCTTGCATTGTTGATGTGGAGATTTCGTCATTGCAGGTGCACGGAGGCGGAGACTGAAGAGGGTGGCGGAGATGACGGGACGGGCGAAGAGGGGGAGAACGACGAGACTTGGCGCGAGCAGTTTGAGTTTGGGGACACGGAGGACGACTTCACGGACGAGGACGACGAGGATGAGGACGACACGGACTATGTGGATGGGGACGTGATGTTCTCGGGCGAGGAGGATGACTTCTTTTCCTAAAGATGACCACGCGTGCCACCACAATCACTCCGCGCCACTACAACCACCCGCATTCACCGCCACCGTGCACCACCGTGCACCACTGTCTCTCGCGACACTGCACCATCCGCACATAACAGCGCGACCCAAGCCATTCCATGGCCACCCGGGGGCGGCCCTGCGTGCGCTTCTTCTTACACTTCCCGTGCTCGTGTCCGTTTTCCCGGCTCTGCCGGCCGCTCCTCGTGGGGGATGAATCTCCGTCGTGCCCGCGCCATCGCTAGGATGGCCACGCGCTGCGCCTAGCAGCAGGCCCGTGTGAGCCCTGCTGTTGAAGGGGCGCTCGCTGCAGCTTTGAGTTGTTTTCGTGTTGGCTCGGTTGAGGAGCCATGCACTTGTTGTTGTAAACGTGCGGAGATATGCAGCTGCACCTGGCCCCTAGGGCCGCGGACACACGAATCAAAGAACGTGCACAGTTTAACCTATACGAAAATTTGAGTTTGGAAATATTGCTGAATATTTTACACCATTAAAGTGTAATATTTTAAAAAATAAAGTATATGACGAGTTGGTCTCTGTGTCCGTCGTTTCACTCCTGGACTATGCTACTGTGTTTCTTAGGATCAAGTTTGTCATGATCCCAATAATTGAGTATATTTGGTATTTGCGCCCTTTCTATTGCGCAAGGCTGTTCCAAATCTTTAATGTCCTCCATGAAACGGACGGCTCATTATTATTTACGGTTAATGCACGCATCTGGAACCAGCGTATATGGTGAGATAGGATGGTTCGCACAGATTCGTCCCCATGCCCAGGATCGTCCATCACAGTGGAGGGAGATGGTCAGGCCTGCGATGTCATTTCACGGGTCCGCAGACGCGAGACTTACCGTCGCAAAACGGGACCGCAAATATATGGGTCACTGCAGACATTTACGGCATTTATCGGGTACTCAAGGGGACATGTTTTACTACCTGGCGACACTGTTGCTAATGATAGCGCAACGCTCGGTTACTTCTGACACTGCAAGGGTCTCGTAGTCACGTGACGGCTGTGTGCGAATGTGTGAATTCTGCCACCATAGTGTTTGAAACTTGTTTGGGCTTTTGGTGTAAGCAGATGTGGTCCCTGTACCACTCTGCCTCCACTAAACGTAATGGGAGTGTTTTCATTGCAGCAGGATATATGTTGTATCGATCACCACGCTCTGTGAATAGGTGTCGTCCTCTGTTTTGTTCAGTAAAGGTCAAGTGCCAGGAATTGCAGAAATAAATAAGTTGAGAAATTGCAACGAGTCCTTCGTACCTCAAGTGCCAGACCCACGTCAATCCACACTTCCAAATTTCTCACCCTAACCGCCCTCAACGCTTCACCCCAAATGTCCTTCCCCCTGCACCTCCGATTAGCACGGTTGGCTACGTATGGTGCGAAAGAAATTCTGCATAATAGATGACCTGGCCACAATCATCCCCAAACTCGGTCTGACCTCACAACAATCACACTGACCTCTTCACCACAAGCCTAATCTCTTGTAAAGGCAAGACCGAACTCCAGCCCATCAGTCAACGCCTTCCACAACGCATATATTTCTTATCATGATTGTTTACCGACTCGAGACCTTGAACGCCATCGTAATCTCAACTTGTAAGGCGCCGCTGAGGCCGAGCCGGTGCCAACAAATAGCGCCGCTATCTTCTGTGACGGCGTTGTCGGCCAATTAATGAGCGTTTACATCTGAGAGGAAACGAGCACCCTGGGGGAAAGCCCTTCCACGCAGATGGGGCCCGTGGAAGCCACAGTTTTGCTGTGCAGCGCCGCCTCCTGGCGAGCCAGGAGACGGCTCATTGTCGAGACACCCAGGCGGGAAGGGAGTTGCGCAACATCCGCGTGCGATGATCCACCGACCCTGGCTGCCTGCACAGCGCTGGGTCACAGCCACGGTGGGGGCGGGGGCTGG
>CM025618.2:10926593-10939924 GCA_014621495.2 Entosphenus tridentatus
GGGGGGTGGGGCAGCTGGGAGGAGAGAGGTGGGAGTGGCTATGGCGTTACCGTAGTGCTGCTATTATCTGCGCAGAGCGCAATCTACCAGTGCTAAAACTGTACTTATCTTACTGGCATTGTAAACATCACTGTGCGGTCCCCCGTCTGCCCAGGCGCTGGACAAGATCCGCTACGAGAGCCTCACTGACCCCAGCAAGCTGGACACTGGCAAGGAGCTCAAGATCGACATCGTCCCCAATAAGATCGACCGCACACTCACACTCGTCGACACGGGCATCGGCATGACCAAGGCCGACCTCGTCAACAACCTGGGCACCATCGCCAAGTCGGGCACCAAAGCCTTCATGGAGGCCCTGCAGGCGGGCGCCGACATCTCGATGATCGGCCAGTTCGGCGTGGGCTTCTATTCTGCCTACCTGGTTGCCGAGCGCGTCACCGTCGTCACCAAGCACAACGACGACGAGCAATACGTGTGGGAGTCTTCGGCCGGCGGCTCGTTTACCGTGAGGCCCGACAACGACGGTGGGTTTGAGCTCCCGGTGGAGCACTCGTGGCTCTCGCCATGCCGCACGCCCAGCACACCCCGCCGCCGGGTGATGAGATTGCTAATCTCGAGTGGCTGCGATGATGTGGTGCAGGGGAGCCTCTCGGTCGTGGCACCAAGATCGTGCTCCACATGAAGGAGGACCAGACTGAGTACCTGGAGGAGAGGTCAATCAAGGACATTGTCAAGAAGCACTCCCAGTTCATCGGCTACCCCATCACGCTCTACGTGAGTAACGTGCTGCGTTTCGTACATTCGGCCAACTCGGACCGCAGTCCGTTTGTTTCATCGCTGTTTTAGTGAGCAACCTCCATCGTATGTCGTCTGAAGTTTGGGTAATCCGTCTGTTGCAGGTGGAGAAAGAACGCGACAAGGAGTTGAGCGATGACGAGGAGGATAAGGAAGAGGCGGCGGCAGCTTCTGATAAACCCACGGAAGAGAGGTCTGACGACGACACTCCCAAAATCGAAGACGTAGGCTCCGATGAGGAGGAGGACAAGGCCAAGGACTCGGACAAGAAGAAGAAAAAGAAGAAGATCAAGGAGAAGTACACGGACAAGGAGGAGCTGAACAAGACAAAGCCGCTGTGGACGCGCAACCCGGACGACATCACGGCGGAGGAGTACGGCGAGTTCTACAAGAGCCTCACCAACGACTGGGAGGACCATCTTGCTGTGAAGGTGAGCGTGGTGCCGCCGTTGTCTCTGGACACACTGGAGGTGACGAGCTCCAGGGCCTCCTGACTGCTGTGGCTGCCGTATGTGGCCTGGCATGTGTTGCCCATCTGTTGACTTGTGCGATGATGTGGCCCAGAGGGTAGCATGTTCCCTGCTTGTTGCAGAGGTTTGTTCACTTGTTAAGAGGCCGGCCTGGTTATAACTGCTGTGTGTATTAACCGTAAAAATACGCTATATCTGCCTCGATGTACGGTTCAGAGATTGTGTGACTTAATTTGTGTTGTGGCATCATAGTCCAAATTCACTACATTTGTAACGTTAAACTGCAACGTTGCTGAATTCGGACAACACGTGGCAACATTGCTCCCCCCCTCCTCCACCCAACTGTGAAGCGACTGCAGATTCGAAAAGGTGCCTTCGTGATGATGGCCATGCGCCACAGGAAATGCGCAAATACAGAATGTACACTGAATGGTTATTGCACATGGCGTGTTTGTGCTACAGCACTTCTCGGTGGAGGGGCAGCTGGAATTCCGGGCACTGCTCTTCGTCCCCCGGCGGGCGCCCTTCGACCTCTTTGAAAACAAGAAGAAGAAAAACAACATCAAGCTGTACGTTCGACGTGTCTTCATCATGGACAATTGTGAAGACCTCATCCCGGAGTATCTCAGTAAGTATGTAGGCTTGAGAGCAACTCGTAAACAATGTCATTTTTTATCCCTTAAAGTGCTTCTTATCAATGGTTCTCTAGAGTTCTTACTGTGATAAATACTAAAGCCGTGAATGTTCACCGTGTGTAGACTTCATGAAGGGAGTGGTGGACTCCGAGGACCTTCCCCTCAACATCTCGCGTGAGATGCTGCAGCAAAGCAAAATCCTCAAGGTGATCCGCAAGAACATCGTCAAGAAGTCCATGGAGCTGTTTGCGGGGCTCGCCGAGGACAAAGATAACTACAAGAAGTTCTATGAGCAGTTCTCCAAAAACCTCAAGGTGGATGCTCTCACCGTTTGCCGAATTTCTTTCAGCGGTGTGGATTCGAAGATTTTGCAATTCGAGCTTTTCCCGTCGTTTGTCGGGCAAATCTGACCCTGTCGCGCTCTGCCTCTGATCGTTGTTTCCCCACAGCTGGGAATCCACGAGGACTCCCAGAACCGGAAGAAGCTGGCGGAGCTGCTCCGCTACCATACGTCCATGTCGGGCGAGGACATGTGCTCGCTGAAGGACTACGTGTCTCGCATGAAGGAAAACCAGAAGCACATCTACTACATCACCGGTGCGGGGGGCAGACACGCACGTGCCAACAACAGCACCACACGCGCCACAACACCACACTCCATGGCACCACACACATACCGCTGCACGACACATGCTCTTCACACAGCCTGCTAGCACTTCCTGGCTAAGAATGTTCCTCAAGTATTTAACTTAATAAGTGTAGACTACAAGTAATCTAATTGTGAAGCTTTGTAGACTGTTAATTATCCCTCGGTCTATAATAAACAGTGGTTGTTAACAGTGGTTGTCCTTTGGATTAGTCTTCGTCAAAGGTAATTTGGAATGTCTACCACTGGCATGGGACTGTAAACGGGAGATGAGCACCATCGCGATGCTCATTTGAGCGGGGAATTTGCCAAACCGTTAGACGAAGCCGTGGTGCCGGGAGGCTAATTTGTGAATCACGATTTCGCTCGCAGGCGAGTCAAAAGAACAAGTGGCCAACTCTGCGTTCGTGGAGCGCGTGCGCAAGCGTGGCCTGGAGGTGGTGTACATGGTGGAGCCCATCGATGAGTACTGCGTGCAGCAGCTGAAGGAGTTCGACGGGAAGACCCTTGTTTCCGTCACCAAAGAGGGCATGGAGCTTCCGGAAGATGAGGAAGAGAAAAAGAGGCAGGAGGAGGCCAAGGCCAAGTTTGAGAATCTCTGCAAGGTGGTCAAGGAGATCCTCGAGAAGAAGGTGGAGAAGGTGAGCACTCGGCAGGACTTGTGATGTGAACCTGTCTGGGGTGGGGAGCCACCCCCAAACTGAAACAAAATTATTTTAAGCTTACCAGGCAAGGCCCACTGAGCTATGCAGCTCTTAGAAGCGACCTGGCCACAAATGATAGCCCAACGAAGTGGCTTATGTGGAAATTTCTAGCAGCTATATACTCTCAATGCATGTTTCTAAATGTGGAGGGAAAAACCGGAGGACCTGGAGAAATATCCATGTGACCACGGGGAGAACATGCAAACTCCAAATATCCAGGTGTCAGGACTGGGATCGAACCCACGACCTGTATATCAGGCGAGGTAGTTGATTAACGTCTCAACACTGGCACCCTGTTCTTACCTCGCTGTGCTTGTTACAATTCAATGTAGAGTCGGTTTATGGTTGATGCAGCACTCCATCCAGTCACTTATTCAACGATGGTCAGTCCCTTCCTTATTACTCTTATATCGCTACGACCATGGTTTACTGTTCCCATCAACTTGATTTGATTCCTGCACCCAATTTTTCGCCTCCTCTACACTTGGACCAATTCCAGTTTCTGTAAAAACACTTTCTGCGTCTTCCCCTCACACTGCGCCTCTTTGAAATACCCTCCCCATTGTTTCCTTTCCCAATCCTCCATAACCTCACTTCAAGACACATGTCACACCCTTGCCTATTACAACTTTGATAGTACTGTTTGTTGCTGGCCGCTTGACGTATTGGGGCCTGTGCTCGGCTGCTGTAAAGAAAAATCCACGTGACGCTTGGATGATTTCCACGAGGGGTCTGCTCACTTTTTTCCTGCGTAAATACAACGGCGCTTGTCCACCATGCTCCTTGTTAATGCGCGTTCCCTTCTGTGCCGTGCAGGTGACCCTGTCAAATCGGCTGGTCTCCTCTCCGTGCTGCATCGTGACCAGCACCTACGGCTGGACGGCCAACATGGAGCGCATCATGAAGGCGCAGGCCTTGCGAGACTCCTCCACCATGGGCTACATGGCCGCCAAGAAGCACCTGGAGCTCAACCACGACCACCCCATCGTGGAGACCCTGCGTCAGAAGGTGGAGGTGGACAAGAACGACAAGTCGGTGAAGGACCTGGTCATCCTGCTGTTTGAGACGGCGCTGCTCTCGTCGGGCTTTACGCTCGAGGACCCACAGACGCATGCGAGCCGCATCTACCGCATGATCAAGCTGGGACTTGGTAGGCCTCGTGTCGATTTCCTCCCGCAGTCAACTTGCAATTCCCCACCGTTAAATGGGCAACAAAATAAAAAGACAATTGGCCTCATTCCCGTTTCTCTCCATGTACACACACAGGCTTCTCGGAGTGTAATTTCAGCAGCATTTGGTACTACACGAGCACATTCTGAACCAGTTTTTACTATCATTGTCCCATCAGCAGAGCCAGGTTTGCTTTAACCAATGCTGCTGAGATGTTTATGTTTATATGGGTACTATCCATAATACATAATAGACTCTTTTGGGGTACTAGTTTGTATATTGTACATAACACAATAATTACACTATTAGCTATGCAAAGGAGGCATGCTGTCTGCTTGTTTAATTTTATTTTCTCCTTGCCACCACTTACATTTTGTGTCAAAATGAGGTGGGTTGGGTGAGGGCAATTATTTAAATGGCCGTCTTGTGTCGGTGATGTAATGGTGTAGGCTGGCCATCCTGGCTATCCTGCGAGTGCAACTACGGTCCCGAGGCCACACTAGTTTACACATTACACCTCTCCCCAGTGAGGTGGGGTTGTTGGATGTGGAGTGTTAAGTGGAGCTTGTGTGTGTCTGGCAGGCATCGATGACGATGAGTCGACGACAATTGAAGACATCCCTGCCGCTCCCGCAGACGACCTTCCACCCCTGGAGGGCGACGACGAGGACGTGTCGCGCATGGAGGAAGTCGACTAGAGGAGGAAAAAGCCCCCCTCCCCCCGCCCTGTTCTCCCTCACGATGTTATTCGTTGTGACCCTCGGGCTCTGCACATTCATAACAATTTGAAAGCGTTCACAAATATGAAGACTGGACCGCTGTAAAGGCCTCCAGTGTCTTTTGTTTTAACCCACATGCCGAGTGAGCATGGCTCCACAAGCCCAAAAGGCCAAGTGGTCACAGCAACAAACAGCACTTGCTTTCAAAGTTGTCATGGATTAGAGTGAACAGATTTTTCCGAAATTGAGCAAGATTCTTACAAGAGTGTGGGAAAAGCGATGAAGTATGATGGGAGGAGGGTATTTACAAGTGGAGCAGTGTGATAAAGGAAGTGCCGTGTCCTGATTAATTATTCCACAGGGGTGTGTTGATTTCTACAGTTAATATTTCGATGTAGTTCTGTGCTTATTCCATAGGCTGCTATTCCACAGTAAATGGTCGGTGTGCAGACAGCTGCTGGGAGAGTGGGTATGGTGACAAAACTCCTCACTCGTGCAGAACAAGCCACGGTATACTGCATGCAGTGAATTTAAGTTGTTTTTGTAAACGTTGGCTGCACCGTTGTCAATGTATTTTGGTGCTGCTTTTAATTTCCTTGGATGTTTTTTTAAATAAAAATGCACGCGCATTACTCGGTTTATGCCTAAATGCGTCATGTCTGTTGGTTTCTCGGCGCTGGAGCGAGTGGCTCGCAATCTGAAGGTTGCGAGTTCAAATCCTGATTTTGGGGTTGAGTCGGCCCAACATCCCTCTGGGATAAAATAAGCAACACTGGGGAGAAAGCCAACGGTGTTTATCCAATGGAGAGACTTTTCTCAAATGGGAATGAGGAATTTTAAATTGAGCTGTAGACAGGTGACTGTCACCTCATTGCTCCTTTGAGCAGAACAATGTGCCACTTGTAGCGCCACGTGCAGCGGCTGCAAGGGCTGTGGTTATGTGCACAGGGGTTACCCTGAGTGTCCTTTCGCGTTACAGTACTTTGTAGACCTGGCAATCTTGAGATGCTGCTGGCTGTGTTGCCAGCCCAATGGTCTGCAGCCTGGTAGGTGGAAAGGGGGCGCTGGTGGGGCGAGTCGCCTACAGATGGGGAACTCGAGCTGATGGGTGCTGATGGGGGGGAGACTTTATTTTTGGCACAGGGAAACTTCGGGCAATGCATAGCCATTTTCGTTAGGGACATTGTTACACAGAAACCTAGTTACAGCAAAGAATATAATTAAGAAACCACTGTATTGCAAGATCCGAATGGCAAGGTCGTGTGCATCATCCTGGTGATACAACCAGCACAAAGAACGCGGCGAGTGGAATGCACCACATACAACAAATGGTGCAAAACAGCACCGGTAAGATTGTCAAAAACTTTTAAAAGTCTGAAAAGCAAATCAATTATTGGTAAGTTGCTACCAAAACGCTAGTGGGTGGGGATGACCGCTGTCTGCTGTTGGAGGCGGAGCGAGGTGGGTGGACTCGGGAAGACTGCTGTTGAGTCGTGGTTCTACTCTGATGGTGGTGGTGACATTTTCAGTGTCAGCAGCGGTATACGACACGAGAAATGCACTGCGACCAGAAATGAAGCCACGTGACGCAACGAGTGGGGGCGGAGCACAACATTTTTCAGGTGGCAGTTTTAATACAAAAACAACAACAACAACGCGTTGTGCCCCACTCAGGTCAACACTTGTGCACGGTTTGGCCCGGCCCAGTCCAGGAATTGACGTCTGTGTTCAGGTGGCAGCAGGAATTGATTTGTACCCAGATCTGATACCGGTACGATATTGTGTTTAAAGTGGAGTTTCCATAGACGCCGTGTCTGAATGATGAATGCGTGGTGCGGGTTTGGCCGATAGTGGGGAGGTGGGAGGTGGGGATTTCCTCGTGACACCGAGGTGAGGGACCCCCCAGTGATCCCATCGAGCTTATTGGAGGCTTACACCTTCGAAAATAGAATCTCAGATCCCTGGTGGAAGGAGGAGTTGGGCGCTTGCCCCCTAATCCACCCCGACATCCCGTCCACCACGGCGCCGTGGTAGCGAGATGTTAACTACCTTGCCTGGTATGCAGGAGGTCGTGGGTTCAATCCCGATCCTAACGCCTGCTACATCTTTGGAATTTGCGTGTCTCTCTCTCCCCGTGGTCGCGTGGGGTTTTCTCCGGGTCCTCCGGTTTTTTCCTCCACATTTAGAATAAACATGCGTATAGAGTATTTGGCTGCTATAATTTCAGCACACTGGTGTGTGGGAGAGTAAACCCACGACATTTACAATTCGAGTACGACGTTTCGCCGGTGTTTACAAAACCAGCCCAGGCGACAGACAGAATTGTGGATAAATCCTTCTTTATCGGCCTTAAATAGAGGAATTGAATGTTACATCGTCAGTGTGAGCCAATCACGTTCAGGGAGTCGGGGGGCGGAGCGGAGCAGCGGATCTCTATTATTGATATATTCACAGTTAGTGAACATACATAATGCACATAACGTAGGTACATTAACGACCTTAGGACACGAACATCGTCTCAAAAACGTTGGTGTTGCTGAAAGAGTAACTAATTATTCTTGGTTCTTTCGGTAAAGTCACGTTGATAGGTTCAAAGAAAACCTATCTACGTGATTTTACCCGTAAGACCCAACACTATGAATCCCTGCAGTCACGAAAGCTTTAAGTCAAGGAGTAACTAATGTGCACGTTTTGTGTACGTGACACATCTCACTAATTGGCTGAGTGGTGGCGGGCTTAATGACACAACCACCCCAACCTCTATTATGGATAATATCGGTCGCGATAATTCCAGCCGACGCATTAAATCAAAATGCAATCCCAGGGATTGGGGCCGGAGCAGGACTCCGTGGGGGGCGTGGCCACCAGAGGGCGCTGTGGGGCCCACCAGTGACGGGCGTTGCCACCAGAGGGCGCTGTGGGCCCCACCAGTGACGGGCGTGGCCACCAGAGGGCGCTGTGGGCCCCACCAGTGATGGGCGTTGCCACCAGAGGGCGCTGTGGGCCCCACCAGTGATGGGCGTTGCCACTAGAGGGCGCTGTGGGCCCCACCGGCGACGCGCGGAGCCGTCGCGTCCTCCGTTGCCTTGGCACCGAGGCCTACGTGGCCTCGCCGAGGCCTCCGTGGCCCCACGCTCGGACATGGATCCCTCCTTCTTGGCCTGGAGCCGCCTCAGGCGGAGAAGGCATCGCGACTGCGCCGAGATCTGCGGTCAATTGCTCCGCAAGAACCCCCTGGACCAGGTAAGTCGAGGCCCTGACGGCCGAGACGGGGAGGCCGAGACGCGCGTGGCCGAACTTGGGCCCGGACCGGGGGACACCTCGGGAGCGACGCAGCAGGCCATTTGTGAGCCCTGTCGTCTCTCGCAGGAGCGGCTGCAGAGTGTTTGTTCGCCTGGGGCTGCCGAGTGTTTGATGGGAGCACACGGCCTTGGATTTCGTTCGTCTCTCTGTGCGCAGTTGTTGAGTTATCTCCGCCTTCCCCGCTGCGTGCTGGGGGTTTCTTCCGTTTCCTCCGACAAGAAGGCAAACGTCTCACTGCAGTACCCTCTTGACAACTCGTCTCGAGAATCCGTGTAGCTCTCCCCGATAGCAGCCTTTATGATGTTAGTGTTATTGTCACGACTCCTTGAGGATCAGTACGCCAGGTGCATAAACCACATCAAGTAATCATCTCCCATAATTGAAATTGATTAAAAGTTTTATGCAATTGATGACTGGCCCCAGGAACTGTTAAACATAGACACCTCATGGGGCCAGGGCCAATGGACTCCAAACATCTTACGGACCATTGCCAGGACATGGAGCAGCTTCCTCGCGAGCACACAGACCCCTTAGGAGCCGGCGTCGTCCGTGTCCGTCACGGGGTTTGTGCGTGGCGATGGCAGGTGGCGTGGACCCTGAAGATGCGGGCCCTCACGGAGCAGCTCTACGTGGACGAGGTGGACGTGGACGAGGAGGGCTTCGCCGAGATGCTCCTGGACGACAACGCCATCGCCACGGTCTCGCGTGAGCGCCGACACGGAGAGCCGTGGACGTGGCAGCGAGTGGATCCTATGAGTCCCCAGTGGATGATGAGTGACTGTGAATGTTGAGTGACAAAAATCTTGGGTTGCCTGTCAATGCTGATTGACCCAGTGGATGATGAACAGTGACTGGTCATTGAGTACTTTTTATGACCCCAATAGATGATGAGTGACTCATTTTGGGCCCCCTGAGATTTGGAGTGACTGGGTTTCGCGAAATGTGTCGATTCCAGGTCCTGGGACATCACTCCGTGCTCCAGCGACCAGCCAGGGGTCCGGCGCCATGGGCCCAAGCCAGGCCGTCAGGTGACGTCACCTGCTCTCACCGCCCTCTGGCCGCATTTGCCCACCTCACGGATTTGAACTTGTGTTTCCTAGATCTTTTTTTTCACCATTGCTCGTCCGTATTGGATGTGATCTCGGGGCATGCAGGCCCATGACGGCCACGGGACGGCCCCTAACTGGGTTCATGCGGCCTGGGACACAGTCTGGCCGCCCGGGGACCATGGAGCAGGCCATCCGTACACCCCGTACGGCCCGCACGGCGCGGCCCGTCACCAGTGCCTCAGGCCGACATGTCCGCCTCGGCACGGTAGGGCCGGCGCTAGTAACGCCGCCACGGTGACGCGCGCAACTCACTCGCTTACGCTCGGGGAGCTCGCCTTCAGTCGCGGGGTTGGAAACCGGCGGTTCCCGAGCCGGATGCGGCTCTTTAGGTTCCCCCTTGCTGCTCTTTGGCTGCCCCTTTGCGAGATGTTCTTTTTTATTAAAACGTGAATCTTAAACATGATTTAACGTAAAATAATTGATTTAATATGACAGGGAATGGGTCACTATAGAATGTCTTGGTGACAACAAAATGTTGTTAAACTGTAATGTTAAAAAATTGCTCAGGGGGGGGGAAATAAATAGACAGTTTATTCCTTCACCTATTTTGGGTATTTAAGTCAGAATATGTTTGTCATCTGCTCCATACCTGCTACGTTTGTGTACCGGTAGCTCTGCGTTTGATGCGGCTCTCGAACTATTTTGGTCAAAGACATTAACAAAGGCTCTTCTTCTTTGAAAGGTTGCTGACTCCTGGTCTAAACTAACACTGTGTGAACTGCTTTAGCAGTGGAGTACAAGCACAGTTAAAACACACACTCATCGCACTTGCCATGAACACTGCCCGATGACAGAAAACCCAGCAATCTGAGTTGGATGTCCAGCCACGGCGAATGTCAGTGGCGAGTGACATTGCAACTGGTCCTTGACCCCCTCCCCCTTCACCAATCCGCACTGGCCAGCGTGGTGAAGTATGTTCAGACAATCCCCCAGCGTGCGGAGGGCTTCCTCCATCAGTACATTGACAGAGGGCAATACATTATTACTTATATTTATAGATAATAGGCTGACATTTAGGGCCTTCTTCATTTTGGGTGACGTTGGCATCTGCCTGACTGAACATGCCCTTGGCTGTCCAAGCCTTGGTCGATGATGACTCCAATGAGGCCTTACTCCACAGGCCTCCATGCTGTCGAACCCAGATGGACCCTTCATCCACCTGTCCCGGCTCAACTTTGCAAAATACGCGCAGCAGCCATCCGTGGCCAAGGTGAGACCCGAGTCGTACACCGGGGCCATCGGTCTGATCCAGGGTGATGTTTGTGAAGAGGACACGCTGAGCTGTGGTTCGTTCCTCTCTGTGTCATTTGCAGCCGTTATTTGAATACATCCTTCACCATGAAAATGATGTAAAAAACGTAAGTGATTTCACCGTGCACGCAGCCCTCAGTGTGTGTGCTGTACGCGCTTGAGCTGTTTCTGTGAATGCGCACGGCGGCGCGGTGTCGGGAGTAACGCCGTCCGCGTGTCGTGCCGTGCGACCAGGCTCTGGAGCTGGCCTCGCTGGCCACTGAGCACGCGCGCTTCCAAGACTGGTGGTGGAAGGTGCAGCTTGGGAAGTGCTACTACAGGTCAGCGCTCGGGTCGAGCGGCGGTGCAGCACAGTGCGGGGTTAGGTGCCGTGCGCAGCGGCGAGGGTTGTGTGCACAGGTGCGCGCTGGGCGAGCGTGAACTTGGCCTCTTGTGTGCGTGGGTGTGTGTGGGTGCGTGCGGTCCATCTCAGTCCACCTATAGCACCTGGGTCTGTTTGTGGCCTGCCAGCGGGCCTTCGAAACGTCATTTTGCCTGAAAGTGTACAAGCATGGCACAAGCGCCGTGGTGCCTTCACCGCCACTTAGTGGTGAACAGCAGCTGTTGTTGTTGTGCGGGCCCCAGGTTGGGGCTGTACCGAGAGGCAGAGAAGCAGTTCAAGTCGGCCATGAAGCAGCACGACTGTGTCGACACGTTCCTCTTCCTGAGCAAGGCAAGTCTGACTTGCAGAATTTACTCAGCATACTGTTAGGTGTGAAGTACTTGTGTCAGTTACATGGGGTCCAGCTGTCAGTATGCAGTGTGTGTGTGAGTGAGATGTGAGTGCAGTATGTGTGACTGCATTGTGAGTGTGGTGTGTGTGAGTTCAGTGTATGTGTGAGTGCGGTCTATGTGAGTGCTGTCTGTGTGTGAGTGCGGTGTGTGCGTGAGTGCTTTATGAGTGCGGTGTGTGTGAGTGCGGTGTGTGTGTGGTGTGAGATGTGCGGTGTGTGGTTTGGGTGTGGTGTGTGTGTGTGCGGTGTGAGTGGGGTGTGTGTGTGGTGTGTGTGTTAGTGTGGTGTGTGTGTGAGGGCGGTGTGTGTGTGTGAGTGTGGTGTGTGTGTGAGTGCAGTGTGTGTGTGAGCGAACGACTCGCAATGGGAACGTTGTAAGTTGAATTCCTCTTTGGGGTTTGATGGTCCATAATCTCTCTGGGCACGATAAAATGAGTATTGCTTTGTAAAGAAGTTCAACAGTGGTTGTCCTATGGATAGACTCACCCCCGTCATAGTAATGTAGAATTTCCACCACTGGCTCAGGGCTGTAGTGGTGGCGCAGTAGTTAGTGTGTTGTGCTACAAACCTGGCGACCCGAGTTCGATTCTCGGTTGCAACCAATAATTGGCGAATATTTGCGCCAGTCCCGAGCCTCCCCTAGGTCGACGCAGCCTTAAATGAGTAGTTGGTGCAGTGTGTAAACATTAGCATTGCCCCAACAGTCTGTTAAACGCTAAACGGGGGGCTCTTTGTCTTTGCAGGTGTGTGTGCGGCTGGATCAGCCCCTCGCGGCACTGGAGGTGTTCCGCCAGGGCCTGGAGCGTTTCCCTGGGGAAGTGACTCTACTCACCGGTATCGCACGCATTCACGAGGTTTGTATAAGAGCAATACAACGCTCACCTCTGCCACGAGGTCCTCGCTCGCACTGCACCCACTTCCTACCTCGCTGCACCTGATGCAATTCAGAGTAAAGCAGCAGTCAGGGTGATTGATGGTCCAGCACTCGCTGATTCACTCCACTCACTCGCTCACTCACCCTTTAACTCACCTACTCACCCATTTGCGTACCGGCAGTCAGTCATCTTTTTATCACTCATACTGTATATTGCTATTAGCATGGTTGCTGTTCCCGTGATCGGTTCCTCATTGATTCCTGCAACTCTGTCGAGGACTCGGTCTACCAGACACTGACTGTTTTGTCTCATCTACACTGTCTTCAACCAGTACACTGCAGGTCACAACAACACACTCACCCACAGACAACACTGCAGGTGACAACAACACACTCACCCACTCACCCACAGACAACACAGCGGTGACAACAACACACTCACCCACTCACCCACTCACCCACAGGCAACACTGCAGGTCACAGCAACACACTCACCCACTCACCCACTCACCCACAGACAACACTGCAGGTCACAACAACACACTCACCTACTCACCCACTCACCCACAGACAACACTGCAGGTCACAGCAACACACTCACCCACTCACCCACTCACCCACAGACAACACAGCAGGTCACAACAACACACTCACCCACTCACCCACAGACAACACTGCAGGTGACAACAACACACTCACCCACTCACCCACAGACAACACAGTAGGTCACAACAACACACTCACACACTCACACACTCACCCACAGACAACACAGTAGGTCACAACAACACACTCACCTACTCACCCACTCACAACACAGCAGGTGACAACAACACACTCACCCACTCACCCACAGACAACACTGCAGGTCACAACAACACA
>CM025618.2:10947834-10960228 GCA_014621495.2 Entosphenus tridentatus
TGTGTGTACACGTGTGTACATGTTAATGTGTGTGTACACGTGAGTGTATGCACGTGTGTGTGTGTACATGTTAGTGTGTGTGTACACGTGTGTACATGTTAGTGTGTGTGTATACGTGAGTGTGTGTACATGTGGGGAGCGGTGGTGCAGCGGTGAGCGCGCTGCGCTACGAACACGGCGACCCGAGTTCGAATTTCTGCTCACGGCCAACACCGGTGACGATTATTTGAACCGGTACTGGCCCACCCCCCCCCAGGTCGACTCAACCTCAAATGAGGACCTGGCGCCGTGTGTAAACATCGTCACTGGGAAGACAAAGGCGGACGGGTGTGGTGCTGGCCACCCACCCCCTCGTGTGCCGTGCCCGTCTTCATAGGTGCTCGCCAACAGGACTTGCCCCTACAGTCTGGTAAGGCGATACGGGGGATATTTGTTTGTGTGTACATGTGAATGTACGAGTGTGTATGAGATATGTACACGTACGTGTACAAGTGAATGTGCATGAAGGATGTGTATGTGTACATGTGCGTCTATGTGTGCCTTTCCGGCATTAGTAGGTGCTCGCTAGCAACACTTGTCCCAGCAGCGTGAACATGCCGCTCGGGGTGCGGTGGTGTTGTGTGTGTCCACGTGGCACATGCACACACACGTGGCACATGCACACACACGTGGCACATGCACGGGGCGGTGGAATGGTCTGTGTCATCACATTCACTCACCCACACGTCCCAAGAGGTGGAACATCTCGTTTGCAAGGGGCGCCTCGAGGGCGTTTTGTGTGTGTGGACCCGACCGATGCGAAGCCAGATTCCGTCTTGCACTTGTGGCACCTGTACATTCAAGGGAGGTAGACAGTGGATTGCTCCCTGTGCCCCCCACCGCGCTCCCCCCAATGTATCTCTATCTTCTATACATGGCCACGACCATCGGCATCTCCATCCTCGTCATCTCCATCCTCGTCTCTCGCATCTCCATCCTCGTCTCTCGCATCTCCGCGAAACAAGCCCCGAGTGGGCGCCACCCGCGTCACGAGCGCTGTCGTTTGCGGACGCAGCCCCCGGGCGGCATCTCAGGTGGGGCCGCTTCGCCGGTAGTGAAGCAGCAGCAGCAACAGCCGCATTGCACACGAGTCTGTGTCCATCACCGGCTGTTGATGACGACGACGACGGTGGTGGTGAGAGTGGACGCCCCTCCCTACCCCAGAGCGCCCCGCACTTCAAGCCAGCCCGGCCAATGTCGCCCGACAGGCGCACTGCCCCCCCCCCCCCACGTCACGCTAATTGCCTCCCGTCGTCTCGTTGTACAAGCCACTCTCTGGTAGAATATTTACTCAATTCGGGGATCGCGTGAGCCACCGATGCCACGCTCGCATTGCACGGCAGTGCCTTGTATGGGATGGAGGCACCCAGCTCCTACCTCTCTGCACTCGATGCAATTGGGATGGAAGCAACGATCGTGGTGATGGATGATCCTCCAATCACTCGCTTGCTCACCGGCGGTCAGTCGACTTATCACCCTTCTATCGCTGCTACTACTACTACCATAGCTACTGTACCCACACTGCAGGTCACAACAACACACTCACCCACTTATCACACTGTAGGTCACAGCAACACACTCACCCACTCATCACACTGCAGGTCACAACAACACACTCACCCACTCACCACACTGCAGGTCACAACAACACACTCACCCACTCACCACACTGCAGGTCACTACAACACACTCACTCACCACACTGCAGGTCACAACAACACACTCACCCACTCATCACACTGCAGGTCACAACAACACACTCACCCACTCACCACACTGCAGGTCACAACAACACACTCACCCACTCACCACACTGCAGGTCACACCAACACACTCACCCACTCATCACACTGCAGGTGACAACAACACACTCACCCACTCATCACACTGCAGGTGACACCAACACACTCACCCACTCACCACACTGCAGGTCACACCAACACACTCACCCACTTATCACACTGTAGGTCACAGCAACACACTCACCCACTCATTACACTGTAGGTCACACCAACACACTCACCCACTCACCACACTGCAGGTCACACCAACACACTCACCCACTCATCACACTGCAGGTGACAACAACACACTCACCCACTTACCACACTGCAGGTGACACCAACACACTCACCCACTTATCACACTGCAAGTCACAACAACACACTCACCCACTTACCACTCCGCAGGTCACACCAAACACTCACCCACTCACCACACTGCAGATCACAACAACACACTCACCCACTCATCACACTGCAGGTCACTACAACACACTCACCCACTCACCACACTGCAGGTCACACCAACATACTCACCCACTCTCCACACCGCAGGTCACTACAACACACTCATCCACTCACCACACTGCAGATCACACCAAACACTCACCCACTCACCACACTGCAGATCACACCAACACACTCACCCACTCACCACACCGCAGGTCACTACAACACACTCATCCACTCACCACACTGCAGATCACACCAACACACTCACCCACTCACCACACTGCAAGTCACAACAACACACTCACCCACTCATCACACTGCAGGTGACACTAACACACTCACCCACTCACCACACTGCAGGTCACACCAACACACTCACCCACTCACCACACGGCAGGTGACACCAACACACTCACCCACTCATCACACTGCAGGTGACACTAACACACTCACCCACTCACCACACTGCAGGTCACACCAACACACTTACCCACTCACCACACTGCAGGTGACAACAACACACTCACCCACTCACCACACTACAGGTCACACCAACACACTCACCCACTCACCACACTGCAGGTCACACCAACACACTCACCCACTTATCACACTGTAGGTCATCTCACTTCTCTGTCTGCTTCTTCCCTAGCACTGCTCCACTTTCGAATTCCCTCATCTCGTCATCATCTCTTTCCCCATCTCTTTCCCCAAGCTCCCAGAACGATAATAACCTCGCTCAATCCAAGAAACCTGTGAACACTCATCCATAACGACGTTGACGGCGATGTTTGCTGCTGACCGCTTGACGTCTTTGGGCCTGTGCTGAGCAATCGCGTCTAAATACAACACACAACCACAGCGCCGCTGCTGTTGCCGCTGCCGCTGCTGCTGTTGCCACACTGTAGCTATCGCCTGTCGCGGTGGTCGTGTCGGACAGGTTGCGCGGGGCGATTAAAGCGCCGCTTTATCTGCCTTTTTCCACGCGCCACTGGGCGTGGGCCGCGTCCACGGGAGGACGGGGAGACTCCCCCGCGGCCCTCTCCGCGGGCCCTCGCGTCCCCACGGAGCTTCCGCTGCCGCTGCCACTGCTGTGTGTAGCCGAGGGCTCTGCCCGTGGCTGCGGCGGGAGGGGTCGACAAGACGGTTGGCCGAGAGAGCCCCCCCACTGTGTTTGTTCATCCCGCGAGCGCCTCACCGCGCCCTCGGGGCCTCGTTCATTGGACTGGTCTAGAAGTTAGAGGAAGCTTCCTGTCAGGGGGAGAGATCCGAGCGAGGCGCTCTCGTGATCGCGGGGTCACCACGGGGTCACCGCGGAGCTCGCAGAGCCACTAGAGATGTCGCTAGGGCTGTGCGTGCCACGAGCTGAGACAACACTTCACGGAGGAGTGTCAGTCACTGGTTGAGACTGTCGGGCACCGGCAGGGCCGGTTGTGTCACTAACGGGGAGGCTGTGAGAGTCACTCACGAAGCCGCGCGGTTGCTATGGGGTCAAATCCCCCGCATCGTTTATCGCCTGTGGCAGGTGCGGCGCTGATTGGCAGTGAGACGCCTAACAGACAGCGGCAGTTTTCTGGTGATCTGCACGCGCAACTCAACACATTAGCCAATAACACCGTGGCCTCGAAGATGTGGCAACAAATACAACAGGCGACGTTTCGGGCAACGGCCCTTCTGCGTGGCGCATGAAACAAATGGGAGTAGCTGAGAGCAGTCTTCGCTGTATCCCGGGAATTCCACCTCGCCCCTCGTGGGGAGCACAGGGGCAGCAGCAGCTGATGATGATGATGATAATATTTGTGATTTTAAATGTGATGCCGCCGATGATGTTGATGATGAGGCCTGTGCTGTGGCCTTGGGCACTGTACGTGGCCATGGCGCGGGGCTGGAGCTGCAGAGCGACCTCGCGTTTCCAGGAATTACGTGGAGCGGCGTCCCGTTACGATGGTGACGACGGTGATGGCGGCCTGGCCGCACGGTCACCGTCATCCCGCTCACGGGGACGAACCCCCTCTCGGGAGGCCTGGACGGGCCGAGCTGAGCGGCTCCGGTAACGCGCCCCAGGTAAACACACCTGCGCACAGGTGTGGGGGGTAGGTGGGTGGTGGGGGTCACGCCGCGTTCTGTTGATTCGCCGCCACGTGAGCTGGACGTGGGAGCGGTAAACGGAGCCGTCCACGCTGCACTTCGCGGGCACGGGAAAGCACACGGACGCGCACACGGACGCACACACGGACGCACACACGGACGCACACACGGGCAAATACAAAGACTCCCCCCCCCCCCCCCATCTTTCCTTTAACTGACTGTCAGGGCAAGTGCTGCTAGCGAGCGCACACAATACTTGTGCGTGTCATGCACGGCTTTATGGCGCTGCTGCTGGACATCAACAGCGGCTTACGAGCAGGATGTGCCGCACCGCAAACACAACCTCTGTGCGTGACCCCTGCGCCACGAGTGCGTGAAGCGACACTCGCTCGGAACAAAGGCCCTGCCTGGACGGCTCCCGTCGGCTCCTCGTGGCCCCCGATGGCCTCGTGTAGGCACTGATGACCTCTGATGATGACCCCTGATGATGACCCCTGATGATGACCCCTGATGATGACCCCTGATGATGACCCCTCATGATGACCCCTGATGATGGCCCCTGATGATAGCCCCTGGTGACGACCCCTGATGACCCCTGATGATGACCCCTAATGATGACCCCTGATGATGACCCCTGATGATGGCCCCTGACGATGGCCCCTGATGATGGCCCCTGACGATGGCCCCTGGTGATGGCCCCTGACGATGGCCCCTGATGATGACCCCTGATGATGGTCCCTGGTGATGGTTCCTGATGATGACCCCTGATGATGGCCCCTGATGATGACCCCTGATGATGGCCCATCTCGCTTCGTGCCATTTGCTTTGGGAGGGGGCGGGGGGGCTCTCTCCCAGGATATGTGGACCAGGACGCCCAGAAGTGCCCAGGGTTATTGATTTCCCGGTGTGCCACCTCTGCCCATCGCGTGTCAGGCAGCCTGCATCCCACACGGAGCCCTGCGGCCGTGCCATCCCCACAGGGCGCGTTAAACAACGCGCACCTGCGGTGTGAGCGCGTCCCTCTTTTAAGGCGAGAATAATTGAATTCCATCCCCGGAGTCGCGTCTATTTTTAGCCGTTTTGTCGCTCTCTGCTCAGTGGACGGTGAAATTCTATAAATGCCGAATTTGCACGTCATGTAAATCACGAGCGCATTGCTACGAGCCCCCGGGGGCGATGCGGGCGGGGGTTGGGGTGGGTGAGCACTCTCGAGGGGAGGGGGGAGGGGGCGGATTATCCCCGGATGTCCAATGTTGAACACGAGAGAGGGCAGCCCAGGTGATCGGGCAGCGGGGGGGCGGGGTTGGGGGCGGGCTGGGATCCACACAATTAAAGTCCAGTGAGCGAACCGGGTTCTCCAGGTTCACTGCAGAAACATTCACGGCCCAGGCATTGCCACGCGCGTTTTTCGGCGTGGAGCTGCGCAGGTCATTCGCGCGGCTAAGGCCCCGTACCCTCTGCCGAGCCAATTTACTAATTGAGGTCATTCCTATTAGAGAGGCACACATGGTCCCCTGTGCAGGTACAGCCGTAGATGCCCCCCGGTGACGCCTGCTCTTCTCATGCAAAATAAACACAAATCGTACAACATGTGCTGTTCCACGTGACCATCACCACCCTCATCTGGCAGCGTTCTGCCCGCATGTGCGGAGGGAAGTTTGGGTGGTGGCGGGTTTCATGGTGAGTGCCAGGTGTCCTGAGCAGTGCTGTGTGCATTGGACAGTGCTGGGTGTTGGTGGGACGTGATGGGTACGCTGAGTAGTGCCGGGTGTCTTGGGTAGTGCTGGGTGTTCTAACCAGTGCTGGGTAACAGCTATTGCTGGTGTCTGTGGCCGTAGTTGGTGGGGCTGCTGCTGAGTGTCCTCACCAGTGCGGGGTGCCCTTGTTGTGTGGCTCGGCCCGCGCACAACGCTGACCTGGTTTCGGCCCACTTACATAAAGGGAGAGATACTGTGGACCAATTGCGGGCAATGCGCGCGAGACGGCTGGGTTGGGGGGAGCTAGTTATTTTTAAACGCATTATAATGCGGGCGAAGGGGGATAGCTGAAGAATTGTGCATTAATAACGCATGCATTTTTAATGGAGGGGGGGGGTGTGCAGTGAATGGGTTAATGATTCAAACAGCAGCTGTTACCCTGGGCCGGGGGAATAGGCTGGGAGCGGCCGGCCCAGACGCCGCCTCCAGGCAGCACGTCCTCCCCGACCTTCATCCGCCAGCGATCGAACTCGTGAGATACGACGACGCCGCCACCACTACCGAGCCCCCCCCCGGGAGGGGGGGGGGTCGCTCTGCCTCTACCGGGGAGCGTGCGGCACGGAGGCGCCCCGAGGCGCCACGCGTGGAACTCCACGCGTGGCGGAACTCCACGCGTGGCGGTGGTGGCGGCTCGTACAGTAGCGCCCAATTAGCATTAATTATTGGCCACGTGCCGCCGTACGCCCCCCCCCCCCCCCCCACACTGCCTGCCCTGCCCCCTAAACCCAACCTCTCTCACCCGACTCGGTTCAGAGAGCGCCGCTAGTTTACCGCAGAAGTCTGAGCTCCTTTTGTTGCTGTTGTTGTTGTGGGCTCAGCGGCTCCTCCACGGTCACGCAGGCGACCCCACAGCCGTTCCTGTTGAATCATCAGCATCAGCAGCAGTATCATCATCAGCAGCAGCTGGTGCTGCCGGTGAAGCGGAACGGGCGGCGGTGGGTCCCGCACGGCACCCGCCACGCGTGCAACCCAACCGCGCGACCCAAATAAATCCCAGATTGGACACCGCGCGCGGTATTTATTTGACTGAGAAATTACTCCGCCGTAATCGCCATCGCGCATGCAAAACCTACAGCAGCAGCAGGAGCGGCAGTGGTGGCGATTGATCTTTATGGCTGCACCAAGCGGCCCGGAACATTCTGCGTCTCCCTGCCCCACGCGGATGAATGAGTTTGTGCCTCGTTCAGGAGAATCTGGCCCACGCAAGGAACCCCCCCCCCCCCAAGGGAAGCGCATTGCCCCGTGCTCACCCCGCGGCCAGCTACAGCTACAGTTGCTGCTGCTGCGTGAACTCCGCTCGCCTCCCCGCGCGTATCCCGGCCTCTGCGGCAGCGGCTGAGACGAAGGCGGCTTCATTTGTTGCGTTCTGACCGCAGGTTCTGCGCGCAGACGCCCGAGGGCCGAACGCGACAGCAGAGAGACAGAGACACCCGCGAGTTGAGCGCCGGCGACGACTCCAAACATTTGCCAATGACGCTGCGGCCCTTTAAAGGCCTTCCTTTAAAGGACCGCCAGCCCGAAACGTTGACGGGTGACAAGACCGCGGCTGCGGTGGCTGTGAGACGCCAACAGTGGGGCTCGCGATCCACGCTCGTCCTCGGATCTCCGCACTCCCATCGGAGAATGAAACCTCGCTTAGATTCAGCCAGTGGAGACACGGAATGTCAAAAGCGGTCCAGGGTGTCGCTCGCGTTGAACCAATGCTGCTGACATATCATCTGCGCTACTCGCAGGAAGGAGGCCACGCGGCTCTTGGGATGTGTACAGCGGCGTGCTTTTAATATTTCATGTGGAGGGACAGCCGTGGCAAGGAGGCGGCTGGTTTGCTTATTGTGTTAGATCCACGTGGATAGTCGCCGCTGTTCAACACAACCACGCGCACCAAGACTCGATGAGAGGCGGTGGGTAGATCGCAGCGCGTCGCTTGAGTTGAGCGACGTTTTTAGGAACTTGGGAACTTGAGACGAAGGGAGGAAGCTTAAAGAGCCGTCATCAGACCTCAACTGGCGATAGAACGGAAGACTCTGGGACCCACGCGGGCATTGGGTTGAGCGGTGTTTCAGGAACTTGGCCCGAGGGGCGATGGGACGGGGTTCCGAAGTCGAGCGATGCGAGACGACGACGACGAGGAGTTGGAGGATGAGACGTCGTGCACTTGCGGTGGCCGCTCGAGCTGCAGGTCTGGTATAACGAGTCCCGCGACTTTGGCGGAGTAGCGAAGGTGGCGATGGCAGCAGCGATCGCGGCAGCACGCGTTCAGAGAGCCACGAGGAATGGGGTGAGAGCGTGGCTGGAGTGGATGGGCGGCGAGCGCTCAACACAAAGCGCGACGCGCATCTGTGGGGGCTGCTCGTGCGAGCTCGGCGCTTGGACAGCGGCAGTCGACGGCAGCGAGCGATTCTCCCGCTCGGCGAAGGGTGGCAGGGAGTCGTGAGACGACGGCAGGGAGAGAGGTGGGAGAATGTGTGGAGGGGAGTAGAGGGAGATGAGAGGGAGATATAGACGGGGGGGGGCAGTGCACGAAGGATCTCTGGGAGCGAGTGGAGGAGTGAGTGTAGCCGCATCAATCAACCACCCCGGTGCAGGGCGCACGGTCCGTGTGCAGTCGGGGCAGGGGGGGGGGGGTCCCTCGACGAGGGAGTGGTGGGACGCCTGGGCCCCCCATCCCAGGCCGGGCGCCACCGCCGCGTGGTGCGGGCTGTGGAGCTAGCGGGGAGATGTCCCTCTCCAACGCCCTCCCGTTTGGCTCCTCGAGTCCCGCGTCCATTCCTCGCGCGGTCTCCGTGGCGCGAGCTCTGCAGCTGCAGCTGCTGCTGCTGCTCCTCGTTGGGAGAAAGGGGACGAGCGCTGGGGCGAGAGAGTCGAGGAGAGCCGCGGAGAGTCCTTGTGGCGTTGTTAAACAAAGACCGCCCGCTCCCGTTCGCGCTGCGTGCTCCACGTGGAGGAGCGCGGCCACGAAATCCCTGCGCGCCCAGGGGCCAAAGTCCGCGGGCCGGGTAAAGTTTCTCTGTTTTCCTTGTGCAGGTACAACAACAGCAACAGCAAAGGCAAAGTTCCCCCGTGTAACCCACAGCAGCTGTTCGGACAAGTGAAATTAGGGAGCGTCTACGAAGGAATGAACGGGGCAGCGGGGGGCATGGTGTGGACACCACCACGCCCATCCATCTTTGTATCCACAGTGCCGATGTGTACGTACTCATTTAAGGCTGAGCCGACGTCAGGGATCCCCAGGACCGGTTCAGATAATCGTCAGTGATGTTAGCCGTGAAGGCAAATGGAACTTGGACACGCGGGTTCGTAGTGCAGTGCGCCAGCCACTGCGCCACCGCTCCTCGGGTACACACTCACACACAATGCGTGCACGTTGGTGCTCTTTTGTACTTTATTGAACCAAAACTTGTTTGCGTTAGGGATTTCAGAAAACAAGGTGCCTCTGTGTGTGTGTGTGTGTGCGCCGAGTGACAGCTGATGTGTTGTGGCCCTGGGTCGCGTTGCCACGGGGGAGGGGTGTGTGTGTGTGGGGAGGGGTCTGCGTGAATACCCAAAGTTCCTGGAGTCAACAATCTTTGCTGGTGCGGTCATCGCGAGCTGGGCGCGAAGGACCCGGGGGGCGCCTTCGCGAACGAGCGAAACGGACACTCGAGTCGAGGCGCGGTGCTCATGGGCGACGGGCGCTTTGCCTCGCTCGTGAGCGGGTTGGAGGGGGGACGAGAGTTCGCGGACTGGATCTGGAGGAAGCTCCACGCGGAGGTCGCTAGCGGCGTGGAGCCCCCCACCCCCATGGTGAAGGCCGAGGGGAGTGCCGCTGCCAGCGGTGCGCGAACGCGCACGGCGAATCGCGCGTTAAGTCGGTCAATCGCTCTCTGCCCCCCCTCTCTCTCTGCTCTGGAAAAAGAATAATAATCTAATGAATGTGTTTTATATCGCGTCGTCGTTCATGGAAATTGCATATCACAATGCGCTGTGTTGATAGCCCCGGCGATTTGCCAGGGCAATCAACAATTGCACGACAGCTCTCTGCACCGTACAGTAAGAAGATATTTTCAGCCAGTTAGCGACTGTTTATTAGACACGTGCAGAAACCAAAGCACCCGGTGAAAACCCACGCATGCGGGAGGGTGCAACACTCAATCCCATCGTACAGAAGCAGCGGATGATGCGAGACGACACTTTGCTGACGAGACGGGGTCATAGGTCGGACCTCCTGGACGCCCACACGGGAAGAGAAGTCTCGCAACATTTTCCCATTTGCCGGATCCACGAGCCCCTCGCTGCCTCCACGGTGCTGGATTAGAGGCGTGCATGGCCACCACCGCACGGCTTTGTAGAAGGGACATTGACCGAAACGTTGGCCTAATTATTATGGTGCGCACCCACAGTTGGTTTGCCAATCCCCCATGCCGTGCGGGTCGTGGCGGGTTTCTCGCCATACTTCACCGCGATGGTCAGTGCGTGTTTGTAAAGGCGGGGAGAGCAGGGCCATAGACGTAGAGAACATAGAAGTACAGTATAACGTAGCTTTGCTGGACCGCCCTCTGCTGCCTACCGCAGCCTATAGCAACCCGCAGTGCATGGCGGTCGTCCATCCAAGCGGTCATTCAGTCGGTACCCTTTTTTCAGCAGCAGGCAGATGCAAGAGATATCCGACGAGTCGTAAAACAGCATTGCCTCTTGACCCAAGGGCGACCTGGGCTCGGCACTTCCCAGGGTCACACCCTGGGTAGCCGCCGAGATGCGGCGAGACCGGGCGCAATCACGCGGCGAGGCCCACGCAGACTCATCCCGGCACGAAACACAGAAGAGCCGTGTCGTCTTTCGTTGCTCTGAGCCGGGGGTCCGTGCAAGGCCTGGGCGCAATGCCGCACGTCTCTGTGCGTGCGACGTTAAATCCACGTGGCCGGCCATCGGCGCTCCCGTTTGAGTGGTGATGAACATGGAACCGGCCGGCGGAGGTGGTCTGTGCTCGGGCAGCGTGCAGGCTGGCAGTGAGAGTTGGTGGATCACTCGCGGATGTTGTGAATCTCCCTCCCCGTGGGCGTCCAGGAGGTGCGACATCCGGGCGCGCCAGGAGAAGGCGGTACGGCAAGTGGCCTAATCGCCTTTTGCTTCCATCTGTACGGGGATAGAGCGTTGCCTCCTCGCACAAGGCGTGGGGTTTCTCCGGGTGCTCCGGGGTTTTCCCACTTGCACAATATTAACAAACACTCAGCTATTGGCTGAAAACATCTCAACATAAAAAACCCCTGCAATGTAGCAACACCCTCCTAAAAAGAGTCATGCGACTATGTTTGGCTCTCCTGGATACACGAGTTAATTATTATTTTTGTTGTTATTATACGGACCGAGGTTGTGACCGAAGCCGCCTCCACGGCCTCGCGGAAGCCCTGGGGAGAGGGGGGAGGGAGGGGGAAAGGGGTGGGCAGAGGACAGCGAAACTTGACGCGGCTCTCGCTACGATTTGTCCAGTAACGTGGTTACACTTTGACGTGATTAGGCTCTGAAATGGAGTCCTGCTATTATGCGATCTCAGTTACAAACGTCCGCACGCACACACGCTGCGCTCCGTGGCCTTTCTTGGTTTGAGCGGAGCGCGCTGTGCTATAAAAATACACGCGAAGTGGATTCTCTGAGTAATGCACTACCCCGCCACGGGAATCTTGAGGCTCGTAAGGAGTGAAACCCGATGAGATGTGGCGTGCGGCGCGGCGCACAAACACCCGCGCCCCGTGTCCAGCCCTGAAGCTCTTCACTGAGGCACTTCATGGCCGACCGACTCATTCCTCGGCTCATTTCAGTGGTAGAATTTCACGTTGACGTGGCCAAGGACGAGTCTGTCCGTAGGTCAAACATGAAAGATTTCCCCCACGAATCGGTACAAAAAATTTGTATTGACCCCGGAGTAAAATATATTGCGCTGAGTCACCTCCAAGCCCTTGCGAGAGACGCTCGCTCTGCCGCTGAGTCACGGTGCCGGGTGCGTTGACATTGTTGTGAGTCGGGGCCCTGAGACCACGTCACGGAGGGTGCCGGTCACATGTCGCAACGTCTCGTCAGCTCAGCAGCTGTCAGTCTGGGTGGATGTGGCCCTGCTGCCCAAACAACCATCACATCACTGCTGTAGAAACAACCATCACATCACTGCTGCAGAAACAACCATCACATCACTGCTGTAGAAACAACCATGACATCACTGCTGCAGAAACAACCATCACATCACTGCTGCAGAAACAACCATCACATCACTGCTGCCCAAACAACCATCACATCACTGCTGCC
>CM025618.2:11063632-11078784 GCA_014621495.2 Entosphenus tridentatus
GGGTGACGGTGCTGGTGTCAGTGCAGGGTGACGGTGCTGGTGTCAGTACAGCTCAGAGTGACGGTGCTGGTGTCAGTGCAACTCAGGGGTGACAGTGCTCAGTGCTAAGTATCATTACAGACTCCTTGGTTCTTTCGGTAAAGTCACGTAGGTATAAAATAAAATCAGCACAGCTCAGGGTGACAAACCATGCCAGTGCTGTGCGAAGTTGACTGTTGTTTGTGATACTCAGTGTTGGTGCATCTCAGATTGACAGTACAGTGCATTCCGTGGTCCCCTTCATCGCAGCGCAGAAACAGTACTTGTCAGTCCAAATTGAGGCATAATACCGATCGGCGCAGTTGAGGGTGAGTACTCGTCACCGCTGCACCGTGACCGGGTGACTTGCAGGTGAGCGGCATGACTGCTGCCACTACTCGGCAGGGTGGTTTCGTGAGAGTGGCATCTGTAGTGGGCACTGCCTTACAGCATAGGAGGGGGTACCTGCAGCACAGCTAACTGGCATGGGCTTTCTTGGGCGTCTTGATGTGATGTCAGATACGATCTGCCCTATTTGCGTTACCGTCACGGCACAGGCGGTGCAGATAATGACCACATATCTATCCCCGCTGCTCGCCGCAGCAGTGCAAGTTTTGTTGTTTGCTTTCAAGTTGTGTTTTAAAGAGAAAAGAGGGTTGAGGAGGCCCGTGCCATCCGGTCCCTTGACCGTGGTCCCAGCCCACGATTTGGGCTTCCTGCCAGTGCCACGAGCACTCGGGGTAAGAATAGCTTGTTTTGGGAACTGCTTCTTGTCGCATGTACAAGCCCTCGCTGGGGATGTGAGCACACAGCACCCGGTGCCTCTATCAGGCATCCAGCGCGGAAGACATCCCCTCTGCCCTACTCGGACAGTTCGTGGGGGATGAGATGAACTCAAGTTCAAGTTCATTTATTAGGTATAGCCCTGTGAGCCATTCGGCTCTTGAATCGGGTGCGACCGCAACAAACAGAAAACAAAAACATGAACAACTGATAGGTTCGTCGCAAGTTGACGTGCGTGTCAACTGGATTGCGTGTTCTACTAGTTCAGTTTGTTTTGTTTAGCCAGATGAGTACAGTCTGCTCTGCTGCCACGCATGTCTTTATAACGCGAATTGGATATAACGCGATAAATGTATTAGGGAACACAAATTTTTTTATAACGCGGATTGGAATTGGATAGAACGCGACTGAGTGAACAAAACTGCGTCGCGCAAGTAGGAATAAGCAGTTGTGCGGCTGCCTCGGCGTTGCATCGCACAAGACAGACACACAAGCAGAGAGAGACTCACACAGGGACAAACAAAGAGAGAGACACACACACATAGGCACCTATGTGTGTGTGTCTCTCCAACCATGTGTGTCTCCGTGTCTATGTTTTGTCTCTCAAATTTATCAATCTTTGGAAGAACGTAATCAACCAGGTGGGGTATTGACTGTTTTGTTGGCCGACTCTCTGTGTTGTATTGCATTATATTTCCAAGTTTACTATGTTTGTTTTCTCATTCATTTGTACCTGATGATGGTTGCTTGTGTTGCAATCGGAACGTCGTGTTCTATTATTATTTAATTTAATTTATTTCTACGTGACTTTACCGAAAGAACCAAAGAGTAATTCCTGCAGTCACGAAAGCTTCGAATCTAGTCAGATAAACAGAACATGCCAATTCGTCACTAGTACAGCATCAGCAGTGTGTTGGAGAGCCAAGCCACAAGATTTACAATCTGAGTACGACGTTTCGCCAGTAATTACAACCAGCTTCACCAGGCGACCGCCAGATTTGGCTTCGTCGGGTGGAGGAGGCTGTACGTCACACATTTTACTTGTGTATGTATGTTGAACTTCTTTCACACTGTACGTAGCCAACCATGCATATTGGAGGTGCGGACTTGTGCAATCTGACCCCCCCCCTCCCCACCAAAATGATTAAGATTCAGGACTAGTTCCCTTTGCAAGAGTGACCCATCTCATGAAAATTGTGAAAGCAATGATCCAAATCGAAATTGGAGCAAAAACACCTCGCGTTCCAGAAGACGTCGATAACGGTGCACAAACGTAAATAAATAGCAAAATGATTTCCTGGAACGAAAGTCGGCTCGGAAAAAAAACTTGTTTTTTTGAACCGTAGTAGAGGCGTTGTTGACGCAAGCAATGCCGGCCGGTTGGTTTCATGAGCATCATCTACATGGGGAGGGGGGGGAGGTGGCGGTGGTGTCATCGTCTTGCTCAGGAAAACTGAATGATGCGAGTGGCACCTTTGCGCACTTGGAACGAAGCCCTGCAGTGGCTCGGTGACCCAGTGCGAGTCCATCGTAAAACCCTGTGGTGCTGACTCACAGAGTGTGCAGTGCCCGGCGGCTATGAGTGGGATGATGCGAGTTGCCCCCAGGAAGGGTACACATCGTTTCCAGAAAGTCACATGGGCCGGTTGCATGCGGTTTGGGAAACGGCATTTTTTCCATTGTCATAATTAAGGCTTATCTCAATTGAACCGCAGTGAAATCGCCCAATCCTGGGCTAAGCACTGCTGTCTGGGGAGAGCCCATTAGGCGTGCGTGAGTCTAATGCGATGCCGTGCTCGAGTTGAGCGTGCAGCCCGCCTCTGCGAGCTCCCATCCCGTGTTGATGCGAGCCCTGGGGAGCAGCGCTGTTTACAGAGGCGTTCTGTAAACAGCGCTGCTTTAATTGCTGTATCACAAGACCACAGGCATTAAGGGCTTGTTGTTCCGGAATTCTGTCAACCAAAGTGGCTTATGAAAAAGTGTTGTCAGTTTGTGAGTGAATTTCACTCATTTATTTCTCCACCCATGTTGAGGCCTCGGTTTCCCAGTTTCATCCCATTCACACTGCTCAACCGCCACACTGCTGGTCACAACAACACACACTTCCACCCACTCACTCGCCCACAAAGATCCCCCAGTACAGCCTTACCAGACCGTTGGGGCAAGTGCTGTTAGCAGGGTACCCATGAAGGCCGGAACGGTACACGAAGGGGGTGGGTGGCCAGCACCAGCGTCCGGCTGCCTTTGTCTCCTTAAAGACAGCTTTTTTACACACACACTTGGTAATCAATTGAGGCTGAGTCGACCTAGGGGAGGCCCAGTACTGGTTCAGAGAATCGTCACTGGCGTTGGCCGTGAGCGGGAATCGAACTCGGGTCCCTGGGTTCGTAGCGCAGCGCACCAACTGCTACTCTACCGCTCCCCACACTCACTCATACTCACCCACCCACTCGCCGCACTGCCCCCTTCATTTCTTTCTGCTCTTTCCCTTGCGCTGCTCCACTTGAGAATTCCCTCCCATCACCCATTTTTGGAAGCCCAATTCAAGTTGCTTTGTTAACTCGTTTGAAAACAACTTTTGTAGTGAAGTTTGTTGCTGGCCTCTTGATGAGTTGGGCTTTTGGACCTGTGTGCTTAGCAGCTTTAAAGAAATATTTCCTACGATAGCACGGAACGATGCCTTTGACATTTTGTTCAGCGGATGCTTCTTGAGCAATGCATATTCATGAGTTGTCCTTTACCGTGTGTCACTTATTGAACCCTTCCATCAGATAATGGGGAAAGATTCCTTTGGCTCTGGTTTAAGGCACAGAGGATGGTTTTGAGATGGAACGAAATCTCAATGTTTGGGACATTTTGCTCATTTTCCATTAAATTAAGCCAACGCGAGTTTCTTCTCAAATTAACGAAGAGGCGATGCTCTTTTGTTTAGAGCCCTGAGCCAGTGGAAGGAAATTCCACATTCCTCTGGTGGGTGATCGTCTCCCTTTGATAATTTCATCACAAACACAAATGTGCAGTTAAATGATGAAATCCATTCGTCAGAAGCAAATAACTGTGCACTCTTTCATTATATACAAAGACAATGTTCGCGTATGTGGTGTATAGCCTCTACCAGACCCTTGGGGCAGATGCTTTTCGTGAGCACCTATTAAGGCCAGCACGGCACACGTAGAGGGGTGGTGTGGCCAGCACCTACCATTAGCATGGTTAGCTACGTATGATGCGAAAGAAGTTCATCATACATACATATAAGCCATATCTGGCCGCTTTTGTCTCCCCAGTGGTGATGTTTTCACACTGCACCAGGTACTCATTTAAGGCTGAGTCGACCTAGGGGAGGCGCAGGAGGGGTTCAGATATTTGTTACTGATTTTGACCATGAATGAGAATCGAACCGGGGTGACCAGATTTATGGCACAGTGGTTTTATACACGCACACATGCACCTCACACTGGAGCAAATGAGATGTGGCTCTTACGTGTGTGTGTATAAGACACACTGGACACGCTTGCAGTCAAGATGTTCCATCCCTGTGCATCTTTTCAGGTGGAAACATTAAAATTCAATCAACATTCTCTGCCACCGTGGGCAGGGCCAGGCTACGGCACACGGCCAGGCGTGTTGCGAGCACGGCGGAACGTAAATGGCATCCGATAGCCACATGGCTATTTATAGCCGATTCCTGTTGCCCTGATGCACGTCCAGATAGCAGCGGGCGGCAGTCAAGAGGGGGCTCGCTGGAGCGCGCTCACGATGCTTTGCTTCGCACGACGCGATTGCCACCGTCGTTACTCGAGGCTGACCGTCCGCTGCGCCCTGAACCCCACAGAGTGTTGGTGCGCACGTTGAACTTATTTTGCGCTGTACATTGCCAACCGTGCTCATCTGTTGGGAGGTAAATTAACTAATTTTAGGCAAGTAGAGGCTATAATGATAAATTGCTTAAATGTGATTCTAAAAGGGTTTACATCAAAGCTCGTTCATCCATTTCCACTGCAACTCTGCTGTGCTCGGCATTGACTTTAGATAAAGTTGAGATACCAAGTGATTCCAGAAATGACCGTGTCTAGTGAGAGAGATGCCAAATCAAGCCAATTATTCGCACAGGGCGCGATGTGGTGAGAGGGTCGGTAGTGCCTTGGGTTGTGAGGATGTGCACCTGACAATTATTGATCACTGTTTTCTTTTCACCTTTTCTCAGGACAAGTTCTCAATTGGTGAAGATTGACATTTCTATGATGAAGAGGTTTGGGGAAATCGAGTTCAATATTTCCAAAGAACTATGGTAAAGGTGAAGGTTTAATTCACACAGTTTGTTAATGTGTATTACACACCACACTTAAAACTCTTGTATTTTTTTAAGTCCAAAAATGTGGCTAATATCACTAGGGCCTCAAGATCCCCATGTTCTGGCCCCAGAGGAGCTTGGTGATAAATAATCCGACTCCGGTCTCCCACAGCCTCACGAAGCAATGTTGTCACTTTGAGATCTGCGGATTAACAGTTGCTCTCACCTTTCTGTTCACGTGCCACCTCCTGGGCACCGTGGGACAGAAGCTTCTCCTGTAAAGCCAACGTGGCCAGGAATGCTCACCAAAGCGCAAATTGCAGCAGAAGCAGTAGGGGGGTCTCAGGCAGACGGGGGCCTGGGACCTAAGCGTCCTGTCAGCCTCGGCTCTACTGGCTCCTCGTCGTCATCCCGAGACAGCCACCTCTCGTTCGGGAGCAGCCTCGTGCTGGCATCCTCCCCGTCCTCCTCACTGGCGCCGGGAGACTCGGGGTGCTCCTGCAGTGAGCGCGATGCCTTCAACGATCGGGAGCCGGAGCTGGGAAAGATGGAGGCGCTGACCACAACCGTGGCGGGGGGACGCTGCCCGCCGGAACCGCAAGAGGACGGGGTCACGGCGCCAGCGGGGCAGCGCGCCGGCCGAAATGGGCAGCTGCAGGAGGCCGTGCTCCAGGTGAGGGAGAGCAACATCTTGGAGCTGGAGGAGGAGGACACGCGCCGAAGCAGCAGTGGCAGCAGTGGCAGCAGCGGCAGCCAGGAGATGGGGCGTCCGGGGAAGGAGGGCACACGCGTGAGGATGACACTGGCTGCCGATGGCTGCTCCTTGTCCTCGCTGGAGCGCGTCCTGCTCGAGATGCTGCAGACTGAGCGGGCCTACGTGAGAGACCTGAGCAGCATCGTGCAGGTGAGCAGCGGCACATGCTGGCGGAGAGAGGCCCAAGATGGCTGCACAATCCCCTCCCTCCCCCCCCATCGTCTCTTAGCCTAAGCCTTCATAACCTTTCTCAATTCAAGAAAAGTGTTAACTCTTACAACTTTAATGGTGCTGTTTGTTGCTGGCTGCTTGGCATTTTGGGACTTTAAGACCGTTTCTCAGCAATTATGTTAAAAAAATCAATGCAGTCTAATCACTGCAACAAAAAAAATCAAACGTTACTTCACCATACGGGCCTCACTTGGGTCAGGGCCAAGGTTTCCAGCGATACGTCATCTGGCTCATGTGGGCTGGTCGTATGTAGGGGTTGACATGATTCAGCAAAAAATGGCTGCACTGGGTAGGACACGTCTTGCAGGATGGTGGAGGAGGGCCAATCGTCAACACCGGCATCAGCGTCGTCTCCACGGGCCCCGGCGACCAAGCGACGACCTAAGAGCAGTCGGTGGGCGAGTGTTCGGGCAGATTGTGCATGTTGCGTGCCTACTGTGCAGCAGCTGTGGGATGTAATAAAAAGTATTGGTCGCGAGGAGGAGTGGTGGTGGTGGCTTCAACGACTTTGGCCATGATGACATCTTGATCTTTGACCTGGAGTGGGTAACACCATGCTACGTTGCAACTATTTAAGCAAAAATAACTGGACCGGACAGGAGAAGGCTCAACAGTAGTGGTCACCTTCTTCTTGGTTCTTTCGGTAAAGTCACGTAGAAGGGAAGTAATAAAATAATAAAAATAATAAAACATAATAAAATAATTCTCACGACGTTTCGGCCACAACGCAAGCAGCCGTCTTCAGGTGAAACCAGGTCTGTCGAGGCGACAGCGTCTGTAGTGGTCACATTGTCATTTTCGGGAGCCATGAGGCTTCTCATGTAAGGAGGAATCCTGCTCAGCCTGCTCCCACCATGCAGCCTTACCTAGCAAAGCAGACACAGCTTTGGGTGTCTATTTGGCGTGGGAACATCTTAACACCGGTGTCATTGCCAGAAAGGGATACTTGCAAAAAGGTCCCATAGCTTCTGTCCAATTCGTGGTTGAATAACAATGCCGAGAGGCGATGTAACTGAGCAGACAATCCGCCTCCTTCACACATCTGTCCCTCCACACAAAATACACATTCTTTTTTACCCATCCTATCAGCCACATGGCCAAAAGGGAGTGCACAATTTCATCAGCGCTGGTTCAGCACCAACTCTGGACCCGTTTTGATAGCCAGTGTCTCGTCAGCAGGGTCGAGCTTGCTTGAACCAACGCTGGTGAACTGCCAGGTGTTTTAGGCAAGCACCCTCTCTTTTAGACATCGGGTCCTAGTTTAACACACAGCCATAGAAAACACATCGCAGTCTGGCCATTAGCCACACGGTTCTTCCAAAAACAATTGGCTTGGAGTAATCTACAAACTGAGCAACACATGGCCCTAAAATGTTTACCCTCCCCTCCCACCCTCCCTCTTTTGACCTTGTTTCTATCAACACATCTCCACGATGCATTCTCTATCCCCCTCTTCTCGACTGAGGAAGTTTTGCACGAGGTAGAGTCACAGTGACGTGAAGAGGTGGACAGAGAGTTGTTGAGGATGTGGTGGTGGCGATGAGGTGCTGTGTGGGTGGGGAGGATGATGTGTTGGTCAGCGTGGGATCATGAGGACGGGGTGGTGACATGCCGAGTATGTGGTGGTGTGCTTTTGATGCGGGCGCAGGATTATCTTGGCTGCATGGAGGCCACACCTGAGCTGCCCCTCTCCTCTCAGGACCTCGGAACTCTCTTTGGCAACGTTCGCAGCATCTACTCGCTCAACAGGTGCGCACGTGACACACACTGTCCATCCATCTGCTCAACATCCTGCGGGATCCTGCCACACCAATGATGAGGACTTGGTCTACCAGACTGACTGTGTTGTCTCATCAATACTGTGTTACCCCCCCCCCCATACTGTAGATCACAACACACTCACTTGCTCACCCACCCACTCACTCAATCACCCACTCGCCACACTGCAGGTCACAAGACTTCCATTCCCTGGCTACTGCTCCACATTGGCCTTTCCTCCCATCCTTTCTTTCCACGCCAAGCTCTTATAATGACATTGCTACATTTAAGAAGCGTGTCAACGGTTATCTTTTGGATCAATGATGACAGTGCTCCTTGTTACTGGCCGTTTGGGCCTGTGCTCAGTAACTGTTTCCGTTTAAACGTATTATGCCACTGACAAGCATCCCTTCGTGTGGTGTGTTCATTTCCACTGGCTGGCAAACATGTAATTATCCAACAGCAGATTATCCCGTAGGCTTTCGCGACCAAAATATTATGCATAGGCGAAAGGCGGAAGTATTCTGGCTGTTGCCTGATGAGGCTAGGTCTAATTACCGGCGAAACGTCATACTTTAATTTTAAATGTTGTGGGTTTACTCCAACACACAACTAGTAACTAATTGGCATGTTTTGTTTCAGTGACGAACCTTCTAATTGGCTGTGTCGGGTGGTGGCAGGTTTAACAACACATTTATATTTATGCGATGTAACCGAAAAAACCTGTATTATTCAACAGCAGCTGCACAGTAACTATGCAGTGTGTGTAGTTATTGGGTAACTACCATTGAGTAGTCACTGATTGGGGCGGTGACGTGGCCCGCGGTCGCCGCTTGTGTGCGGGGTTCACGGTTCGGATCGGGCAGGCGGCCCTGGTTTATAGTGCGGTGTGCAATCACCGTGAAATACCACACACCATCTGCTTCACAGTGGACGTTAAAGACCACGTGGTGTCGTTCGAAATGAGAAGGCCACTGGGTGCTGTTGGCATCGCAGTCCATATTTGCCAATTTCGAAAAAATGTCACCGTGATTACTCAATTGAGATCACACGACAGCAACATTGCCCGCCACTGTCAAGTGAACGCAGCCTGTGCCAGCGAAACAGAGCGGCGCCTTCCTCCCCTCGTGACAATGCCCTGCGCTTGAAGAATGACAGCGCCAATACCACAGGTACCCTACCTATTATATGGTTCTGAATATTAAAAGTGTTGACGCAAGAATGAACATGTCACTGCGATTCTCGTTACTGGAGGCTGAGCACGGTTTATATTTATTTGATTATTCATTAAAATATTTCACCTGGAAAATCCCTCGGGATGGCACGTCTCATTTACAAGAGGACTCCGGGTGTCGATTAACGCACGAGGAGCAAACACGTGATATAACAAAGACAAAGACCCCCGTATAGCCTTTAACAGACTATTGGGGTAAGTGCTATTAGCAAGCACCTATGAAGCTCGACACGGCATACAAAGGTGTGGGTGGCCAGCACCACACCCCGCCGCCTGTCTCCCAAGTGGCGATGTTTACACACCGCATCAGGCACTGGTGTTGGCCGTGATCGAGAATCAAACTCAGGTAGCCGGCTTCGTAGTTCAGTGCACTAACCGCTGCACTACCACTCCCCAAACACACCGCGTATCTATATACACACACACACACGTTGAATATACAACTTCTACAGTTTGCATTTGTACAGTGAATGCGGCATCCAGTCACACAGAGATAAATGTGGGAACGATTCGATGGTTCATGTAGACTGCACTCCGACTAAGCGTGGCAGGCACTGTGTGAGTGAGATTCAATTAGAGAGGGACGAGTGGAGGCTGGCGGCACGTTCCGTTTGTCTGGGAAGTGGAAGAAACGTATAAATATCCACCCTGAAGCTCAGTGTTTTGGCAGCTGGGATAGGGGGAGTACCTGCATGGATGACGTGGTGGAGTGATAGGGTGATAAAGGGGAATAGACGGATGGAGTGGTGGAGTGGCGTCGTGATAAAAGGGATGGGGTGATAGTGATGAAAGGCTGCGGGGATGGAGGATATAGCGCTGAAGGCTGTTGGTACAGGGGAGGCTCCTGCTGTGGGAGAGACGGCTGTCTCTTGCTCGACACAGGGGAGGTGGGGGTGGGTAGGGTGCAAAGCGTCACGCTCCACTTTACCCTCAGGGCCCGAAAACGAAGCTTCGCGCGTTTCCATTCTGCTTCGGGGCTGCTGCTTGACCAGCCTGGCGTGTTTGTGATGTCGTAGGGCCCAGCAATACGTGGGCTTGCTCTGGTGCGAGCCCCTGGGCTGCTGGATGGCCACCCTCCTCGGGCGTGCGGAGGAGTTCACTATTTTGGGCGCCGTGATAAATTGGGAATGGCAGCTGAGCCTCTCAGCTGCCACCCGTGAACTCTGGCGAGCAGGGTGAATGCGCAGATGGAAATGAACACATGAAAACAGGAACACAAAATATTCAGCGGTGTCGAAGTGCAGAATATCGGCGACTAAATAAACAAGTAGACAATTCGACTGCTTCGCACGTCTGTACCTCCACGTACATGGTACAAGTATTTGTTTTAACTCATCTCATCGCCCACACAGCCTTCTGGGAGTGAATGTTTTCAGCAGAATTAGTTAAACACAAGCATACTCTGGTTGTCATTCAGCGTCTCATCAGCAGTCCTCTCTCTTCTGCACATCTCATCGAGTCAGTTTCCTTTATTGAACCAGGAGATGAAATGTGAACCGACTGAGGCGGCATTGCCTTTTCTGCAAGGGCGACCTGGGTGACATGAAGTAAATTTAAGTTTGCAATTTGTAAAAAAAATGTAACAAATGTAACATCTGTAGTAAATTAGTAAAAATGTGAATTGGGCTAAGTAGAGAAGGTGATATTACACTTCAACTATTAAATGTACGAGAAATTTGATGTAATTTCTAGAAGGGAAATCGACCGAGACGAGGCAAGTGGAAGCAATGGAGAGAAATGTCATGAATGCGATCAGATTTAAAACAAATTGACGTCAGGCAGCTGAAAAAAAACCATGAACACAAACGTAGCCTAATCAAAACATCCACAATGGGTTACGTGTCAAACATATTCATTCTTCATTACTCCTACGCATGAGGCTCAAGGCTCTGTGTTAGGAGGGTCCTGTGAAGTTTTTGCAGGATGGGGCGATGTTGCTGCTGTAAGTGTGATACCAATTGAGTCATTTGCAGCTAATATCTCAGACTTGAAATGATTTGTCCAAAACGACTTACATTTTGTACATATGTTGTAGCTGTGGAGGAAAACCGGACGAAACCCATGCAGAACAGGGGGAGAACGTACAGACGCCACACAGAATTGAACTCGGACCCTTCAGGCTGTGAGGCGCAAGTGTAACTACTGTGCCTCCATGCACAACTAAGCCACACACCATAGAACCATACGTTAAAACCTGTCTGTGGGAAGAACTGTGAAGCGCCACACTTCAAAGTACACATGGGCCATGTGAATCCTGTCATACCTGGTGAAGGCAGAGTACATGATGCATGTGGAGGAGATGGATGCACGTAGGTGTGGATCACAGTGCGAGTGACCAGAATAGCTGGTTTATAGGCACGCAGTGATTCACCCTGCCTGCAAATGGATGGATTGCCAAGATCTGGACTCGTGATACGAATCAAGAATCAAATATGTCTGTGTGGTTTATGCTGCCGAGTTTGTATTGTCTGCCTGATTTGTTGTGTCTCAGTTGTGCTGTCTCATTTGGTCCCCCATCAAAGTCAAAAGATGTTTTGCTCAAGTGCACATCTTGGAGGTGTCATCATCGCCTGTTACAGCCCTAAGCCAGTGGTGGAAATTGCACATTCTTATTGCGCGGCAGAGTCTATCCACCATTGACTTCCCCACAAATTGGTGCACATTTTATTGACGCCGGAGGGATGTTTGGCCGTGTCAACAGCCAACCAGGATTTGAACTCGCAACCTTCTCATTGCCAGCCGCTATCAACGTTTTGACACGGACGAATCGGCACGGGCCTCCTGGCCAATTCCCAGCGGTCGTAATAATGCCACGGTGTGCTCATAAAACAGCAGGAAGCCGCAAAGCCCAATAATGGCATGCATGCACGTGGACACCACAAACCCCAATCACAGCATTGCATCTACAAAGCTCTTGGCCTTGGCTGAGCCATAAACTCAGTAGCTGAATGTGTGGCCTTATTACTTGGGAAACAGCACATGGGAATCGTCATCCCCGACTGCAAAAACTTAGTCAGACCTTTGTTGAAAATTATTCTGGAACTTTGTATTTCCTAACAGGGATTTACTGCAGGACCTGGAGGTGTGCGGCCTTGACCCTGTGGCTGCCGCCAGGTGCTTTATCAGCAAGGTGAGTGTCCCCACTGCCACCCCCGGAACCCCACCCTCTACCTCGCCGCCGCCCCCCCGCCACCCCTGTGCTCGGCACAGTAAATTCACCCCTACGAGCCAGAAAGAAATCAGTGCACGCCTGCACTTTGAAGTTTTCACGTGAGACGCAGTGGCGGTAAAATGGTCAAACTGGTTTTTTTTTCCGCTTGGAGGCTTCTGAATCTGTAACAAACGCTGAGATGCCAACAGATTCCACCCTCGGCATCTCTTTGTGTAGCGTGCTGTGACAGCGACTCGGGCTCGCCTCTCTCGATGTCGCCATGTGATCCAGCCGCATTTTTTATGTCATTTTGGCGCTAACTACACTTTGTTGAGTATCAACGTAGAGCAGCAGTCGTGTTGAGCGATGGATTCGCCACTCGCCGATTCACTCCGGTTACTCGCTCACCGGCGGTCAGTTGCCCCCTCATCACTCTTCTGTCGCTATCGCCATGGTTGCTGATCCCGTGAAGGTCACTCGTTGATTCCTCCTCCCATGTTGAGTACAAGTTCTAGCAGACCGACTGCATCATCTCTCCCACCACACTGTGGTCCAACCACCACACCGCAGGTCACCTCACCTTCCTTTCTGCTTCGAACCTCTCATTGCTCCACTTTTGGAATTCCCTCCCGTCGTTTCTTTTCCCAAGCATTCATGACAATAACCTTGCTCAATTCAGAAAACGTGTGTTACCTCTGATCTATTGCAACATTGATCGTACTGTTTGTTGCTGGCCACGTGATGTCGGTTTCCTCCTGTGTCCCCGTGCAGAGCGAAGCTTTCCAAATCTACACCGAGTACTGCATGAACTACCCCAAGTGAGTGTCACCCGATGCACACATGGTTGAGCTTGACATTCAGTAACAATCAATATCATTTTCAATCGATGCATCGATGCACTCGTGCAAATGAGTCTCTCCGGGTCTCAGGAGTTCTATCTTCATTAACCAAATCAACTCGAAACCTAAACAAAATTAACCCTCATTGCGAAAGCGCAAGCTCCAGGATTTATACTTGAGCACTGGAGCCAGTCGCTGTACCAGGGCAGTGCCTCTGTGCAGCACCGTAGGTGTGGTCCATGCAATTCCATGCAATTGTGTTCTCTCAAAGAGTTCTGAACCCAGATGAAAAGCCAAGACAAACAACCATTAGCGTCGGCGTGGAGAATATCACCAACAAAATAAATAGTCGGACAATTTGCCTCTTTTCCACATCTGTCCCTCCACATTGGCCACAAGCAAACTGTGGACCAGTTTCAACATTCATTGGCGTGGGTCAAACACCGCAATATAGGACCACGGAACGTGGGCAATTGTTGGTGCCGATTCTGGCTACCTTCCCACTTGTCTGTGTTCCCCGCGCCTCTGAATCATTCTCTCTGTCTGAGAGTGAACAAAAACTGTGCACGTTACAAATTACAAATCGTCGTCATTATCATCAGTTTAACACGTAGGCTTTCGCGACCAATATCATCCATAATATAGCTTTTTGTTGTTGTTAGATCGCATAAATATAAATGTGTCGGATGGTGGATGTGTCGGGTGGTGGCTGTGTCAGGGGGTGGTGTGTTTAACAAGACATTTATATTTACGCGATCTAACCCAAAAAACATGATGGATCCTCATCACTCAACGTCTCATCACGGAAGCCAAGTGTGCGTTCACGACAGCGCTCCCCCCCACTGCCTCCGCAGCACCGCACTCCGGCACCCCCATTCACTCCGCCATGCGGCGCCGGTGCACAACAGTGCCGACAGTGAGGAATGCGAGCCGGTGCGCCGTCACTGGGGAGCCGCGGTGGCCGTATGTGTGTGTGCGGCTGTGCGCTCACACGTCCGCCTTTCTGCTGCAGCGCCGTGCGAGTGCTGGCGGAGTGCATGCGCAGCCCGGAGCTGGGGGCTGTGCTGGCGTCACGCCAGGCAGCGTTGTGCCACTCCCTGCCCCTCGGGTCCTACTTGCTCAAGCCCGTGCAGCGCATCCTCAAGTACCACCTACTGCTGCACGTACGCAACGATGCCACGCCAGCCCTCGCCAGCGCACGCCACACCAACACAAATACCCCCCTCCCCCCATAGACTCAACTGTGAAATTCGCTGGTTGATTCCTCCTTCCACGTTGAGACTCTGTCCGCACGGCTAACCACTTCATCTCACCGCACCGCAGGTCACAACAATACGCTCGCCAAAGACTCGCTTACGAATGCCGGTCGCAACGTGACTCTTTCCTCTTTCTCCCTCGCAGTGCTCCACTTTGGATTTGCTTCACATCGTCTCTTTTCCCAAACAATTGAATTATTAATGACCTCGCTCAATTCAAGAAATGTGCTACGCTCTTATCTATTACAACAAGTACAGTTGCTGAGAACAGGCCCTGAGGCCCGAAATGATTTACTGCTGGAAACCTTGGCTCTGATCCAAATGAGGCCTGTATGGTGAAAGAACGTTGATTCTTTTTTCAGTCATTTAACAGCGTTGGTGATGGTTATTTTTTTATACAGTTGATGGGAACGGGCTTAAAGTCCCAAAATGCCAAGCGGACAGCAACACACAGAACCGTCAAAGTTGTAATCGATGAGAGTTTGGGAAAAGAGACGATAGAAAGGAATTTGAAAGTGGAGAAATACGAGGGAAGAGGCTGAGAGAGAAGTGTTGTGACCTGCAGTGTGGTGCGTGAGTAGGTGAGTGTCTTGTTGTGACCTGCAGTGTGGTGAGTGGGTGAGTAGGTGAGTGTGTTGTTGTGACCTGCAGTGTGGTGAGTGGGTGAGTGTGTTGTTGTGACCTGCGGTGTGGTGAGTGGATGAGTGTGTTGTTGTGACCTGCAGTGTGGTGAGTGGGTAAGTGTGTTGGTGTGACCTGCAGTGTGGTGAGTGGGTGAGTGTGGTGTTGAGACCTGCAGTGTGGTGAGTGGGTGAGTGTGTTGTTGTGACCTGCAGT
>CM025618.2:11079441-11094889 GCA_014621495.2 Entosphenus tridentatus
TGTGACCTGCAGTGTGGTGAGTAGGTGAGTGTTTTGTTGTGACCTGCAGTGTGGTGAGTGGGTGAGTGTGTTGGTGTGACCTGCAGTGTGGTGAGTGAGTGTGTTGTAGTGACCTGCAGTGTGGTGAGTGGGTGAGTGTGTTGTTGTGATCTGCAGTGTGATGAGTGGGTGAGTGTGTTGGTGTGACCTGCAGTGTGATGCGTGAGTGAGTGTGTTGTAGTGACCTGCAGTGTGGTGAGTGGGTGAGTGTGTTGTTGTGATCTGCAGTGTGGTGCGTGAGTAGTTGAGTGTGTTGTTGTGACCTGCAGTGTGGTGATTGAGTAGGTGAGTGTGTTGTTATGACATGCATTGTGGTGATTGAACACCGTACGGATGAGATGACAGCCTGGTTGACAGAATCCTCAACATGGGTGGAGAAATTGTCGAGTGAAGTTCACGGCCTGCATGCGCTCTCCTGTTGTGATGGCATCCCCATCATGTACAGAGAGTGCTGGGTGTGAAGCAGGGAGGTTGTGCAGTGGAGAGGCCCCCGGCGTCTGTGGCAGTAGCTCACGGGACGCCGCGGTCTGTGCAGGAGGTCTCCAGGCACTGCGAGGATGGCACCTGGGAGCGAGCGCCCATCCAGGAAGCCCTGGATACCATGACTGGGGTGGCACAGCACATCAACGAAGTCAAGCGGAGGCACGAGCAGGCCTCCCGTGTGCAGGTAAGCGCGCTGTTACAAAAGCACGTGCGCGTGCCACCGCACGGGCGCGTCCCACCACGCTGACCATAATGGGGGAAGGACATGGAGAGGTTTTATGTATTCGTGAGATCCTCTTTCAGGTTTATTAGACCCAGTGAGGACTCAAGAGACCAGGATGGAGTTATTTGCAAGCAATAACTTAACCAGCAGTCTGGATTTGGAGGTACCACACCAAAAAGGTGAACAACCTCTGATTTAGATAATATAATCATAATAACAATTTAGCGCATTTGGTATTCGTGCTGTCGTTATTATAGCTTAAGGCTATCACGATGAACGGCACGGATGTGTTTCGCATACACATTCTGCAGTAGTTTCACAGAAGAAGCGATGTTGCTATAGTTGCGACGTGGAATTTCAATTGAGTCATTTGCCGGCTTTTTCTTTTAACATGGCAAATTTGGATTATGGCACCAGCACACGATGGCCTGCTCTTTTCGAGCCGCGAACCTCTGCAATTAGCGTCGACCGCGCTACCACTGGGCCGGGTCACCATCCCAAATGTGGACGATTAACCGAGGACACTTTTGCAGCAATGACCAATGGAATTCCAAGTTTTTGGTAAGAACAGTGTACGTGTGCGCCCGTGTATGCGTGCCCTGTGCAGGAGATCGAGCGCTTGCTGAGTAGCTGGCACGGGCCAGAGCTGGGGCGCTACGGGGAGCTGGTTCTGGAGGGCGTGTTCCGCGTGGCGCGCGCTCGCAACCAGCGCACATTCTTTCTCTTCACCAACATCCTGCTCTTCGCCCGCCGGCGCGACCACATCTATGTCTGCAAGGGCCACATCCTCGTGAGCACTGCGCCTCCCACATGAACGCCACGGCAGCTCTGCCGTTTAAGAAGCCGATTGTGTCGTGTTTTGTTACAAGGAACAAATTTGAGATGTTAGAACAGTGGTCATGGGACAAACAGCAACTTTCCATCTTTTCCTGAAAAATGATCATACTTGACAAGACAGGGTATGCGCACCTGCACGGTCAAGAGATGGCAGGTGACTCCACCTGTGTGGGTGTTTGTGCACGAGTGTGTTTTGTAGATTGAGGGTAAGGAAAGTGTCTTGTAGTGTGGGGAATGGTGGTGCAGCGGATGGCGCTTTGTGCTATGAAGCCGGCGACCCGAGTATGATTCCTTCTCATGGCCACTAACACCAGAGATGAGTATCTGAACCGCTCCTGGACAATGGCGGAGCCAGGATTTCAGGTAGGGGGGGCAACCCCTCTAGAAATGAAAAATTATAGGAGTTGTTAATAAGTAAGGACTTGTCCCTTGCTTTTTATTCGACGCGTGTGCGGCGATGGCGCAGCCATCGATGGAGGGCCGAATTCGAACCGCGTGTGATCGGCATCGCGCTCGCTGAAGGTGAATGCCTTCAGGGAAGTCGTGTACTGTATACGCAACTACGCACAATTATGTGAGTTACTTATAACTGCTTTGCCGTTACTTATTGCCAATTATTGACTCAGACTATTGTCCTATCATCTCATAGAGTCCCTGGCACATAATAATATGCTACACAGTGGCAGTGGGGGTCGCGAAATTCAGATTTATTACTAATAAACCCAAATAATCCGATCGAAATTAGGGATTTCGATCGGATCATTGGGGGGGGGGGCACGTGCCACCCCAACCCCCCCCCTACTGGCTCCGCCAGTGCTCCTGGACCTTTCCTAGGTCGACTCAGTCTCAAACTAGTACCCGGTGCGGTGTGTAAACACCACCACTCCGGAGACAAAGGAGGCCGGGCGTGGTGCTGGCCACCCACCTCTTCGTGTGTCGTGCCAGCCTTCATTGGTGCTCGTTAGCAGCACTTGCCCAAATAGTCTGTGAAGGCTATACGGGGGTACTTTGTCTTTGTGTACTAGTGTGTGCCATTGTGTGTGCGTGTACTCGTGTGTGTGTGTGTGCTCGTGTGTGTTCATGGGCCCATGTCCCTGCGTGTGGCAGTGCGTTAACCTGATGCTGGTGGAGAACCTACCCAAGGAGCCACTCAGCTTCACCGTCGGCCACTTTAAGAATCCCAAGATTCGGCACACTCTGCAGGTCTGCAATACACGGACTCTCACGTGCCATACACACACACACGGGCTCTCATGTACCTGGAATGCACATCAAGAGATGATAAAATAAAGCCATAAAGTATCCATTTAGACATGCAAATGATACCACCAGTCTCAACTGATTTAAATCTCTCATTTAAATTCACTCGTCAACATTTGCCACAGTTACAGTCAGAGTGCACTCTAAATGAACCAGGGGTGTGCACCATTGAATCGTTTCCGTGTTTATCTGTGTATATGACTGGGTGCAATATTTATTGTACAAATGCAAACTGTAGAGATCGTATATTCAACGTGTGTGTGTGTATGCGCGGTGTCATGATGCGTTTTCTGCGTGTGCGTCAATCGGCACCTGGTACACCCTTGTAAATGAGACATTCCATCTCTAGGGCTTTCCAGGTGAAATATTTGAATTCGAAATAATGGAGAAGCATGTTGAATCGATGTTACGTGTCGCGTCAAATGACCCGTGTTGAGAATCGCGGCTTTCTTGAATTTGCTGTAACCATTCCTGCTGTGTTGAGAAGGCTGTCTTGCATGGCTCCTCCGAGATGTACTTGTGTTGCAAGCTTCACATTCACACAAGGACATTGTGCCTCCACCTGATCTCCGAACCCCCACGTGGCACTGCCTGCCTTCCCCCTGTTACAGGCACACTCTGTGGAAGAGAAGCGCCTGTGGGTCCACGAGTTGAAGAGGCTCATTCTGGAGAACTACCCGAGCGACATCCCCCTCAAGGTGGGACACAGTCACGTGCCAAATCCACACACAAAGATCCCCCGTGTAGCCTTCGCAGACCATTGGGGCAAGTGCTTGCTAGTGAGCACCTACCTCGCGTGGTATACAGGAGGTTGTGGCTTCGATCCTGACCTTGACGCCCGTATATTTGGAGTTTGCATGTTCTCCCCGTAGTCGATATTTTTCTGGGTCCTCCGGTTTTTACCTCCACATTTAGAAACATGCATTTAGAGTATTTGGCTGCTATACATTTCCACATGATCATGAGCCACTTGGTTGAGCTATCATTTGTGGCCAGGTCGCTTCTGAAAACGAGCTACACAGCTCAGTGGGCCTTGCCTGGTAAAATAAAAAAGGATGGCATAGCACACGAGAGGTGGGTGGCCAGCATCACGTCCGGCTGCCTTTGTCTGCCAAGTGACGATGTTCACACATCACACCAGGCACTCAATTGAGGCTGAGTCAACCTAGGGGAGGCCCAGGACTGGTTCAGATGATCATACTCTACACACACACGCATTCAAGCAACCTACACATACTGTACACACGCAGACACCCATTCCTTGCCGTCTGCACCTTACACTACAATGCTTTGTTCCTAAGGGAGCACTCAGATCGTGAATTTATCGTAATCTGTTCACTGCTTCTCATTCTCTGCTGTTGTGGAGTCTCACGCAGTGTTGTGTGAATGGTGTGTGATTATAGGCCAAGCAGGCCATCCTGGACATGGATGGGTCATGTAAGTCACTTCCCCTGTGCCACACCGTAGTTCAGTGGTTCTCAACCCACTGGGGTGTGCGGGCTGTGGCATGGATGCCGTGCAGGATAAATTTTGAATGTACATGGGGGAATATCAATCAGTGCCACGTTGGGGCAACAAAACCCACTGATACACAGTGTGAAATGGATGCCCTGCTAACACTAAGCACACTCGTATACACTGTAAAACAAAGACCGTAAAAACACAAAACACACCGTTACACAAGATGAAACCAATGCTTTACACGAAACATAGTAGTGCATAACATGTAACCAATGGCTTACCAATACAAAAAAACACATGAAACACATGATTTACTAACACTAAACACACTAATACACAATTTGATACAAATGTATTATAAACACCAAAGACAAAGATCCCCCTTATAGCCTGTAACAGATTTTTGTGGCAAGTGCTGTTAGCGAGCACCTATTAAGGCCAGTACGGCATACGAGGGGTGGGTGGCCAACACCGTGCCTGGTCGCCTTTGGCTCCCCAGTGGCGATGTTTACACAACGCACCATGTACTCATTCGAGGCTGAGTCGACCTAGGTGAGACCAAGGACCGTTTCAGCCAATCGTTACTGGTGTTGGAAGTGAGCGGGAATCGAACTCCGATCGCCGACTTCGTAGCGCAGAGCGTTAACCGCTCCACCACCGCTCCTCTTTATAAACACCTAACACACCGAGACACTCCATGAAATGTGGCCTACTAACACTCAACACAGTGATACACAACGTGAACCCAATGCCTTACTAACACTAAATACACAGTGAAACCAATGGCTTAATAACACAGTGCGCACTGATACACAACGTGAAACCAATGGCTTACTAACACTCGAGCGAGCGGCTCGCAACAGGAAGGTTCCGAGTTTAAATACTGGGGGTTGACTCGGCCCATCATACCTAAAATAAGCCCCACTGTGTGGAGAAGTGAAGAGTGATTGCTCTATACAGAGACGCGCCCCCGACAGAGAAGACATTACCACCACTTGCTCAGGGCTGTAAACAGGAGGGGAGGACTAATGCCTTCATGCTCATTCGAGCAGGAAATCACCTTGTTGTTGGCTTTTGACAGTTTTACGGTATGCGTTAGCCCCACATTACTTACAGGAATTGATCCACTTCTATACACCAATGAGGTCCTTGAGATATTCTGATCACCGTCTTCATCTTAGTATTCCGAGGTCAAGTCTCCATTCCTGGGGTGATTGGGCTTTTGCCAGTGCAACTCCCAAGACGATGGAACACGTTGGCCTATGATAATTAATAAGACAATCGGAATATTTTGAGCTATTTACATCTGACCTGAAAACTCACCTCTTTAAAATGGCCTTTTCCCCACAGTTTCGGTTTGTTTAGGCTGGTTCCCTGCTTTCCATACATGGCACATTGGGATCCTTGGATAAAATGCACCTTACAAATGTAAATTATTATTTTATACGGTACACCTGGTTAGAGTTGTGGCTCTGGACTCTGCCGCAGGTTCCCCTGCCACCCACTGCAGCCGAGACGATCCCAAGAAAGAGAGCTGGTACACCCGGCGAGGACGGCGCAAATCAGGTGACAATCCAGCCCCTGCTCCCTGCGTTAGGGCATCGGGGTCCAGCTGCACCAAAAGGGGACTGATGGCAAATGCCTTGGGGCTTCGCAGCGGTGGCCGTTACTCTTGTAAACGAGTCACGCTAAGACGACTGGCGCACACCCGCCAATCCCTCCACATGCTGTGACACATCCCCTGGGTCCACAGCTCTGTGGACACATCCCCAGCCATGTAATAATAATAATAGCTATGTATTTACCCAGGGAAGACACATTGAGTCCGAGGACTCTTCTTCCTGAAGGGTCCCTGCTACATTGGGCTGTTTGTCCAAGAGCAGTTGCATTGCACGTTTTTAATTGGAGTAAATTGGATCATCTGGAGGAAGTCCACATAGAACAGGGGGAGAACACACAAAGTCTGCACAGAAAGGCACCCGAGCCATCAACCGAAGCCAGCTTCCTATTGCTGGAAGGCACACGTATTACCACTGCGCCATTCTGATAGATTTGCGATGCTGGCGGCTGCACTGCCGGCCCACGCCGCCCTCTCTGGCCAAGGCCATGGCACAAAGGGAAGGCGGCGCCCAGCTTGGCAGTGCTCACGTAGCCGAGCTGTGTGCCTCGGGGCTGGCGTCTGTCACCGAGCTTGTCTATCATGAACGTTTTTGGGTGAGATCGCGTTATATATAAATGTGTCGTAACCCTCCACCACCCGACACGGCCAATCAGCAAAAAGTGTCACGTTAACAAAAGACAAATAGTTCACTACTTTAGCCCACCGGTGTGTTGAAGAGTGAATCCACAACACCGGGAGCTAGAGGGGAGCCTCACCATTCTGGCAAATTGCCCGATGATGCTGGATGTAATTACCAGCGAAACGTCGTACTCAAAAACTGTAAATATGATGAATAATATTGGTCGCGAAAGCCTCCCACGTGTTAAACTGACTGAACTTGTCTGTTGTGTTTGCAGAACCGGGAGACAGGAAGCCAAAGCCTCTGGAGTCACTAGGTAAGGATTTCGGGTGGTCAATTAAACAAGGCCTTTTGCACTGCTTTGTAAGGTGACTCACAAACTGAATTTTACTTCATTTATATTTTATTCACATTACCAAATATATGAAGGGTATAATTCAATGTTGTATCGGCACTTACGTTTACCGAAACTTGTAATGTTGCTTACCAATTTTCCTGTTTTTTTTCTGCCCAACTCATAATTCAAAACGGTTTTGGATAAAGCATCTGTCCGAAAGGTACGTGTTTGTGAACAAGCTGAGCATGATCACAGCCATGTAATGTACACGGCCCTTGCGCGCGTGCCAACAAGCGGTGTACGGTTCAGTGCCCGTTTGTGATGTGGTCAACAGTTCTGCACATTTGTAAGTGTCACACGCCACATATTTTGCGGGTCACAGGTCCAGAGGCCGTGCACTGCAGCCTCTTGACTAGGGCAAGGAATCGGTTCAATATACTGGTGTCAAATATGTAATGATACCGTTGTTGTCTACAATGAGATTGTGATAATGCACTTTTATTAAGTAAGTTTATTGCATAATTCACTTCAAGTGGCAATTTAAAGATGTTGGTACAACTTACGTGTTGCCAAGTGAAGTATCGCCAACACGTAAAAAGTTTGGTCTCGGTCTATGGACTAAAGTGTATGGCCGATGGATAGCCTCTTCCCCGTTATGGGGATATGGACTTTCCACGAATGACTCAGCGCTGTAAATAGGAAATGAGCACCACCCCAATGCGCATTTGAGTAGCAAATCACCTTGACTTGAACTACTAACCCTACGCACTGTTTGCGTTGCTGCTGCTCAGCGGTCGGGCAGTGTCGACGGTGGCCTGCTGAGGGATGCGGAGGTCGGTGGTGGGCCTGGGCTCGGGGAAGGCAGCACCGAAAGCTTGGAAAGGGCAGCATCCACGGGGAGACGCCCGCTTCCCAACGGCGACATGCGGCAAGACGACCTGCAGAAGGGACAAGCAGATCGACAGGCGACACAGACGGACCGGCGGGATGGGCCAGCGGGCCAGAAAGAGGGGAGGGCAGATGCGCGGGAGGCACGGCCGTGTGGAGACGCAGCGGTGACGGGGACAGGGCAGCAGTGTCAGCAGCTGCAGAGCAGGAGGGTGGAGGCCAGGGCGCGCTCGCAGACCGCTGCCACCGATCCCACGCGGCTCGGGTTCAAGGTGGGAGCCCAATCGCACGGTGCCCTGTGCCATATTCACATTGAAGCACGGCCAGGGAAATGCAATGTGTCTGAAATCCAAACTTTGGCTGAAGAATACGCATAATCACTACCTTCAGCTACTGCGTGGACCTGTAAAATTAATTTCATTGTTATTTATTCACATTTTTTACCTCGAAAATCGCTTGAGGTGGAACATTTCGGTTACCAGGGTGTCACAGGTGTCGATTGATGCACACACAGCAAACACGTGATGACACTGCGTATATATACACACACACACACGTGTTCAATGTACAACCTCTACAGTTTGCATTTGTATAGTGAATACCGCACCCAATCACACAGATAAACACGGGAACGATTCGATGTGGAACACTGCCAGTTCATGTAGAGTGCATTTCAGCTATAACGGTCGCAGATGTTGTGCCACTGCGTTTAATTAAACATTACAATTAGTTAAGACTGGTGGCATATTTTCGTGAGTCTGGGAGATCGTTCCACGTCGAAGCAGCTATGCGTCAAAGCGAGAGTTGCGTCTGTTCGGCTTTTTACTCTCGGGACAGTTACACTCCCGATGAGGTTTGGGACCGAAGAGCAGAGCTGTTGTTGGAGTAAATGGTTCGTTGTTGAGTTAAGGGGCCTACAACTCGGGGAACACCTTCACAGCCATGTGCCACTGATTGTCGCTGCAGCAGAGGGAGGGCGAGTGCAGTTTGCGAGCGCAGGCAGGAAGGCGCTTCCTCTATCGACAGTCTGTGGACCTGGAGGGCATGCACCTCAGCCCCATCTTATCGCAGGTATTCATCCCGCCCGGTACATACACAGGCAATGGATGTCAGGCATTGCAGTTTGTAATGTAAGTGCCTCTGTCTGTGCTGTGGCATTGTAAATCATTTGTTTGTCTTGTTCCCTGCAGCCCATGCTGGAAGTCCTTGCGGCTGAGCTCAAGTATGAGTGGCTGGTGGCCCCACAATATGGCAAGAGAGTGGCCCCTGTGAAGGCACAGTGTGATGGGAACACGTTGGAAAACCCAGAGGGTGGTGCGACGCTGCCCTCCAGTGGAGCCCTGATTTCTGAGAGTGCGTTGGCCACAGCCAAAGGTGGCGGAGGGATGGGAAAGGACACCCATTGTGCCGGCATGGACCAGCACTGCGTTGTCTCTTCAGCTGAGCCATTACTGGCAGCCGGAAGTGAGGTACAGCCAGTGGAACATGATGAATATCCTTCAATACACCATGCCACGAATGTCAAAGTGGGTGAGGAGGAGCAAGAGAGCCAGATGCGCGAGGATGGCGCGCCGCAGCAGGAGCGTGCAGGGCGCGTTGTACGCGAGTCCATCATCATCGATGATGATGAACCAGAAGAGTTTTATCAGGATGGGAATGAAGCAATTCAGGTGGTTGATATTATGGATACACCACAACCGTGTGATGATAATCAGAAGCCCGTTGAGACAAAAGTTCTCCAGCTGGATTTCGAAATGCTTCCAGTAAAAAAATCCCAACAACCTCTCATGGAAAACTCAAACTCAGATCAGACAGATGTTGCTGTTCAGCCTGTGTGTGATGATAGCAGCACAAAGGAAAGGGACGGTGAACCAGAAAGCGAACTGTATAGACATGCGCCTTGTGAGAGTCCGTCAAGAGGCTTGCCAGTAGCTCCGCACGAAGGCCCAACTCATCCTACAAACACGGTGGATGCGGCTCCTTCATTTGAAGGTGGTCGCAGGTTGAACGCATCGGAGGCAGATGATGTGTGGCTGTCGTGCCAAGACGCCGCACAAATGTTGGAGGAGACCCTCGGTTGGGAGGCCGCAGGATGCATTTCCTCTCACGTTTCCTGTGAAGAGACCTCGGCGTTAACGCATCACACCTCTGATGATTCAAAGCGGGGGGATTCTGCAACTGACGGCGGCATCTCCGCTTCACACCCTCCAAAAGGTGGATCACCAAGTGAGCAGGGAAACAACGATGAAGACGTAGACGATGGAGAGGACACAACCTTCCAGTTTGCCTCTATGGAGGTCGTGCGGAGCAACGTTTTTAGACACGATCAAGCAGAACATTCGCCAGTGCAGGCCGGATTCTCACCAATCATAAGTCCGCTCGAAAATCTATCGCCACAAACTGCCCCGACTGTGACCCAATGCGCCCCGGCTAACGTCGACGTTGTAGCGGAGCACTGCAGAGCGGTCGTCCAGACCGTGACGTCCGAGCTCGTCTCTTCGCCCTTCGTGAGGAAGAATGGAAACGATGCCGCCCGAGGCAACGGCGTCAGCATCGAGCGTGAGGGACGGTGCGCAGACGGTCTGCCGGCAGCGCAGCCAGCACCCGTCTCGCTGTGCGCCGGTGACGGAGAGACGCGCGGGCACGGCGCTTGTGAGGCTGAAACTGGAGACGCGCGTGGGATGGATATCATAGAAATGCTCACGCTAGAGCACAAATTTATAGAAGATTATTTTTCCAACTTGACGTCGACAGCTCCTGAACAAGAGCAGCTGGTGCACAGCTCACCTGTGAGCAGTGATGTTGAGATTTCTTCAGCCACAAGCAAAGAAGCGTTTTCACAAAATGAAAATAAAACTATTGACACGTGGGCCGATCTCATATCAAGCATCGAGAGCAGTTTGGCAGAGTTCAGAGATAACATCCCTCCCACTATTTGGGATGTTGACCACACGCCGCTTTTTATCGAGGAAGAAGAAGACTCCTGTCCGCGTGTTACAAACGACTCGAATCAAAGTCCCAAAGCTGCTGAGGAATCTGTAGAGTTTGCATTGCCTCATGCCCGAAACGAACTTGAACACATCGGCAATAGCCAAGCAAAACCATCTGATGACGGGTGTACAGAGGGCATCTGGTTTCATTGCACGAATTCTGAGAGCACTGATGCCGCTGCATGGAATAGTCGTACATCGCGACCAGGATTCCAAAACGAGAGGCAATGTGGGAGTAGCTGCGACAGTCCGGACAACTTCAGCAGAACGGGAAGAAACGATCCCAGTATCTCAGGAGCAACTTTGATGAGTCCGCCTCCTGGCAAGCCACACGCACGGCCAGGACGAGAAGGAAAGCAATCTCCACAGCCCACAGAACTACCGAGAGCAGGTTTGTCCAGCAATTGCCACAGCAGCACAATTAAATGTTGTACTTGAAGCACACACGCACGCACACTGCGTTGGAAATGTATGCATTGTATTTTTTGCCTCCATAGGTGCTCGTGTGGACAATGACAGCGAGTGTTACAGTCAACGGTTCCTCGCAGGACGTGACTCGGATGCGAGTCGCTCACGCCTCGCTGGCATCTTGGGAAATGGGCGAGCCTCTCCACCGACGAGGAAGGCCCAAACAGGGCTCCGCAGGGCTGAACCGCCCACCGTGCTCGCTCGGCCCCCTTCTTCCCCTTGCCTGTCCAGTCCCAGTGATTCACCGCAACTTACGCGGTGTCCATCCACTCCTGGCCTCTTTAAAACAGTCTCCCCTGCACAGTCATGTTGTGTCCAGGAGTCGCACACTTATACTTGCAGGTCCTGCAGGTCCCCTTGCAGACGCAACCATTTACACGAGCCACATTGCTCCTCATGTAAGGATGATTGGTTCTCCAAGCCTTACAATAACGCAGGCACAAGCGCTGGTTCAGTCGATCACCAATTGGGTGTGTGCAAGGAATGCGGGTCTTGCCAGCCAGCCTCTGCCAGTGGCAGGGCTTGTCTATTGCCAGGGCAGTGGTCTTTGCAGTCCCATACTCCAACACTGGGAATGTGTAAGTGTCCCTCAACACCAAACCTATTTCACAGTTCCTCCTTGTCACTCGAGTCTCAATTTCACTTCCCCTCGGTCCCAAGCCGGAATTCCTTCTCTAACTTCCTTCATTCGTACACTTTATCCAACTCTGAAACCAATCATTCGTGTTCCTCACTTGATTATGAATTTTCAAACATCACTGCTCCCTTTACTAAAATAATTAAAAATCCAACCCCAACGGCTCCACCACGCTATTCTAATGTTTCCAGCCGCATCCTCTGCGACTCTGTCATTCCTCCATACCATTCATCTCCTCTCCCATCAGACTTGCTGCGTAGCCCTTCTGAGGGCAGCCTCCTCTCTCCTTCCACACAGAGTTTTCTGAAATCCTATGCATCTGCTTTGGAGATCTGTAACAACAACATGGATCAAGCAGAGTTGCCGTTTGAATCCAAATCCAAGAATTCAACTCCAAAGAGTTCAGTGTTGGGGACTGCGCCAGGTGGACCTGCAGAGTACTGGCCCTTCGTGCCGGACGACACCAGGGTCCTCGTTCACAGTACGCACACTCCCTCGCATGAACCCTACAGAGTGAGAAGCAGAAGCCTCGGGTTTCAAGGCTTGAGCGGCGAACACTGTGAGAAAACGAGGGCAGGTTTACCGGAGAGCCCGGGTGGGCTCGGCACACCTGCAAGCGCTCACCTTCCTGAGAGCCTCGGGCTCGAGCGTGGCAGCTACTATGGGTCCCACATTGTGCTCCAGGATGCGGATAAAGCTGTGGTGGTGGACAGGGTCTTTCCACAGAGGGTGCTGAGCATGAACGTCAGCATCCGCAAGATGTACGCCAATAGCCTGTGCAGGAGGGACCGCCGGTCCGCATCGCCGCCGCGAGAGGTGGAGGCCACGCTGGCGGATGGCCGATGCCGGTGGCTGGACTACACCGAGCTGTCGTCCGGAGCGGCGTGCAGGCCGCCAATCCCACACAGAGCTCGCTCGCACTCCTTCAGGTCTCAGAAGCGGATGCCGCCTGTGTTGAGAGATGCACTGATTTGAGTGGTGGACTGGCAATAGGAGAGCTGCAGAGGGAACTGGGATTCACACTGAAGCAGTCTTCACAACGTGAACAAATTCACCAACAAATACTGCCTTTAAATTAACAGGCGATAAGAGGCACTTCTTCACAGCACATCGATCACATCACGTAAATAGTCATCTATTTGCTATGAATGTGCTGTTCGGTGCCTTTACCAAAAACGTCACCTATTGCGTTTTTAATTTAAAGCCACAGTGTTGAATGAATGAACCTGTTTTTGTTATTGTGCTTCTGCACCACAGCCAATGCAGCATTACCAAATAATTTATACAAAACGTGATGCAAAATCCTAGACAAATATACTTGCTTTTGCTAATACTCATAATCTCTCTCATGAATGCGTCCATTATATATGACCTCAGGTCATGGTTGGGGGCTGATTCAGGCAATTATCCCTCGAGGTTCAATAAAGTTCGTACCACTCTGCGGGAACGTCAACGGTGGTTGTCCTATAGATATCATCTACCAACCGCCTGCAAAAATGAGTAACTAAATCACGATGTACGCTTTCATAAATCCTCCTTGCGTACACACACACCCTGTGGGTTATGTCAAAACAGTTTGTGCCGTAACTTCGACACCATGTTTGCGCATGCACACCGCCTTCCAGATCCAGCAGGGGCATTCGACCAAATGTACAGCCTCTGTGATCCGTGGTTTATTGTTGCTCTGCTGATGCATACAATGCGTATTTGGGATGTGACGTGCCATAGGGAAACATTAATGGTTGTACTCGTACCATCGGCCAGACTGACAGGGCTGAGCATGTAAAGTTGCACCTCGGGCTCGCTTTTCGCAATGAATGAAGAGTCACCACCTCATGCACTGTCGATCAAACCCGGACATTTCTCAGTAAGCGCGAGGTCTATCAAATCTGTGTAGTAATGGTATTCTGCAATAAAGTTTCACACAATACTGATTCCAGATCTCGGTACAAATATATTCCTGTTGCTACCCAAACACAGATGGCAATAACTCAGACAAGTGGTGACCCTACCCTGAACCCTGGCTCCAAGGTTGGCGAGTGCTGTATTCACAATATTTAAGCAATACTTTTCTATTTCTACTGCCATGCATAACCCCTTGAGTTACAACACGTAAAAATAAATTTACCGGTGTTAATTATTCTTTATGTAATACAGTACCATTGTGAGTGCGTGAAATAAAACTGGCGTCCGGAGCATTTAACTGAACAGTGAGCCACTACATCTGTTTACTCGGTGGGCCACCGCCAGACGGCACTGTTATGAAGAAATTAACATTCCATCTCCGTGCCAGCGTCAGAAATCTAAAATGAAAGAAAAAACTGTATAAGACATGACCCCAGAAATACCAACTATTTGTTTTAGATTTCTGGCTCTGCACCAATTCTGTACACCTATCCCGCACGAGGAAAACGGTTTTGAAGTTAACTATTATTAGGTATTTTATTGTGTGTTGACCGACTCTCTGTGTTGCATTGCATTACATTTCCAAATTTTACTGAGTTTGTTTTTATTAAGTGTGTTTTCTCTCTCTCTGTGTCTCTGTGTTGTCTCTCTAGTATTTCCTGCAGTTCGTTTTCTCTCTGTCTCTGTGTTGTATCTCTCTACTTGTGTGTCTGTCTTTGTGTCGTGTCCCTCTCTCAAAATTTCACACTTCTAATTTAGAAAACTTTGGAAGAACGTAATCAACCAGGATATGCGTTAATTGTGTGTTGACCGACCTTCTGTGTTGCATTGCATTACATTTCCAAATTTTACTAAGTTTGTTTAAGTGTTTTCTCTCTCTCTGTGTCCCTTGTGTTGTCGCTCTCGTATTTCCTGCAGTCACGAAAGCTCCAAATCTCTCATTGACATGCTAATTTCTCTACCCCCCCCTCTCTCTCTCTGGCCCCCTCTCTATTTAAGGCCTATGTGTGTGTCTCTCTCTGTGTTATCTCTCTCTGCTTATGTGTCTGTGTGTCTCCGTGTCTGTGTTTTGTCTCTCTCTCAAATTTAGCAATCTTTGGAAGAACGTAATCAACCAGGTGGAGAGTTGACTGTTATGTTAGCCGACTCTCTGTGTTGTATTGCATTATATTTATACGTTTACTAGGTTTGTTTTCTCTTTTACTTGTACCTCATGATGATTGTTTTTGTTGCAATCGAAACGTCGTATGCTATTATTTAATTATTTTTCCTTTCTACGTGACTTTACCGAAAGATACAAAGAGTATTATTAGGTAGCGTTTTTGATGTGATGCTGTGCAGGTTGCAGTGCTTATAAAACACGATATTATTATATACTACGATATTATAAACCACGATATTAGTATATACCACGATATTATACACCACGATATTATTATAGACCACGATATTAGTATATACCACGATATTATTATACACCACGATATTATTATAGACCACGATATTAGTATATACGATATTATAAACCACGATATTATTATATACCACGATATTAGTATATACCACGATATTATTATACACCACGATATTATTATACACCACGATATGATTATAGACCACGATATTATTATATACCACGATATTAGTATATACCACGATATGATTATAGACCACGATATT
>CM025618.2:11123952-11159645 GCA_014621495.2 Entosphenus tridentatus
ACACGGCTACACGCTGACACGGCTACACGCTGAAACGGCTACACGCTCACACGGCTACACGCTGACACGGCTACACCCTGACGCGGCTACACACTGACACGGCTACTACACTGACACAGCTACACACTGACATAGTCACATTTTGATTCTCAGTGCTTTGAATGTGGCCAAATGAAGCCAAGCGATGGGCTTCAGGTGCAGTCAGTGGTGACGGGGCTGAAACCATCTCCGTCACTTGAATCACGCCAAGCTCATCGCTCCAACAACATCCGAGCCTCCCGAATACCTCAGGGCAGAAGCTGTAAATACATCGGGCTTGGAGAACCCACCACGTCTTGTCGCTGGCCTTCAACCATGAGCAGGAGGAGTGAGAGAGGATGGGGATGGAGACTGTCGCCTCCAGCTGGCCCCTGAGCGTCCGCCAATTGCTGGTTCGACAGCGGCTTCATAGGCGGAGGCGGCGACTTGATGAATCATAAACCAGAGCCGGGCGAGGCGATTTTGTGTGGAGCTGCGCTCCCATCAGCCCACGCTCTGTACTGGCGCCGGCAGCAGCTCTGACATTCCCATCACGTGCGCACGCAGTCCTCGCCTGTGCCTCCAGCAACGAGCACAGTCCACATTGCAACCTGACTCCCACCCCCGCCTCTCCACCTCTTCCTGAAGGCATCCACCTCCTCCTGTCTGTATCCAACTCCTCTCGTCTCCCCCCTCCTCTTCTCCCTCTACCCCCTTCTCATCATATCCCCCTCCTCTCCTGTCTCCTCCTGCCTCACTCCCCCTCTTGTGTTCCTCCTATCTGCCCTCCTCTTCCTCGATGCATTCCATGTTCCTCTCGTCTGTTTACACAAAGACAAAGCTCCCTCCTATATTCTTAACAAACTGTGGGGACAAGTGCTGTTAGTGAGCACCTATGAAGGCCTGCACGGCACACGAGGAGGTGGGTGGCCAACTCCACCCCCGGCCGCCTTTGCCTCCCTAGTGGTGACATTTACACACCGCACCGGGTACTCATTTGAGCCTGAGTCGACCCAGGGGAGGTCCGGGAGCGGTTAAGATAATCGTCACTGGTGTTGGTTGCCGTGAGCGGGACTCGTACTTGGGTCGCCGGGTTCGTTGCGCAGCGCGCTAACGGCTGTACCACCGCTCTCCACACTACAAGACACTTTGCTTACACTCGGTCGACAAGACACGCTCCTGCAGACCGCCTCTCCTCCGTCACCAAACTAACACTGCCTTCAATAGGTGCTCGCTAACAGCACTTGCCCCAACTGCCCTTTTGAGTCTGATCATTGTCGTCTCTCTGCACCTCAGCGTCGATCCCTCCACGACTCTCTCTGCCTTCACGTGTCTCCGTGTGCCCGAGAATGTACCGCGGCGCCCCCCCCCCCCCGGGCGCCCCCCCCCCCCCCCCCCCCGCCCCCCTCCCGCGCCGCGGGCCCCCCAATTTACCCCCCCCCCCCCCCCCCCCCGTATCCGCTCCCGCCCGCTTCCTCGCTCCGCGGTCCCTGTCCCATCATCTCGATGTCTGCCACGCGGTCCCTCCCTGGGCCCCATGCGCCGCTGGCTCGAGACTCGCGTGGATTGAGGCATCGTCACGGCAAATCGCGGGGTTGGTTGTGACAGAGAGAGAACTGCCTCGTCACGCCACCACATCTGCTTCCGTATTCTAAAGCGCCCCAGTTAATCCAATCGCCCCGTCTGCTCCCCTAATGCTATTTTCTTAAATCGGGGCTTTAAGGATCAATATATCAAATAAACACGGCATAGGCGTGAATCAGCCTGCGAGCCGTCGAATTCCTTCTCGTTTCGACTCCTCCTCCTGCTGCCTGTCCACGTGCACGTGCCTGCATCATGTAAAACTCAATCTCCCAAAGACATCAGAGCAAGCGTCTCTCTCTCGTGGCCCCGTGCAGTCAGAGCGCAACGTGCAATTGCCATCCAATTTAAGGGGGCAAAGGGGGGCCTTGTGACCCCCAGTAGAGGGAGTTGTTCTTCTGCTAGCATCACACATCGCAAAATGGCTGACGCGCATCTCGCTGTGCGGCTTCGGTGTGCGCATGCCCCCCCTCCCCATCCATTCCCATTTTGTTTCCATCGCGGATTTTGTGCATTTCCAGATCGCGGCACAGAGGCCAAGAGGAGACGCAATGGCGAGATCTCCCGCACCGCCGCTCCTTTAAGCCCTGATTACTCATCCCACCCGCGTCTCCCTCCCCGGGTCTCTCATCCCAGGTGGCCGCATCCCGCCCAACTGCGGCAACGCAATTACAGCGACAGAGTCGCGTGGTCACGGAAAACACGCAACAGCAGCGGAGGCAGCAGCACTCAACAGGCAGATTTATTCCGCGGGATTTTACCCACACGACTGATTGTGATGGAACAGTCGCCCGCGTGATTGTGATTTTAGTCGTCCGCGCGATTGCCATTTCACAGTCACCCGCGTGATTGTGATTTCAGTCATTCGCGTGATTGTGATTTCATAGTCGCCCTGGTGATTGTGATTTCGCCAGTCACACCACGCGAGTGTGGCACAGGGCGCCCGTGCTGTGTCGTGCTGTGTCGCCCGCTCACGGCAGCACGCGGCGTGGCCACACAAAGGCGGCGTGCGTCGCTTTGCAGGCGGTGCACGCAGCAGCAGCAGCGCCCCCCGCGCCGTTATTGATCTCTGCTGCAGTCCCCGCCGCGCAGCTGCACCGCCCCTCCTCCTCTCCTCCTCTCCTCTCGTCCGCCCCTGCCATGACGCACGGCTCTGGGAAAGGGGGGCCCTACCCCCCCTCCCATTATATCCGTCCAGAAAAAGGGGGCACTCTTGTGCCCCCCCACTTCCCAGGGCAGCACCCCCCCGCACCGTCACCCTTATCCCTCGCACGAGGCCGAGCCGTCGCAACAAAGCGCGACAAATACGGAGGAGAAACGCGCGGCGTCGCCTCGAGATGTCTGTTGGCAAAAAAATATTCCGCACAAATCACGGGGACTCTTTGTCTCCGTGAATGCTGCAACCACAATCGCCCGCGTCCTCGCAGATTATTATTTTTGGAACGCGCTGCTTGTTGCCGCAAAAGCCAGGCGCGAGTAGGCAGATCGCGACTGGCGGCCTCGTGCGTGCGCGGCGAGGAGCGGGTACCTGTAGGACGACGCAGCCTGCGGGCCAGACGCTGCCTGAGTGCCGATGGAGGAGCCGCGTAGAAGCCCGTCCTGGATGGAGCTGCGGTGGGTGCTGGGGAGAGAGAGCGGCACATAAATACGGGGAGGGGGGCACAGCCGTCGCGCCGTGCGTCACGACGCACCGAGGGCTCCATTGGCTGCCGCGCTGCATCAGCGAGGCGAGCGCAGCGCGGGCGGGATGAGCGGTGCGCTCGGCTCGCAGACGCTGCCTCTTCTCGCCCACCCCCTCCCTTTGCTCATTGCGCATCCTCCCCGTGGCCCGCGCCGCTTCTCTGCCTCGCTGCCGGACGGACGGCGAAGTCCACCGCGCAGGCCGGAGAGTGACAGTCGCCCGCCGATGAGCGCCGCGATGGAAGAGGCGTCGCGAGCGAGCCGCGAGCGCGCTCCATGTCACCCACGGTGGCCGCCTCGCGCGTTTACAATGAGGCAGGAGCCACCACAGAAACACCATCCGAACAATGGCTTAGCCAGGATCACAGGCACAGCATCCATTAGGCACAATGACCACGTCGGGTGATTGCCACCGAATCCGGCTCGTCACCTCGCAGCACCCAGGAGGGTTTTCGAGTCAATATTGGGAAAGAGAGTTGAGGTGGTGTGTCGCTCTGTCCCTTTGCCTCATTAGCAGCGTGGCACCATCACCGGATGCTGTTTCAAGTCAACAAATGGCGAGTTCAGCAACTGATTGGAAGTGTTTACTCATAATCATCAACCACAGGCAAGTCACTCCTGGATGAATGCATCCCTGAGATGCCGCCACCTTTCACGATCCTGCGATACAACAATCCGTGTAAGCACGCGTACACGAGCTGATATCATTGATCCGTCTCCTAGGGGCTCGCCCTCTGGACGCGTTCCAGTTTTCGGTTGCCACTCCGTTGCTACAATGACGTTTGCGATTGAGTCCTGCACAATTCAACAATGTAGATCCCCTTTGTAACCCGTTTCAGAAGGCATGTGCCGGCGGAGAAACGAATGTTAAAAGCAATCAGTGGCCCCGGGTAACGAATGAATGAGACCACGAATATCTCACCAGCGGCCTCGTACACTTTGGGTGGCAAGGCTGCTCACTACGTGTGGCCTCACGGCCCCGTGGCCTCGATGCATGGCCTCACGACCCGGTGGTCATGCCACCCCGGGCCACTCTGAGCGCCCCGTTGAAGTCCAGCGGCATCCCGCATCCAATGCCTCCTCCGGTCCCGCTCACCGAGCGAGTGCGACCAATGAATGCGTTAGTTTATTGAGATGTAGATACAGTTCTATCTACGTGAATTTAACCGAAAGAACCAAATAATATAGATACAGTTGTGTTGGGTCATGGGAATCGAACTAAGGTCGCCAGGTTTCCCCTGGTGCCCAATATATATCACGACGAGGTGTGTGCCGAGAGAAATTCCTCGCTCGACAACGCCTAATCCACAGAGCGTGGAACAACCCGAGGGCTCAGATTAGCACGAGGGTGGCCCCCTCATCTCCCAGCTTCCGTGGGAGGGTGGGGATGGGGGGTAAGGAGGGGCGAGGTTGAAGGCCGGGCTGCCATGGAAGGGGGGGGGGGGCCCGGCAACTTTATGCCCCACAGCCGTGAGGATGCGGGCAGCAGAAGGCCCGACCATCGTGCGGGGGAGCCGAAGGCGCGGCTGTCGTGGGAGCATGGGCAGATGAAGGCCCAGTTGCTGTATAGGAGTGGGAGGTTGGGGGGGGGGGCTGGAGGGGTGAGGGGGTTGGTTGAGAAACCCCCTCACTGCCGCCTCCGCCTGCGTCATGAGCGGTTCTTCAGACATACCCCGCGTCGTTACCTAGCAACTGCGCTCGCTCGCACGTGCTCGGGTTCTCAATGTGGCGAGGAGGCCCCGATTTCCGCTGCATCAACCATCACCGTTCGCGGCGTTGGGGGCGGCGAAACCCCGAGGATGCGCGTTGCGTGGCTGCGTGGACGCGCGCAGACATCCCCCAAATCCACCGTGCGGTTTTTATTCCCAGTGCCCACAGTCGGCTCGCTCGAATCACCGCTATCTGGTTGCCCACGATGTGCAGCGCGCCTCGCGATGAATGCGGCAGGTCCCACACGAGGTCGCCCCTCGACTCGCTCGCTCAGCCCGCTGCATCGACCTGCACTGCACGGCCGCTAATCACGCCGCGTGTGTGTGTGGAGCCGGGGTCTTTTGGGTGTGCGTGTATGTGCGTGTGGGTGATTAAAAGAGCCTAGTGGGGTGTGTTAACATTAGCACTGGGAAGACAAAAGCGATCGGGCATGGTTATGGCCACCCACCTCCACGTGTGCAGTGCCGGTATTGATAGTTGATCTTCAACAGTAATTGCCCCACGAGTCTGTCAAGGAATACATGCATACATGGGGGGCCGTTGATTTTGTGGTTGAGCGGAAGTGTAGTGCTTAGCTCAATGCGCCACGAACTCTGCGATTCGAATTCGGTTCACCGCTCACGGCCAACATCAATGACGAATATCTGAACTGGTATGGGCCTCTTCTAGGTATACTCAGCCTTAAAGTATTACCTGGTGCGGTGTAAACATCACCACTGGGAAGACAAAGGCGGTCAGGAATAATATTAGCCACACCATTCCCTCGTGTCCCGTGCCGGTCTTTATAGGTACTCGCTGACAGCACTTGACCCAACAGTCAGGCTCTAGGGAGATCCTCGTGTGTACGTGGGCGTGTTCGTCACGACAGTGATGATTGATCTCAACGCAGCAATGCTTTTAATATTGGGAGTTATTGACACAACATCGACTTGATTCAATCTCGAAGGTCTGTAATCATGTGGCTATGATAGTGGGGTCAGCCGTGCTGAGTGGATGACTCGAGGCGACCCGGACCTTCCGCGCGTTTCTGACTGGGGGAGGAGCCCCCCCCCCATCTCCTCCAGTGTCTGAAATCATTGATGCGAGGCTCCTTTCACTATTTCCACGCGAAGGCATCGATGCGAGGCGTCACAGAGCAACTCAACGCACTGGCTGCTATTTATTACGCGGACACGCTCACACGCGTGCACACGACCACACGTGGCCCCGTTACCGCGGTCTTAGAGGTGAGGTTTTCGGAAGAAAAAAATGCCATCAGTCAACAGATCTTCCAAATGTCATGTTTCAATCCACGGGTTTGCATGGATTACGTGGTAAACTCGGATAGGTTTTGTCCCAAGCACTCACCAGCATGCATGATCCAGCCACAAATAGACAGTAAATGCCTATGTGTTAAGGGGCCAACACCCGATACGTTAAGAGCCATTTCATGTCAACTCAGAGCTTCTCACCGCTTGCATTTTGTGGTGTAAGATACTGATGGGGTATGGAATCAGGACAAATATTTCAGCTCAGTGATGAATATTTAATAGAAACTCGGCATCACGGCGCACATATATCGCAGTGGCTAGAGCTGCTGAACGTGGGTTATGTTGGCTGAGGCCTCGCTTTAATCTCAAACTGCGTCTGCGTGTCCGGAGCATGAATAATGAAGGAGTCGAGGAGGCTCCGTGTCCCTGTAGATTGCTCGCGTCACGGCGTCCCTCTCAGTCCGTGTTACAATTCCAGGCAATGCTGCCGGTAGCCTACACGACTCTGCAGTCACCTCACGCTTCAATCCAACAAAATCTCACCGCTACACTCGTTTTGATACGATTCGGAGAAAAAAAAACGGTTCCACTGAGTGGAACGTGTGTGCAGCGTAGGGGAGGGCCAATTGCCACGACAAGCATTGGAGTGGTCTCCACGAGTCCGCCGACCAAGGGGAAGACCTAAGACCAATGGTTGTATACTTTGGTTAGGTATGGTGGCATCAACGGCTTTGGCCATGGTTACACATTGATCTTGATATGCGAAAGCCAGAGCACGGTTGCCGCTACACGTCCCACCACTACTCTTATTTTGACCGCCCTGTTGCACCTGCAAGGGACAATGATGAAAGTCAACAGTGGTTGTCCTGGACACAGACTCGCCCCGTCGTAGTAACGTGGAATTCCCACCAGGGGCTCAAGGCTGTAAACGGGAAATGAGCACTGTCTCATTGTTCATTTGAGCAGGAAATCACTCCGACTTCATCTGAACAGTGAATATCCAAGTGTGTAGTAGTAAGCGTGCAGATCCCACTATTACATTAACTCCGAGCTTGCACCCTTGCGCTACAATTGATAATGGCGGCAGCACTGACACCACATATCAGAGGATGAAGAAGTTGATAGGATATGCACACTGCAGTGTTATGTAGGAACGTTTGTATCAATATAAACGAATTATTAGCCACACACTTTGCATAGTCTGCTGTGTACGTACGAGGGTCGTATTTTTACACGCAGCTCGGAGCCAGATGTAGAATAACCCGAGATAAGATTCACACACCATTCTATGAGTAATGATTATATGGTTAACGAAATGTTTTCCACGTACGAAACAATGTTATATATCTATATTTTTAAGTACTCAGTGACAGGCTCAACCCAGCGTGAGGTTAAAGCCGAGGGATCCGGTTTGGAGAAATTCAGACCGCCACGCTGGACAGCTCCCCCCTGCTGTTCCAGCTGGGAGATCAGCACCCCCTGCTGGACAGCTCCCCCCTGGTGTTCCAGCTGGGAGATCAGCACCCCCTGCTGGACAGCTCCCCCCTGGTGTTCCAGCTGGGAGATCAGCACCCCCTGTTGGACAGCTCCCTGGTGATGCTTTGTCTGGAGATAACATCCTCTGCTAGACAGCGCCACCTAGTGCTCTTTCTAGAGCTCAGCATCCCCTGATAGATGCATAACCAAGTATGCAGCACCTCGACTCCGAGCCAGGGAGGTCATAACTTCCTCAGCTGCACCTGTGGGGAGCACCTATCCGAATTCTGGGCACAGGCTACATCTCGCATAGTCGATGTGCGCATTGAAATGTTTTTATTGGTACAACATTGGAGGATGAAACAGATTCACGACTGCAAATGCTCGAAGCAATTTTAAATTATTTTGGAAAGACAGAGCAGAAATATCATTAAACAACGGGCTGTATCAGCTACATTGAGGCACACGCAGACATCAGTGTTTTGTGCCGCACAAATAAGGTCACCTGCAGCATGAGATTCACACGGAGGCACCACAGATCCTCACTTCTCAACACGGGGCAGCAAATGGCTGAGGTTACACAATGCACAGGGCACATGTGCAGCGGTAGCACTGACAACTATACTTACAGGTTTGATCTATGAGGTCATTGCTTAAAATAACACAAAGTTATGATTTGGCACCTTTTTATAGACTAAACCCAGCCATATATCTCAGTCAGCTTAGGTCTGTCAAAATTGTGCAGTTTTCTGTAAAGTTCAAGGCAAAGAATACCACGATATCTCGTAACAAATAAATTTTTGCCACCTGGACACAGATGCCAAGTTCCGGATTGTCCAGGTCAAACGCGGGTTAAACTCCACCAAGGCTTATGGTTTTTGATAATCCTACAAGAGTCGAGTGCATTACCGTGCCCTTTGCAACGGCCATCTCACCAAGCAGGGGCAAGTTTAGTCCCTTGAGACGAGGACTAGTCCCTTGAGTCAAGTGCCCCGAACAGCGCAGCGCGCTGTGTGACCCCCTTCTGAAAAGGCATTTGAAATCCTGGGAAATCGATGTCTTCTGAGAAGCGCTGCCTCAGGGACTCTTTCTGATGCAGTAGCGCTGGAGTGCTGGCTTGGGAGCGCCAGTCCTGGAGTTCCACAGTAACACACGCACACGTACAGAGGCAGCGATCCAACATATAGCCTACACAGAACGCCGTTAGCGATCGTCTATCAAGGCCGGCACGACGCATAGTGTGGTTCGTCGTCTTTGTCCTCCAAGTGATTATGTTTACACACCATACCAGGTACTCATTAAACTTGGAAAGACCCAAGACCGGTTTTCGATATATGTTACTTATGTTGACTGTGAGCAGGAATCGAACTTGGGTAGCTGCGTTAGTAGCGCAGTGCACTAAACACCGCACTACCACTCCGCGTGCATAGAAATACACACACGGCATTCCTAAAGTTCAGTGGTTTGCATACTGAGCTATAATAATTACGTATTTACCCAAGAAAATCTCAACTGAGTCTGAGGACTCTGTTTCAAGAGGGGCCTGCCACATTGGCATGTTTGCCCAATACCAATTACCGTGTGCGCTTTTAGCTATGGACGGAACCTGAAGTATCTTGAGGAAACCGATACAGAATGGGGAGAGAAAACACAAACTCCACACAGAAGGTACCAGAATCAGGAATCAAACCTAGGCAGGTTCTTACTGCTGTAAGGTTGACGTGCTATCAATATGCCACCCTATGAATCTGGTGATCTGAGTTCGATTTCGGCAAAGGCAATAACCAGTGCGGTGATGTATGGTAACACAAGTCCAATAACCAGCACAGCATGAGAAGGCCTTCACCCAGCATTGGATTGACAATGGCTGGAATTGATAGATATTTCTACACATGATCAAGATACATCTATGCAACCTTTTTGCCAGTATCAAAATTATGAAAATATATATTAATAGATACCTTTTGCAAGGCATGAAGTCTGCATTAATCACACATACCTGTTGCAAAACTATTTGGTATTTGAACATCTTAACACCTGTTTCATTACTCTTTGGTACTTTCGGTAAAGTCACATAGATAGAAAATTAATAGATCACGACGATTCGATCCCAACACAAGCAACCGTCATCAGGTGAGACAAAAACAGCAGGAGAACTGCTGACGCAGGAGAAAGAGCTGCTGCAACACGAGCTTATAGAGGCTTTAGGTGGGCTCAACCCAAGGGTACAGTGAGGGAAAAAAGTATTTGATCACCTGCTGATTTTGTATGTTTGCCCACTGACAAAGAAATTATCAGTCTATAATTTTAATGGTAGGTTTATTTGAACAGTGAGAGACAGAATAACAACAACAAAATCCAGAAAAACGCAGTCAAAAATGGTTTAAATTGGTTTGCATTTTAATGAGGGAAATAAGTATTTGACCCCCTCTCAATCAGAACGATTTCTGGTTCCCAGGTGTCTTTTATACAGGTAACGAGCTGAGATTAGGAGCACACTCTTAAAGGGAGTGCTCCTAATCTCAGCTTGTTATCTGTATAAAAGACACCTGTTCACAGAAGCAATCAATCAATCAGATTCCAAACTCTCCACCATGGTCAAGACCAAAGAGCTCTCCAAGGATGTCAGGGACAAGATTGTAGACCTACACAAGGCTGGAATGGGCAACAAGACCATCGACAAGCAGCTTGGCGATAAGGCGACAACAGTTGGTGCGATTATTTGCAAATGGAAGAAACACAAAAGAACTGTCAATCTCCCTCGGCCTGGGGCTCCATGCAAGATCTCACCTCGTGGAGTTGCAATGATCATGAGAACGGTGAGGAATCAGCCCAGAACTACACGGGAGGATCTTGTCAATGATCTCAAGGCAGCTGGGACCATAGTCACCAAGAAAACAGTTGGTAACACACTACGCCTTGAAGGACTGAAATCCTGCAGCGCCCGCAAGGTCCCCCTGCTCAAGAAAGCACATATACATGCCCGTCTGAAGTTTGCCAATGAACATCTGAATGATGCAGAGGACAACTGGGTGAAAGTGTTGTGGTCAGATGAGACCAAAATGGAGCTCTTTGGCATCAACTCAACTCGCCGTGTTTGGAGGAGGAGGAATGCTGCCAATGACCCCAAGAACACCATCCCCACCGTCAAACATTGAGGTGGAAACATGTTTTGGGGGTGTTTTTATGCTAAGGGGACAGGACAACTTCACCGCATCAAAGGGACGATGGACGGGGCCATGTACCGTCAAATCTTGGGTGAGAACCTCCTTCCCTAAGCTAGGGCATTGAAAATGGGTTGTGTATGGGTATTCCAGCATGACAATGACCCAAAACACACGGCCAAGGAAACAAAGGAGTGGCTCAAGAAGAAGCACATTAAGGCCCTGGAGTGGCCTAGCCAGTCTCCAGACCTTAATCCCATAGAAAATCTGTGGAGGGAGCTGAAGGTTCGAGTTGCCAAACGTCAGCCTCGAAACCTTAATGACTTGGAGAGGATCTGCAAAGAGGAGTGGGACAAAATCCCTCCTGAGATGTGTGCAAACCTGGTGGCCAACTACAAGAAACGTCTGACCTCTGTGATTGCCAACAAGGGTTTTGCCACCAAGTACTAAGTTATGTTTTGCAGAGGGGTCAAATACTTATTTCCCTCATTAAAATGCAAATAAATTTATAACATTTTTGACATGCGTTTTTCTGGATTTTGTTGTTGTTATTCTGTCTCTCACTGTTCAAATAAACCTACCATTAAAATTATAGACTGATCATTTCTTTGTCAGTGGGCAAACGTACAAAATCAGCAGGGGATCAAATACTTTTTTCCCTCACTGTAAGTGGGCGGAGCTAGAGATGGAGTTTGTACGTAAATGTAAGAGATTAGCATGTCAATGTGAGACGACTCCAGCAACCAGGGGCTGTGCCAATGAGGAGATTAGAATGCCAACGTCAGAGAACCAGGCAACAAGAACAAAACCTGTTTCATTGCCAGAAAGGGTAAAACCTATTTTTCTTTTTAATCAAGACACACCCTTGTTAGCGTGCGACTGGGGTCCAACGCTCAAGTGAATAATGACCAGTTGGTTTGATGAAAAATGGAATGCGACGGTCGTTGCTGCTTTGGTGGTGGTGGCAGCGGTGGCGACGGTGCGAGCTCACCGTCCTGGGAGTGAAGGTGACGTTGATCTGGTTGGCTCTCCTGGCGAAGCGCGTCGCCTCATGCAGCATGCTGCTCCGCTGTGCTCGCTGCGCCCTCGCGACTCCCTCGGTTTCTTCCACCATGCCCACCTATCAGTAGCAAATGGGGACGCCCGAGAGGGGGGGGGGGTGGCTTTCATTTTGGGTTGCAGGGGGCGGTGACGTGGCCCAGCGATAGCGCATGTCGCCGCTTGTTGCAAAGTTTCGAGTTTCGAATCCGGCAGGCCGCCCTCGTTAATGCTGTGGGTGTTATTAACTGCAACGTTCTACACGCTCTGTGCTTCACAGTGGACGTTAAAAAATCCACTCGCATCATTCTCAAGAGTAGGCCGTGATGTGCCAGTGTCATGGGACAATTTTTGCCAAAGTAAAAAAATGAGCTGTAAATTACTCTATTTGGATTCCACAAAGCAACATCGCACCTCCGGGTGGCAGACTAATTTTGTGCTTGCAGGCCAGGTGCTGAGCCGCCTTGTGCCCGAGAGGAACAGTTGCCACCGTGGGTTCCCCTTAGAATGTGTGACACGACATATGATGCAAGGGCTCCGAGTTACCGAGTCAACGTGACCCTTAAAACTCTGCAGACTGCCGACCTTATCAGCGGGGCGCTGGTCTCTGGCGGGCTGGCTCGAGGTCTCGGTGGGGGAGGTGTGTGGCCGCGAGCTCGCCCTCGCTGATGCCGCCCGCAGGTCGCCCTTCTTGCGATTTCCGCCGCGGCTCTCCTTGACTCTGGGCAGGGCGTCGAACCGCGCCTGCAGCACGGCGGTAATGCGAGGCTCCCCGAACGCCTGCGCCACTTCCAGCGCCGTATTATCTGGCAGAACAGTAGCACGTTTTATTTCATTTTTTTACAATTTAATTGTTTCGCGGGCAATTTGCATCTCAAATGCCGCAGAATTTCCGTAAAGGGTAAAGCACTAAAGCCAATTTTTTCTTCACCAATTTGATACTGGCCAAAAATAGGTCCCAAAGATATAGCTGGAGAATTTGGAAGGTGCACAGTTTTTTTTACATGAAGGAATGGGCGGGAAACTACGAAGAGGTGGGAAGGAAGCCAGAACCAGTGCTCACAATAATTGCACAACCTCTGTGGTCCTGTTTATATATCCATGAATATCAATGGCAACAATTGACAAACCCGTCTTTTGCTAAGGCAGTGTTGCGGTTAACACCACCTTGCTTGTTCCTCTGAGCCAGGCGGGCACCCCGCTCTAACAGCAGCGTCACGCAGTCCAGGCGGCCGCTCTCAGCGGCTCGCATGAGTGCGGTGGAGCCACTGAGCGTCATGGCGTTGGCCTCGGCGCCGGCGTCCAGGAGGAGCGCGGCGATGTCCGCCTGCCCCGCGTGGCACGCGTGGTGCAGCGCCGTCCATCGGTACGCGTCACGGGCCTGCACGTCGGCCCTGGAGCGAGCAGCACGTGCGATTCAGTACGTGTGGTATTATGGTGCAAGGCTATAATCGCGAAAGAACTCTGCTTCACGCAGCCTGCAGTTAGTTTCGCAGTTGAGGGCGACGTTTTTGCCAAGTGTAATCCCAATTGAGTAAATTGTGGATAGTTTTTTCGAATTTGGCAACTTTGGATAATGTCCACAATGAAGCTGACAGCACATATATCCATTACGGTTATCACACCCGCAGTACTAAACAGGGCGGCCTTCTGGATTCGAACCACAAACCTCTGTAATGAGCGGCAAATGCGCTACCGCTGGGCCATGTCACCGCAGGGAGAGTGGCTCAGTTCACACGCACAGTGTATGCCCGAGTACACTCACGGGCGGGGTCCATAGCTCCGTTCACACAGTGTAAGGCTGTGGCTTTCCTGGGTAAATAATAATATATACAGGACCAACTTGACGTGGATAGGCCTTCATCCCACAGTGGATGGACAAAGACCTGTAAATTGTTATTCATATTACAGCAAATGCTCTGTTGACCGGCATCCATAGGGAATGGAGAGTGCTGTTTAAGTAAATACGCGTATGATTCACCAAATTTACATAAAACTTTTCAAGAAAGAAACTAAGCACACATTTTAACTATGCTATAAGAAATTAAATACTCTCTTACAGAGGTACTCACTGGTCAGTTGTAGGGCCTTCTAAGTTGATTATAGAGTAGTGAGGACATTTAGAGCTCAATATACAGTAGCACAATACCGTATGTACAGTACAGACTGCCACTCGTGCCAACACTCGGCAGCGTCCTGAAGCTTCCGTAAACAAGAGATCAATGATAAGTGCACGGCAAAGATGCCGGATGGGTGTCGGAATTTTTCCGGATACGTAAAGGAAGATTTGTATTGGCGTCTATTGAAGATACCGGTTCATAGAGCATTCCGAATGGTAAAGTACTGGATAACGGAGCTTTTGCTGCACTAAGAATTGGTCAGTGCACACAGCTGGTTATGGTTCACGACAGAGGGGCAGGGTGTGCCTCAGGACAGGCCGTTTGGGCGTATGGCTCAACACAAGACAAACGTCAAAGTGATTTCCTGCTCAAATGAGCATTGAAGCGGCGTTCATCTCCCGTTTACAACCCTGAGCCAGTGGTAGAAATTCCACATTCCCATGATGAGGGCAGGGATTTATCATAGATCACAGTCCACTTCCCCACAAAGTAGTTCTTATTTTATTAACCCAGAGGAAGAAATTATGGGTTGAGTCAGTCACAATCAGGATTTGAACTTGCAACCTACCAACTGCCAACCGCTGAGCCACGCATTCACACGCACACACACTGTGAGTGCAAGCAGGCATGAGTGTTGGCCAAACCCGAGCTGTAACAAGTGCGCGGCGAGCTCCACGTTCCCATGCGCAGCGGCGGCCATGAGCGGCGTCTTATAGAAGGGGTCTCGCACATCGACGGGGACGTCCTGGGAGAAGGCACGCAGCAGGGACTCGCAGTCACCGCCGCGCACCGCCGCCGTCACGCCAACGAAGGTGCGCTCCGGCGCTGCCATGTACCTGCGGTGGACAGGGGCACGGCGCGCGTGCTGGGGGCATGCTCACGACGCCCATCCCCCCGGGACGCCGCCAGCAGTTTTCAGAATCAATCACCGATTTCTTAAAGTCGGGGATAGTGGTAATCAATTCCAGTGGAATGTTGGTAATGAAGGCACCGATTAGCATAAGTGAATTAGGCCCACCAATAAATTAAAGAGAAAGGTGCAGCCATGTAATTGCTTGATTGTGCCACTCCTGGTGGCAGGGCATTCAATGGAGAGGGTTTTAGATGGCATTTGGTCTACTCTTCCACACTAAGCAGGCGTGTTGAAAGAAGTAGGCGTGTCCACACTTTATATCACCACACGCGACCTGCCGATCGACTAAATATAGTGAACCCGTTCATGCAGCAGAATGGAGAGTGGCAGCAGGATTTAAGAAACGTACGCTGAGGTGGCCAAGATGTTATCTCCCTTGCCTGGTATATAGGAAGCCATGGGTTCGATCCTGACCCGGACGGACACCTGGCTATTTGGAGTTAGCATGTTCTCCCCGCTGGTCATATGAATTTTTCCCTAGGCCCTCCGATTTTTACCTCCACATCTGTAAACAAGCGTTTAGAGTATTTGGCAGCTATTAATTTCCAAGTTATAAGCCACTTCCTTGAGCTACCATATGTGGCCAGGTCGCTTATGAAAAACAGCTGTATAACTCAGTGGGCCTTACCTGGTTAAATAAAAAAAAGGTTTGTACACATTTGTTTCATCTGCCACACCGGGGGATGGAATCGAATCAGTGCCCTCTGGATGGCAAGTCCAGCGTGTTACCCACACCAACAATGTGGCAGCTCCCTTCATTTCTCAGTGAGCACGTTACGTGTATTGCTCAAGCCATTTATACGTGGCAAACTGGAAGCAATTCAACAATTTTTCATGCGGTTCATTGAAAATACAAAAAAAGCAAAGTTTAACAATCCGAGTAAACAACGTGAATTGCAAAAACCTTCTGCCTTATGAATTTGCATTTCATATTTCTCGCTGTGCCTAAGTCCTAGTAAATACGCAGGGACTGTGGGGCCCCGTGCTCACCTCTCCATGTCGTCATTCACGTTGTAGTGTGGTTCACAGTTACCGTTCGTGTGCCTCATTCTGTAACTTTACGCCGGGCAGTGTTTACCAAGGCGCTATGTTGCACTCCATAAAACCCTCAGCCTGAGTTGCCTGTGTTTGTAAGCCTTGACTAGCAAGCGATAACTCCGTTGTGAGAAAACCGTGCGGGGGGAGAGACCAGGCTGAGTCGTCCTCGATGGGGTGGGCAGGACGGTGGTCCCGGTCAAAGCGTCCACAGTCCGTGGTGAGACTCAGCTGCTCAATGGCATGCAAAGGAGGCCCCCCGTCTGCCCGTCTTGGGGTTACCCCCTCTGGAACCACACAGATAGGCAGGGGCACCTGCCAAGGACAGTTGGCATGCATGTAAACATTACACTGTGTTCAAACAAAGCTGCTGTAAAAAAAAGGTGCGGTGACGTTTATGTATGACGCTTCACCGTTAATTTCTTGGCCTTCCCCTTGCGGCGACCCTTCTTCCCTTTCTTCCCTTTGGGCTCGAAGGCACTCATCAGGTAAGGCTTGGCCAGGTATTTGTTCCCCTTTAAGAACTCTTCCAACACCACCATTCCCTTTTTGTTGAGGTCGTGAGCCTGAAGGAGGAGCTGCGTCTCTGGTGGCCCCAAGGGCGGCGCCCCTTGCCGATGCAGTGCATCCAGCAGCTGTTCCCAGGCCAGGGAGCCGTCCTGCCCGCACACCGCTCCCAGCTCTGCCCGCAGGTCCTCCTTGTACTCCTGCATCCAGATGGAGGACAGAAATGTCTTGAAACAAACAATGACAAAAGCGGCATAACGTGACATTGAGTTTGAAGTTCGTGTTCCTTTTCTTTGACCAGGTGATGACTCAGAGACCAGGAGAGTTTCATTTGCAGTAAGGAAGCAATTCGAAATCAGAGTAAGAACAACAATGTTATAGAAGAAATTGAAAGTAGTGCGTAGACGTGTTTAAATGTTAAATAAAATAAATTCCCTGGAATGAAAGTTGGCGCGGACAAATGACTATTAAAAATTATTCGTCGTAAAATTAACTTACAGAAACAATGACTTAGGTTTAAGGTGATAATTGCACTCGTATGTAAACAGACAAGGACATATGTGAAACACATAAGGGGCAGAATGGTCACAAGAGCTGAATTTGCACAGCTACACAGCTGCAAAAGGAATGAATAAGAATTTTGCTAGATTATGTAATTCAGTGTCTCTCTCCCTGTCTCCTAATATGTTCATGCTTTTGCACCGTGCCACTCACCGTGCCACTCATTGACATGCTAAAATTTCTCTAACCCCTCCCTCTCTCTCCACTCCCGCCCCCTCTCTCTATTTAAGGCCTCGACACAGAGGCGTGGTTTCTCTGTGTGCCTATGTACGTGTCTCTCTCTATGTATCTCTGTGATATCTGTCTGCTTATATGTCTGTCTATATGTCTCTGGTTCTGTGTTTTATCTCTCTCTCAAATTTAGCATTCTCAGGAAGAACGTAATCAACCAGGTAGGGTGTTTGACTGTTATGTTATCCGACTCTCTGTTGTATTACATTACATTTCTAAGTATACTAGATTTGTGTTTCTATTTCATTCATACCTGATGATGATTGCTTGTGTTGCAATGGAAACGTCGTATGCTAGTATTTAATTTATTATTTTATCTTTATACGTGACTTTACCGAAAGAACCAAAGAGGAATGAATAAGGTTGCATGACCCCTGCAGTGGCCCATGCGAACTCCCTGCCTGTGTCCAGTCGTAGAGGCGAACTGCCCAGGGCTGAGAACACACTCCCTTTTTGCCGTCCGCAGGCGGCCGTTGGGAGCGTGCGAACAGGCGTTCCTCCTTGCGGAGGGCCTTCACCGTCGCCTTGTGGCCAGACTCCTTGGCCAACATGCGACCCGTCTGGCGTTCTGCATTCTTCAGCTTGGGGTTACAACCTGAATGTAGATGGTGGCACACACGCACTTGGTCACCAGCCTACGTGCAACGCAAAGTGCACATAGGCTTAAGGTTTCGACCCAGACGAGTGCCCCGGACAGTCCAGGAATTGCCATCTGTGTGCTCGGGTTGGCAGAAATTGATTTGTACCAAGATCCGCAGGCGTTGTGTTGAACTTCAGCACAGTAAACTGCAACGGTTTGATATACCTAGGCCAGGGGTCGGCAAAGTAAACTAACAATAAGGGGCATTTTTTTCGAATTTGGGTAAAAACCCCTCAATATTTCAAGAGCCGCAATGCATGTGAATACGAAACGGTGGTCCTTAATAAATAATGCCATGAAGTAGTCGTTAAAGAGCCGCATGCGGCTCCAGCGCAGCAGGCTGCTGACCCCTGACCTCGGATGACTCAGAAATACATCCGGATTTGGTCTGTGGGAAAGGTGGTAACCCAAGCATCTGCACTAGCATAAATTGGCGCTCAGAAGGCACATAATGAACAAGTGTTAAACAAAACAATGAGTCTGTAAACGTATACCCTAGTCCATGTGCATACACCCAAACATTACAGGAAGTTTCCAGACTTTGGCGTAACAATTGGCAGATGTTTTGGTGTTGGAACAGACATCTCTGTCATAACCACCACTTGTGGTTGCAATAGTTGTGACAGTTGTGGGTGGTGTCACCATTACCCAATCGTGTTTATTCATTGTTTGTTTACCCAGCAAAGCCTCATTGAGTCTCAAGACAGTGTCAGGAGGGTCTTGTCAGGTGTCTGCAGTAGGGGGCGACAATTGCATTGTTTCCAGATTAATTGGTTTGCGAGTAATTATCTTAAATTTGGCAAGTGTTGACCATGACGCCAGCATACAATGGCCAACTGTTAATCGAATGACTTATTTAACATCCACCATGAAGCGGACGAGATGTAATATTTGTGGTCCATACACCCAAAGACGTTAACGGACTACCGAATTGAAGCTGCAAACCTGCGCAAAAGTCCTTAAGGACCTGGTACAATGTGGATGTTTGTTGTCTTTGTTTTGTTGTTGTTGCTGTGCTCACGAACCATGGACCTCCCATGTAAACGGGATCATCCGTGTGATAAATAAAATAAGCTGAATCTGTCAACTCGCTACCACTCAGTCATGCCCCTGTTCTTTATCCTTTGTTTACTTTACTGAACATTTTCTGTTAATTTGTACGATTGAATCAGATCAGAAGCAGAATCTCTACTTATCCTGGAGACATCCGATGAGCCATGAAGCTCTTTTTCACAGGTGTCCAGTATTTGTAAGCATCTTGAGATGCCATTGAATTACAACTGTGCGTGTATTGTTTTCCCCAATTGTATCAACCGTGCGTTATCGGTGTCACGTCATGAGACTAAGAATGCTTTTGGATCTCTTGCACAGCGGTGCCTCAACTGCGCGCATAGAAGATATTACAGAACTACTTCTGAGGTTCCTTCAAGCCGCCTTTGTGTCCACATCAGGGATACACTTCACCGTGTGTGCTGAACAGAGAAATGTTCATTGCATAGGCGTCACACTCGTGCCTCAGTCCTTCACAGTGGCAGTAGTCATGAGTGACCGTGAACCCATGAGTAAAAGAGGAACGTTATATTCTTTGGGTCTTTCGGTAAAACCACGTAGATAGAAAAAATAATAAAAGTAATAACAATATTACGACGTTTCGATCGCAACACAAGCAATCGTCATCAGCTGAAAAAAGAGGGGGAAAGCTGCTGAAGCAGGCTGTTTATAAAGGTTTAGAGATGGGCAGGGCAGCTAATGTTAATGTAGGAGAGGTCTCCGTAACCGGCAGTAGGTCTACACCAATCAAAGAGCTGTTTACAAAGGATTAGAGATGCTTGTAAATGTAAGCACGGAGAGAGCTAGGAAAGAGCCATCGCCACATGGAGGTGGAAAAGGATGGCAAGCCGCCATTTACAAACACAGCTAACGGTGGCTGTGTTAGTGAATGTAACTCAGTCGAAAATAACTGCTAACATAGGTAGGTAGGAAGGGAACATCACAGTCAGTTATGACCTAAATAGCCTGCCTCAGCAGATTTCCCTCTCTTTTCACCTGATGACGATTGATTGTGTTGCGATCGAAACGTCGTGATATTGTTATTATTTGTATTATTTTTTCTGTCTACGTGGCTTTACCGAAAGACCCAAAGAATATGAATTCCTGCAGTCACGAAAGCTTTAAGTCAAGAGGAACATTAAACAAGGAAGTAAAATCGTGCGTACGTAATGGTTTGTGAAACACTTCCGGACGTGCGCTTGGAAGTACTTTTTTTTTACTGAATGCGTACTTCCTCCTGTGATGTGGATCTTAAACGTGCACGTCAGTGGAAGAAAATGGACCAAAAGCTGAAACGTGCACAAAGTAGAGGGGAGAGACACATCTAGTCAAAATTAAGTGAAAAAACACAATTAAACAGATTTTCCTTGTTTGTGCAGTCAGCCAGATCGTCGGCTCGCTCAGTACTCCTAAAGCACCTGGCGACCTCGGCACTTTCTAAGTGCTGCACGTGTGTCGCAGAAGCCTCTCCTAAATAGATGGAGCACAGAACGCAGTCCTCGCCTCGCTGGGCCAGGAAGCGGCAGCAGACGGTGTGGCCTTTCAGTGCGGCGAGGTGCAGTGCCGTGCTGCCATCGAGAGCAACCAAGCTCAAGTCTGCTCCCATTGCCGCGAGCACCTGCAACACCTTCACACACACACACGGGGTACACATGCAACACATACACACACACAGAGCACATGCAAGACCTTCAAACACACAGTTTACACATGCAACACCTTCTCACACGCACAGTGTACACATGCAAAACATGCGCACACACACATCATGGGACCTTCTTTGCCAGTACCAAAATATGATAATAGGTTTTTCCCCTTTTTTCTGGCAACAAAACAGGTGTTAAAATGCTAAAACACCAAACTGAAACCTTTTACAAGGAATCATATCTGCATTAACCACAATACTTGTGGTCATAATGCAAAAAACGTACTCTGATAATATATGCATTGTCTTTGAAACTGATTGGTCCACGCCAGAGACAGCTTTCTTTTGAGCCTGGTCTCAAACGGCGTTAGACCAGAGGACGCCAATAGAGGACGCGGTTTGAGACGAGGCTCAAAAAAAATCTGTATCTGGTGTGCACCAATCAGTTTCAAGGACAATGTATATATTATCAGAGTATGTTTTTTGTTTGCATTCTGACCACAAGCATTGTGGTTAATGCAGACATGATTCCTTGTAAAAGGTTTCAGTTAAGTGTTTTAACATCTTAACACCTGTTCTGTTGCCAGAAAAAAGGGGAAAAACCGATTATCATGCACACACACAGTTTACATCCACTCATTAATCCCCCCCCAATTCGCACAAGAAGGGCTCACAAGTGACGTCATCATATTCGTCCCTCTATTTAAGGAATGAAACAGGAGGATTTCTCCACAAATCTGGCTGCTCCCTGATGATACTGGTTGTAATTACTGGCGAAACGTTGTACTCAAGATTGTAAATGTTGTGGATTTGCTCTCCAACACACCGGTGTGCTGTTATAGTGTAGTGACATCAGGGATGTCACTGTATGGTGCCGGCCTGAGAGGGCCGTGGTGTGCGATGTTCCTACATCGCGGACAGCACTGGGTGGGTTGCTGTGTGAGGCCGGCTCTAGCACAGCACGGCATGTGATGCACCGTCATCGCGTACACCCAGTAGGTGGGTGTAGTACCAGCCCTAGCGGGGCTTGGTGAGCGCTGGGTGTAATGCGGGCTCCCACAATGGGGAGTGGGAGAGTGTCAACCCAAGGGGCTGGGTTGCCCCGGGCCATGGCACTCTGGTTGACCCCATAGACACGTGATCCGGAGTGTCCACAGAGAGGCCCCCAGGTGGGGGGGCTAGGGGGTGATCACGTGTCCGGGGAGAGCTCTCGAGAGGGAGCTAGAACGCTCGAGAAGGCGGGCAGGGCCAAGGGCGGAGCGACCCCGACCCAGGGGGATATAAGATGGGTCCCTGGGAGGGACCGGGGTGCTTCGTTCTACAAGCTGGAAGCTCCACGTCTACAAGATGGATGAGGCATCAACACGTGGTCGGAGACCCGAGTGAGGGTCTGACCCTTCGTAGCTGTAACTCCTACATATAGTGTAGTTAGCTGGGTGGTCACCACTCTAGGCTGTATCTGGTGAAGGGGCATTTACCCCTTTGTGTTAGCGGGTTGATGTTACAATAAAAGTGTTGCCTCTAAAGAACGTCTGCGACTCAGTTGGACTCACTACAATAGTAACGAATTTAATGATCTGTTTACGTGACAAAACTTAGTAATTGGCTGTGTCGGGTGGTGGTGGGTTTAACGACACATTTATATTTACACGATTTAACCCAAAAACAGCTATATTGTGGATGATATTGGTTGTGAAAGCCTACATGTTAAACACAGTTTACATATGCAACACATGCACACACTGTGTACACATGCAACACATACACACACAGAGGGTACACATGCAACACACAGAGGGTACACATGCAACACATGAAGATACACACTGTGTATGCATGCATTGCATGTGTACACATGCACACAGAGGGTACACATGTGTAGTGGGTTCAATGACAAAGAGGAAACTTATCTGAGGCAACACAGGTTTATTTGAACAATTAACAGTGAACACAGAGGAGTACGGCCCCTCACACCCGATACACTATGGAGAGTGTGCCCTCCAGACTAATACGCCTCTCACTGGCTAACTATAAGTTCTCCTTGAGTTGAGCTTGGATTTTCACTGGTATATAAACTGAGCCGTCAGGAGCTTCTTGTCTTCAGCTGGACGACGACTAACTCGGACCGTTCAGGGTCCGGCTTTTATCCTCGTCCCGTGGCTCGCCTCGCCCTAGCCACGCCTTTCTTCCGAACCTTCGAGAAGGATCTGGGAGTGATTTCATCCCCCAGTTCTTCTCCTGGGGTCTGGGGTCTGTCCCTGTAACATAACGATCCACAGGGTAACCGCTGGGTCCTATGGCCCATAGTCTCTCATACTGAGGCTCAGCCCCTCGATTGCTCCCTATCGGCGTGTAGCCACTACTGCCGGCAACTGAATGGGAACGGCGCATCTTTTCCAAATAACACCGTTACACATGCACACATACACTGTGTACACATGCACACAGGGTACACATGCAACACCTTCTCACACAAACAGTGTACACATGCAACACATGCACACACACAGTTCACACATGTGTAGTAGCGTGGTTGGGCTCTGTACATTTCCCATGCATCCTTACCTGTAGTAGCAGGCATGTGTCAATGGGGGGTGGTATAACGAATGGGTGAGATGAGTTGGCCCGTTGGGCCAACAGGGCTCCCCAGACCCCAAAGAGAGGGGCTGGGGGGATATTCTCGAGCCTCCTAGAAAGTTCCAGAAGGGAGGCGTGGCTAGGGGCGGGGAGACCCTGAAACGGGTATAAAAGCCGGATCTCTCGACGGGTCCGGCAGTCATCGTCAAGCTGAAGACTGAAGACCTGCTTAGGCTAGGACCCTGGGAACCCCCGGACCCGATGTCCTTCTAAAGGCCGGGACCGAGTGGACCAGTGGTCGGGACTCGAGGACCTTGGCTGGGTCGGGTCAACTAGCCTCCCCTAGGACCCCTTAGCCGGAGGGCTGAGGGTACGTAGCCCTAGTGATAGGGCATGCTAGCCTCCCCTAGGACCCCTTAGCCGGAGGGCTGAGGGTACATAGCCCAGGTGATAGGGCATGCTAGCCCGAGGCTATACCTCTACAAATATCGGGTGAAGGGGCCGCTACCCCTTTGTGTTAGGGATCATTACTGTTGTTATTGGAATAAACATGTTGCCTCTACAAGCCGTCTCTACTCTCCTTGAACTCACTACACATGCACACACAGTGTACACATACAAAGACCCCCCTATAGCCTTAACATACTCTAGGGGCAAGTGCTGTTAACGAGCACCTATAAAGGCCGGCACAGCACACGAGGTTGGTGGGTGGCCAACACCGTGCCCGGCCGCCTTTGTCTCCCTAGTGGCGATGTTTACACATCGCACCAGGTACTCATTTGAGGCTGAGTCGACGTAGGGGAGGTCCAGGACTGGTTCAGATAATCGTCACTGGTGTTGGCCGTGAGCGGGAATTTGAACCTGGGTCGCCAGGTTCGTAGCGCAGCGCACTAACCACTACACTACCGCTCCCCACTACACATACAACACATGCACACACACAGGGTACACATGCAACACATACACACACAGGATACACATGCAACACCTTTTCAGGCACACACACAGGGTACACATGCAACGCATACACACACAGGATACACATGCAATACCTTTTCAGACAAAAACACAGGGAACACATACAACACACGCACACACAGGCAGGGTGCACATGCAACACATGCAAACACAGGGCACACATGCACCTAGCGTACAATTACACCCAGTGCACAGGCACCATGCACACACACACAGGGAATGCATGCACTCAGTTTACAGGCACCACGCAAACACACACAAATCCACAGTGTACATATGCACCCAGCACACAAACTCCGGCGTTCACACCCTGACACCGACTTTACTGAGGGCGACCGCTGCTGCTTCACGCGTTGTCTCGTGATGCAGGGTAACGTGGGCAAGTGTGCACCGGTAAGTGCACGCAACGCGGCCTCCTTCTGGCCGTGTTGTTGGCAAGCGAAGCTCCACGCGCGCCAGGCCCCTGTGCCCGACGGTCATACCTGGAAGTGGCCGTTGAGGGCGGCGCGGTGCGCGGGGTGGCTGCCTTGCTTGTCGCGAGCGTTCACGTCGCCGCCGCGCCGGAGGATCACCCGCACCACCTCGACGGCCCCTACCGCGGCGGCCTCCATGAGGGCGCTCCTGCCAGTCGCCTGGTGCACGCACAGTGCGTCTCTTCAAGGGCGCTAGGGTGGTGGTGGTGCAGTGGTAACGCCTCACGCAGCAACAAGGGCCTGGGTTCAGCTCCCGATTTGAGCGCTCTTCTGCGTGGAGTTTGTATGTTCTCTGTCCTGAATGGATTTTCTCCGGGTTCTCTGGTTTCCTCCCATAACTAAAAAAAGCCATACAATGCTGAACTTTTTTCGCACCACACGTAGCCTACCGTGCTAATCGGAGGTAATTACCCACACATTACACAATTGGAATGAAATTCACTGCATAAACAAACATAATACGAATACAAATAGATATCTCAATACCTATGGACTCAGAACGACAGTGTGAGTCCATTAAGCACACACGGCGACTGTTATCGCTGAAGCCAACCCACGGAATACAGTGTCCAGCACTGCCGCTAGTGTCTCTCAGAAATTCACATCATCACTCCTGGCAGCCATCAAATGTTGTCTTATCTAGTCTGGAGCACCCAGTGTCTCCCTGACTGCACGTGACAGAATTCGAAGAACAGGAACAGCAGTCGGGTTGATTGATGATCCAGCACCGATTTACTCCATTTGCACACTCGGTAATAATATAACCTTGCTCAATTCAAGAAACATGTCAACCCCCATCTGTTACAACTTGATGATGCCGTTTGTTGCTGGCCGTTTGACGTTGTGGTCCCATTAGCCTGCACTCAGCAACTGATTACAGATAAAAAAGTCTCACCGACCTTCAACATAAACCGTTGATAACCACCCTATCATAGCACGGAAGCAATGCAAGCCAGATTAGAACAGAGCACAACATATTTTGCTGACGTGTATGCTCAGCGGCATTTCTGCAAAAGCAACAGACCTGGAGAAATAAAAAACGGACGACCTGGAGAAAAATCCATGCGCCCACGGAGCGAACATGTAAACTCTAAATATACAGCCATCAGGGTCGGGATCGAACCGACGACTATCTTGTATGCCAGGCGAGGTAGTTAACATCTTGCCACCGTGGCACTCCAACAGCTACAGTTTCCACGTGGCACCAGCGCGCTGACATGCACAGGGAGAAGCTGCCACGATCACACAGCACAGCTTCTAATGTTTTCGCGTAACACGGTGATTTATCCTGTGGCATTACATAGGAACTCAATAATGTTGTTGTATGACACTCAACCCATGCTGTGGCATGAAAGAAACACATTCCATCAATTGCCAGTGACTGGAGTGTAGTCACGTAACGCATAGACTAACGCTTGCTGCCGCATGACAAACAATATAGCGGTTAATGCTGTAACATGAAACAGTAACTCCATTGTCCTCTGGCAAGCCACTCGACTATGCTGTCACATGACAGTGACTCACTCTTGCTGTCACGTGGCGCTGCATTGTGCACTTTCAGATGCGCTTCTGCGGCCGTCTGGAACGCTCTTCCTTCTGATATTAGGTAGCCGCTGGGAGCTATGCACTTTTAAATCCCTTAGATTGACAAACTAATTTCTTCAGAACTGCTTTTCGTGTTTAGTTTGTTGTCCTTCCCCCCGCACCTCCAATTAGCACGGTTGGCTACACACGGTGCGAAAGAAGTTCAACATTCACACATGTGCGTACGTACTCACTCTTGCAGTCATGTGACACAGCTACTCACGCTGTCGGATGCGTTGGCGTCGGCTCCATGCTGCAGCAGCTGCAGGCTCATGTTGGGGCTGATCGCCGCGAGCTGAGCGGCCAGGAAGAGCGCATGTGTGCCGGCCCGCGACACAACGTTCACATCGGCGTCGCCGCGCAGCACCAGCCGCATGCAGCGCTCGTGCCGCTGAGACGGCTGCAGGCAATGGAAGAGAACCCCTGCAAGACGCCGCACAGAGCCATGCTCATATGATATGGAGAGGGTGGCCGGGGTTTGTCGTCTCACTCAAATCGCACGCGGACCATGTGATCATCAGCGAGTTTCAGCCACCTGTGAATAAAAACTGGGTTATGAGGCGTAGTGAGTTAATCGTGTCAGCCTAGTTACCAATGACCGGCCAGCAGGGTCAGCGGTACTGTAAAGCGGGAATGGATTAGCAATGTTTTAAAAAGTAACTATTCTAAAACTGATATGATAATCGGTTTTTCCCCTTTTTTCTGGCAACAAAACAGGTGTTAAGATGTTAAAACACCAAACTGAAACATTTTACAAGGAATTATGTCTGCATTAACCATAATGCTTGTGGTCAGAATGCAAAAAAAACCATACACTGATAATATATGCATTGTCCTTGAAACTGATTGGTCCACACCAGAGACAGCTTTCTTTTGAGCCTCCTCTCAAACAGCGTCCTCTTTTGGCATCCTCTGGTCTAACACCAACTCCAAATATACAGGTGTCAGGGTCGGGATCGGGATCAGGATCGGGATCGAACCCACAAACTCCTACATACCAGGCGAGGTAGTTAACATCTCGCCACCGTGGCACTAAATATACAAGGCTAAAATACTCACCTTGTTTTCCTTCCCAATTGCAGGATCCACAAATTGTGCTTTTGGCATCATGACAAAGAGGAATAACTTTCCATTCACAAGTCTTGCAGAAGATAATGTTACATAATTACTTCTGAGTCACTCCCATAGCAACAAGGGGAACGCCATCAATATGCCCTTAAAAGAGTGTGCATTACTGTCAACCAATCTCAATGATGTGAGAAACTAATTTAACATAACTATTTTTTATGCAGTCAATGGTCAAGTCAAAGTCGCATTGAGATGGTGCTTATCTTTTGTTTACAGCCATGAGCCAGCAGTGGAAATTCTGTATTCCTATGGTGGAGATGAGTGTTCCATAACACGACATTTGACTTTCTCAAAAAAGTGGTACTCATTTTTATCAACCCTGGAGAGATGATGGACTAAATCAACCCCCAATAATGACTTTTACTCACAACCTTCCAAATGCAAGCTGCTTGCTCTACCGCTGAGCGGGCTGGCCAGTTAGTGTGTGTGCATGTTGGTAACTGGGCTGAAACCATCAAGTCACTACGGCTGACAACCCAGTTTAATCACGGGTGGTTAGAACTCAGATTCAGATCCGGATCTCAGACCTCAAAGATAAACTAAACCATTTTTATGTTACCAGGTGAGCCCACTGATCTACATCGCTCGTTTTCACAAGCGACGTGGCCACAAATGATAGCTAAACTAAGTGGTTTATCGTGTTGAAATTTATATCAGCCAAATACTCTAAACGCATGTTTCTACATGTGGAGTGAAAACCAGAGGACCAGGAGAAAAATCCACTCGACCACGGGGAGAACATGCAAACTCAAAATATACAAGCGTTAGAGTTTGGATCGAACCCACGATATCCTGTATACCAAGCGAGGTAGTTAACATCTCGCCACCGTGGCACCTCTTTCATCACAAAGCAGTGACATGTCATTAGCCACCTCCAAGTCTTCACATTTTACACGCCTTTCTAATTTATAAACCGAAGGCAACTGACATTAATTGTACAGAGCAAGGGGCCACATTTGGAGCGCCCATTTTCTGCTACCGTTTACCACATTAATTACTGCTTACTGCTCTAAATTAGGTGGCCACGCTGTCAACTACCCATGACCAAGTGAGTGACGGGGGCGGGGGGTATGATGCAACCCCCACGTTGTTGCGAGTGTTACGAGTCTGGGCAAGCCAACTGCGCCTGACTGCACCTTCACCCCACCCCCATGCTTCTCCCACCCCAAGTGGGAGAGCTTAGTAACCTTGGTGTGTGACGTGGAGAATAGTGCTGACTCGAATGACTCTGTGATTGCTGCATGAGCTGTGTTGTGCATTGCCATGGCTGCACCGCACTCTCGACTTTTGACATTTCGTCTTTGGATTCAAAATTCCTTCAAATGAATACTAGAAAACTTCAAACTATCCAAAAGTTTACTCTCAGTTATGGGCAGAGTTTGATGTCTATATTTAGGGGGGGCAGGGGGCTTAATAACATTTTAATCTCTGCTTCTTGCATTGTGTATAATTTAATTGACTATGCAATTGTAAAATAGCACTTCAAAACTAAACACGAGCAATTTATTTTGAATATTCAGCAGGCCCGGCGCACTGCCTGGCAAGGAGAATGATAGGGGAAACACTGAATACTTTTAATAATGGGTAGGTCTATCTTCCGAATGTACAGCTTGTTACCAGCTATAGTTACAGTGTACAGTGTTAGAGTGAACTTGAAAGAAAAAATATAGTTTACATGCATTGGCCCCTATTCGCAACGTCTTGACTGAAAGCTCATGCTCTCAGTCGATACTCCTGACATCATGTTGGAAAATAGTGCCAGTTATGACGGAGCTGTCAATGAACCCCAGCTCTTGTTCACCTCTCACATCTCTGAACACTGCAGGGGCTTCTCTCTCCATCTGCACATCTCCCAGATCCACCACTTCCTTGCACCATCGATGTCTGCTGAGACCCTCATCCAAGCCTTCATCACACCCCAACTGGAATACTGTAACTCAATACAATACGGCCTCTTGACATCCCTCACCTTCAAATAATCCAAATTACAGCTGCCAGATTTATCAACCAAACCTGTGAATGAATAAGCTTCACTCCAATATTCAAACCCCTCTCTTGGCTCCCATTGCAGTTCTGGGTGAACTCCAACATCACTTCACTGTTGTCTAGATCTTCCATGGCCTCGTTCTCCACCTACCTCTCCCAATCTCAACTCACTGATTCTTAACTGATTTGAGTGTCAGATCGCGTAAATAAAATGTGTGTCGTAAACCTTCCTCCACCCAACACAGCCAATAGTCACATAAACAATTGTGTCGATTATTGCTTCAGTGCACCGGTGTGTCTGAGAGCAATCTCACTCCAATGGATATGGAAGTGTAGTTACATCCAGCATCATCATCAGCCAGCTTTATGAGATGTTCATCAAAAATTAGTCCACAAGGGAGCAGGAGGTGATCATTAGAGGTTCGTGTATTCACATTAATTATGTTACGTTCACTCTGCCGGCCGCTTCATGTTCTCTGGGCCTTTGGGCGATAAAAAAAAGACTAAAACAACACGAGTCCGGTCACAGAGCAAGCGTTCAGAGCTGTGACGAGGCAAGGATGCGCTTGGCCATACCTCTGCCGTCGCGGTCCAGCAGGGCCATGCTGGCCTTGGCGGCGGCCAGCACCTCCACCACGGACTCGTGGCCCAGTGCCGCGGCCACCATCACGGGGCTCCAGCCCTGGTGGTCTTGCACGTCTGGTCGTGCGCCCAGGGCTAGCAGCACGGTGCACATGGCGTGGAGGTTCATGGCGGCCGCCACGTGCAGGCCACACTGGCCCGTCTCAGGCTCCGCAGCGTTCACCAGGTTCGGTGAGCCCAGGCGGCACAGCTTCCGAACCTTGCGAAGGACAAAGGTTAAATCGGCCTGCATACCGTGTCAAACCATACGGTTTACCCGTATTCTTGTACAGGAAAATAGAGTTTTAAGGTCCCTACGGCGTACAGCCGTTTCAATACGGGCAAACATTTTTGTCAATTTGTGTTTCACAGCATCACCACTCACACAGCACCATCACAGCATCACCACTCACACAGCACCATCACAGCATCACCACTCACACAGCACCATCACCACTCACACAGCACCACCACCATCACAGCATCACCACTCAGTACCATCACCACTCACAACACCATTACAGCATCACCACTCACAGCACCATCACCACTCACACCACCACCACAGCATCACCACTCACACAGCGCCATCACCACTCACACCACCACCACAGCATCACCAACCACACAGCACCATCACCTCTCACAACACCATCACAGCATCGCTACTCACAGTATCACCACTTATAGCACCATCACAGCACCACCACTCACAGTATCACCACAGCATCACCACTCACACAGCACCATTACCACTCACACCCCCACCACAGCATCACCACTCACACAACCACCACCACCACAGGATCACCACTCACACAGCACCATCACCACTCACAGCACCACCACCACAGCATCACCACTTACACAGCACCATCACAATCACGCTGCCCCCCCCCCCACCTGTGCCTCGTCCTGGGCGCGGACGAGCTGCAGGAGTTTGTAGGCGTGCAGCGTGAGCAGGCGACGCGCTCCCACGTCCCAGCCTCCTGGCGGCTCGCAGCCCCCCACTGCTCCCCGCTCCGCGCCGCCAGGGCCCCCCTCGCCAGGGCCCCCCTCGCCCGGGTGCCACATTGTCTTGGCGAGCTCCTCGCGCAATCCGTGCCACGCGGCAATCACATAGCCGCACTCCGAGATGCGGGGACACGGGGACACACGGGGACACACGGACACTGGGAGACACAGAGACACACGGGGACACGGGGAGACACGGACACACAGGGAGACGGGGGGACGCGGACACGGGGACACACGGACACACGGGGAGACTCGGCGACACGCGTCTGGTTGCTACGGAAACCATTGACCTCGTAAAAACCCCGCCCACGTGACCCCGAGAAGCGGGCGCGTCACGTGGCCTCTACAAAACACCCTATCACCATCACTACCATCACTTAACCATCACCATCACTACCATCATTACCATCACTACCATAACCTAACCCTACCATCACTACTATCACTACCATCACTTAACCCTACCATCACCATCACTTAACCCTACCATCACTTAACCCTACCATCACCATTACTACCATCACCATTACTACCATCACTTAATCATACCATCACCATCACTACCATCACTTAACCCTACCATCACTAACACGACCATCATTTAACCATACCATTAATACCATCACCATTACTACCACCACTGCCATCACGTAACCCGACCATCACGTAACTCGACTATCACGACCATAAATTAATCCTACCATCACTACAATCACCAACACTACCATCACTTAACCCTGCCATCATTACCATCACTTAACACGACCATCACGACCATCAGTACCAGCGCCATCACTGTCATCATTTAACCCTAATATCACAACACTGCCATCATCATCATTACTACCATCACTTAACCCTACCATCACTATGCTATCTAAAAAAATAATCCAATTGATACATTTTAGATGTTTGCGCCGTCGTGTATGCAAATTGCATCTCACAATCGATGAGCAACCACAGACCAAGCTGGAAGGCTGCCAGTTGGTAAGCAAGTGCTAATAATTGCTCCACAGTTCTCTATATATGAAGAGTTTCTCAATCAATTAGTAAGTGTTTATAATGCGGTGGAGAAACCGGCGTACCCGGAGAAAACCGACGCATGCGAGGGGGCAACACTCGATCCCATCATACAGAAGGGACAGCTGATATTAAGGCAACACTTTGCTGTACTGCATTCTGCTGGCGAGCCAGGGTATGTGGTTCCTCGATGCCCACGGGAAGGGAGTCTCGCAGGACTTTTATTTGTTCAATCCACCAACCCCTCGCTGCCTCCACAGTGCAAGATTACAGGCGTGTGCCACCACCACCCCGCAACCATAACTACAATAGCCGTCAATACCATCACTGATCACTCAACAATAGACAGACGGCGGTGGCTAGATCCGTGGCTTGTAATCCAGCGTTGTGTGCGAAACTCCCGTCGGGAGTTGAGGAGCGTGGATCGCGAGGAGAAGGCAATATAGCAAAGTGCGGAATAATATAATGGGTGTCTTATTAATGGGATGGAGTGTTGCCCCCTCGCAAACACGCGGGGGTTCTCTGGATGCTCCGGTTTCCTCCCACGTGTATAACTCTCATCATTAATTTGCAGAAAACATCGTGATCTCTCCGCCTCCAGATGCAGTTGAATACATAACGCCACTGTGAACACTCTTTACATAATTATCACCATCAGTACTCACACCCATCACCCCACGCAGTCAGACCCATCACACCACGCAGTCACACCCGTCACACGACAGGGAGCACAACGCGAGAGAAAACCCGCGTGTTGGTGCAACACAGCCGGGCACGGTGGGTGGATGAGATGGATGGAGGAGGCGGGTAGTGGACGGTATGGGTGGAAGAGGCGGGTGGAAGAGGCGGGTGGACAGGTTTGCAGTGGGGAGTTGGGCGGGAGCCGTCCACCCACGCCCCCTCCCTCCTCTCTGCTCCCCGAACCTCGTTCTCTCTCTCTCCCGGCCGCCGTCAGATTCGCTTCGCGGTTCGGGTCTCCCCCGCCAGGACCCGCCTAATGGAGCGGGAGATTGACTCGGGTTTGGACACCTCATTTACAAACAGAAACGAGTCAATTTCTGGAGGAGGCAGGCGTGCGTCGGAAGGTCACCCACAGAATTGGGAAGGTGCGGGACAATTGAGACTGGCTGTGTGGGAAGAGGCAGCCAATTACCCGGGGCTGCCTGGCGCGGCTCTCATTTCGGCGCTAAATGAATTCTCTTCTCCGCGATTTATCTGTGTAATGGGCGATAGGGGGGAGGGGGTGGGCGGCACGGCGGCACGGCGGCGCGTGGCTCAGCCGCCGGATTCACAAATTACTCTCCCAGTGCGGGCCGCGTGGGACACGCAGATTGGCGAGGCCGGGCCAATTAATCCCGACCGTAGACACAGGCATTCGCCTCCTCAGCACTGCCACGTCCAAACACGACGCCTGCTGCCTTCCCCTCGCAAGGGGTGGGGGGGGGCACGGGGTGGCACGGGGAGCCACCGAGACCCCTCTACCTCCTTTTTAAAGAGTTGCTGAGTCCAGGCTCACATGCCTCAACGCAACGTCAAGCGACGGCCAGCAACACATATCACTATCGCAGCTGTAATGGATCAGAGGGATACACGTTTCTTGAATTGAGCAAAGTGTGGTGAGTGGATAGGCGAGTAAGTGGGCGAGTGCGTTGTTGTGATCTGTAGCGTAGTGATGCGAGAATTCACGGGGACAATAAGCATGGTCGTTGGGGCGATCGGGCACACTGATGGGAGCATGTAAACAGGAGGCAGACGGCTGTCAAACAGACACCCCGGAGACAGACAGGGATCATGCAGATGTAGATGAGACATGGAGGATACAGACAGGCATCATGTTACAAGGCCGTAATTATATTGTGGGAGAGACACATCCCCCCCCCAAATATTAAAATACAGTATGCTCAAAATGTCCCCCACCCCAATATATTGCTATAAAAATATGAAAATAATTACTATGCTATGTAAATAAAAATAACAATTTGCTAAACATTGGCCACAATATCTGGACTTGTCTTCATATAAATCAATGCATAGATTTCTGTTCATATGATTGTTGTTATGGTTGTACTTTATGAATCCCTAATCTTAAACATTACATACAATGAAGCAAGAAATGGTAAAAAAAAGTAAAAACAGAGCAATGTAATACAATACAATATTAGACATTATTGTAAAAAACTAAAACCATCCCATGTGTTAGTGAATTTTTATTTATTTTATTTTAATTTTTTTATATTTTTCTGGGTTGGGACCCCCAGACCCCCTGGAAGATCTGGTCCCCCCCAATGTTGATGTAGATATACATGAGGAAGCATTATGTTGGGGTCTGCGAACCCGGAGTTGGGGAGGAGGATGATGAGGCCATCACTGCTTCAACATCCTGCCAAATGGCAGAGGCGCGGCGTGACGACACTGCCGTGCAGACAGCAGAGACATTCGAGAGAGTGCGGACACGGCACGTGTGCGACTGTCCTGGCCCCTCCCCCCCCACCTGCGTACGTACGCACGCTTGACGCACCCCCTGAAATCATAGAACGGCCGATATTTAATCCACTCAGAAACGATTAACGTGTTTAAGCAAACAGATAGTCCACCGCCGGACTATCTAACTCATTTGAAGGCCAATGTAGACAGATTAATTGTGATCGAGGCTTCACCCCCCCCCTCCGTTTCCGATGCGTACGTAAATCCCCCAAACGCAAGCGTACGCGTTTGGGTTAAACCCCTCCATGCGCGCGTATGGATGGCCCCAAACCTCGCCGTAGGCTGAGTCGACTTGGGGAGGCCCACGGGAAATTCAGACACAGCTTGGAGCTATTACACCACACACACACACAGACACTCACACCCTGCACTCAGCACACACACCACACATACACTCACACCCTGCACTCAGTGTACACATCACACACACAGACATTCACTCCCTGCAGTCAGCACACACCACACACACACAGACGCTCACACCCTGCACTCAGTACACACCACACACACAGACACCCACCCCCTGCACTCAGCACACACCACACACACAGACACTCACACCCTGCACTCAGTGTACACCACACACACAGACATTCACACCCTGAACCCAGTGTACACCACACACACACAGACACTCACACCTTGCACACAGCACACCCTACACACACACAGACACTCACACCCTGCACTCAGTACACACCACACACACACAGACACTCACACCCTGCACCCAGTGCACACCACACACACAGAGACACTCACACCCTGCACACAGCACACCCCACACACACACACTCACACCCTGCACCCAGTGTACACCACACACACACAGACACTCACACCCTGCACCCAGCACACACCACACACACACAGACACTCACACCCTGCACCCAGTACACACCACACACACAGACACTCACACCCTGAACTCAGTGTACACCACACACACACAGACACTCACAGAGACGTTCAGTAACAACACAGATGTTCACACACACAGACACACAGAGACGTTCAGACACAACACAGATGTACACACACACAGACACACAGAGACGTGCAGACACAACACAGATGTACACACACACAGACACACAGAGACGTTCAGTAACAAGGCAGATGTACACACACACAGACACAGAGACGTTCAGTAACAAGGCAGATGTACACACACACAGACACACAGAGACGTGCAGACACAACACA
>CM025618.2:11202458-11217195 GCA_014621495.2 Entosphenus tridentatus
AACCTACTATTATATTTTGCCACTGGTAAAAGAGATCTCATAGTGCATTATTATTATTATTATATACAGCAGAACAATATGCCAATCTGATGATGTCATGACCGTGAGTGGTTCTACTTTGATGTCAATGCCAGTCCGGTGTGATCACATAAACACAGCCGTAGCACGTTCGCCACTTGTTTTGTCGAGGTTTTAGGTTTGAATCTGGCAGGTCACCCGAAGTAATACCGGAGGTGTGTTAACCATAAAATCTGCGTCATAGTGCAACGTGACAGATCCTGTGATGTCATTCTGTTATGTAATGTGCCAACATCACGGTCCAAATTTTCCAAAAAATATTCCCCCAGTGAAAACTTAGCAAATAAAGTACCTTGAGATACTCTAGAATTCAGATGTTGCAGGGTACCATGTTGTACAAAATTTATGTGAAACCATGTCATCTTCAATCAGTGCTGAGGTTCAAAGCTGCTCGGACACTGTCAAGAATAGCAGCTGGTACTTCGAGGTCTGAACAGGAGTTTTTATTCTGTGCAACATTCTACCATTGCAGAAACGGCCCACAGACACAGGCGTTTGATGATCTCAGGCTCACACAAAATGATTACATCTGCGGCTATTTTTATAACATGCCCAAATCTGTTTGTTCATAATCTGTATGACTACTGGCCAAGTAGCTCCACGGTAGAGCGAGTGACTCGCAATTGGAATGTTGCGAGTTCAACTTCTGGTTGGGGGTTCACTCAAACGATCATCCTTCCGGAGTTTGTAAAAAGAGATATACTTCGCCTCTGTCATAGCAATGTGGAATTTCCACCACAGGCTCAGGGCTGTAAACTGCAGTGCTCATTGGAGAAGGTAATCACTGTGACTTTGCCTACCGTATGAGCGACATTGTGAGACGCACATACGACAATGGTCAATGGCTGCACCAATAGTTGACGTCACACTCATCAGCATGGGATCATGCGGCAGTGATGGGGGACTGCAAGCTCGGTCACACGGTGGAGGCTGCTTAGCGCGACGGCCGTCACACACACGCCCAAAAGGGCGTTCAACAAATGCTACACTCATGAGTGACAACGAGCAGGTCTGTGATTAACCTCCACGGTGACTCTGGTCACTTAAAATCATTCTTGAGGATGATTGGAGAGCAAAACTACACACAGACGAGGGAAGAAATTTTGGCCATACGATTGTCAAAGTTTCCTTTGTGTCTTCTGTGACATCATGAGTGGTCGGAGTCACACACTTGCCAGGGTTATATTGCATAAATATGAATGTGTCGTTAAACCCGCCACCACCCGACACAACCAATTATTAAGGTTTGTCACGTAAACAAAACATGCCAATTCGTTACGAGTTCAGTACACCATTCTTTTGGAGAGTGACATCTACAATTCGAGTACGATTTTTAACCGGTGATTACAACCAGCATGAATCAGGCGATAACCAGAATTGTGTCAATAACCAGCTGGCTGCAGTCCCGGATCGCTCTCACAGTTTATCAACCGTAACCACACCTCGTACCTTACCCTCGTCCTTCTTCACTCACCACCGCTCTTCTTACTTTTATCTTCCATTACATTTTTCATATAATTTATTTTGTTTCATTATTTTCATTATTACTTTGGCGTCGCCCGAGTTTTGGGTGGCGGCAGATCCCTGCACCCAACCCCGCTCGCCTCCGTGTTCACTGCACACGCCTCGCGGCGCTACAACAGCTGACAAATGCCGTTTACTGCAGTGTCACACAACCCGCCTTAACTGCCGCATCGCACAGCTGTGGGACAGTGCGAGTAAACGAGGCCTGCTGCTTCGACTCACGATGCTGGAGGACGCTGGCTGTATTGTTCATGCGGCGCGGCTTAACAGCCGCCCCGGGTACGGTTTCTACCAGCAACGTCCTCACTTGGCGCCTCTTTCGGTACTATCAGCGATTGTGAGCTTGGCGTGCCCCAGCATCGCCATCAAGTGGGAGATCTACATGCTCCGTCCAATGTTCACCACCATCAGCGAGTCGGAACGCGAAGCAGACTGTCATCTCCTCAACACGAGAGAGTCGGCTTGCCTGCTGCCCAGCACCACCAGTGAACGGGAGATCTGCGAGGTTCGTCCACCCTGCTGCATCACCTGCGAGCTGGAGCACAGCGCGTGGTCAGCTAATCCACTGCACTTCGTGTTCTTCTGGCTGCTCCATTGTACGCCCCGCCTGCGTGGTTCTGTACGCCCGTGTACGTGCTCAACGAGTGTTTACACGGGCGTGTTTGCATCCGCTACGTACGGGGAAGTGCTTGCTGACAGCGTGGAGCTTGGACAACGACACCTCGACTTGCTGCTCAGGGCAGCAGAGCCGCTGATTGGAGTCCACCCGAATCCGGGCCCCTTCATCAGCACCATCGGTGCAGCACGGGCTGATATAATAGGGCTACGACATGCACCATCTCTTCATCATCTGCACCTGGAACCCGCGCTCCTGAGGACGCTCTCTGTCCTTGGGCTTCTCCGAGGTCAACGTCGGAGACTGCATCGGCACCGTGGTTGCAGAGGTGGTAGGGGCCGCCGTTCACAGGTCGACCTCGAACCAGCCAACTCCTCTATTCCCTCGACACCTCACCTGCACGGATCTTCACATCTACCTTCACACATCCGCCTCGGCCTACTCAACGCACGCGCCATCACTAATAAATCAGCCCTGATTCACAACACCATCTCGGACCACCACATCGACCTTTTGCTCATCACTGAGACCTGGTGCAGGCAAGACTCCCTGTCAGCCATCTCTCTGGAAGTTGCGCCCCCAGGATACAAGGTTCTTCATAAACCTCGCGCAACTAACCAGCGGGGTGGTGGCTTAGCGGTCGTTTACAATGCTCACTTGAAAATTAAAGAGCTCTATCTACCAATGGCTCCCGCCACCTTCGAGGTCCAGTCCATATCCCTCACTACTAACGAGTGCTTTTCCATCATTTCCATCTATCGCCCTCCAGATGGCAGCATCAACACCTTCTTAAATGAGCTTTCAGAATTCCTATATCTGATTCCTAACCCATCTCACAGGCTCGTGCTTACAGGTGACTTTAATTGCCCCGGCAATACCCCAGCCTCCATCGATAGTCACCTTGAGTCAACTTTGGCCTGCCATAACCTGGTCATCACAAACTCAGGCCCCACCAGAGCTTCGTCAACAAACGTTGAGAGCATGCTCGACCTGGTTCTGGAACCTGACCAGCACCGACGCATCACTGCACTGGGAGTTTTCCAAACTGGTTACTCTGACCACCGCCTCATACTTTCTTCCCTCCAATTTCCCAAGCCAATCACCATCAAATTCACCCGCAACTTGCGTAATTTTAAGGGTATCAAATTTTCTGCTTTTCGTCACCTCCTTGCAAATTCGCTTTCAATGTTATCCCCATCATCGGATCCAACCGTCTGCGCTCTCCAACTAGAAGCTGACATGAGGGCGGCGCTGGACAAACTAGCTCCATTAAAATAACGAACCGCTAGGCAGTCTTCCCACGACACTCACTGGCTCTCAAGAGATGCCATCATTGCTAAGCGAACCAGGAGGCGCCTTGAAAGTATCGCATCCCGCAGTGGTCTACCTGCTGATCGACTTGCTTACAGAGTCGCCTGCAGGAAAACTAACAAACTGATCTTAGTCTCACGTTCCTCCTACATTGAGGAACGCATCAAAAAAGCAACCGGAAAACCGCGCATTCTATGGAAAACCCTCAAAGATATTCTACATCCTGGTAGCACCATGGTCCCTCACCTTAGCGATCCCCTTGCCTCACTGAAACTTGCCACCTCTTTTAATACTTACTTCACCAACAAGCTAATCACCGTCGCAAACTCGTGCACGTCTACCGACACATCGCACCATTGTACCCCGCTCATGGTACCTAAAATTGTAAGCACTAACCCAGACACTCTTCTAATTACGCTAAAGCCGGTGTCTACAAAAGACGTTTTCTCTTTAATTGAATCACTTCATTTGAAGTCATCTCCACTCGACGTGCTCCCAGGTTCCTTGTGTTCCGGAACTCGCCATCATGATCAGGAACATCGCAAATGCCTCCTTCTCTTTGGGGTGTTTTCCGTCCAACCTCAAACCTGGCCTGGTTTCTCCCTTGTTAAAGAAACCAAGTCTAGATCCGGATGACCCATCTAGTTATCGTCCCATCACTAACCTCTCGAACCTCTCTAAACTCCTTGAACGACTAGCCCTCGTCCAGCTAAAACCACACATCACCTCCTCCGCAAACTACTGCTGCTTCCAGTCAGCTTACCGTCAAAACTATTCCACAGAAACAACACTCACTAGAGTGCTTGATGACATTTTAACGATCATTGATTCCCGCTCAACTGTTGCACTTGTAAGTCTGGACATTTCGTCAGCCTTCGACACCATTAACCATTCGCTCCTTACTTCCCTCCTGAAATCCGACTTTGGTATATGCGGCTCAGCACTCAAGTGGATAGTTTCGTACCTTTCTGACCGGCAATCTTCAGTCAGGGTGGGCATGTCCACATCGCCTGAAACAACAGCATTATGCGGGGTTCCCCAGGGCTCTGTTCTAGGTCCCCTGCTCTTCACAGCCTACACTTCCCCGATCGGCCGGCTCATTGCAAGCTTCGGTGTTAAGCATCACTCATACGTGGATGACATGATTCTATTCACCGCCATCGATTCTAGCAATGCATCTGGATTCGAGAGGCTCTCGGAATGTACCACCGCCGTGCAACAATGGTTCACTGCACACAACCTAGCCCTTAATCCGAAAAAGTCAGTGGCCATCATGTTAGGTACCAAGCAACGTCTCAATTCAGCAGCACTCCCCACACATATACACATCTTCGGTCACAGCATCAAGTTCACCGACCACTTCAGCTACCTCGGTGTCATCCTAGATTCAACTTTATCCGTCGACCGTCAAACCAACCATATCATCAGCTCATGTAACTTTCACCTGAAGGCTCTTAGACACATACGTCCTCTCATCTCTACTGAAATTGCCAACACATTGGCATGTTGCATAGTTGGGTCTCGCCTTGACTATTGTAACTCCGTCCTAGCCCGGACCTCCGCTGGCAACCTAAATAAACTTCAAAGACTACAAAATAACCTAGCACGCGTCGTCATTGCCCACACTCATCCCTGTCTCGACTCACTAGCTTGTCTCCGTGCTCTCAACTGGCTACCCATCGCCAGTAGGGTCACATACAAGACCGCCTGCCTCTGCCACAATGCCTTCATATCCGCCTGCCCGCCGTACCTTTCTTCATTATTGACAACTTGCAGCTCAGCACACGGCAGATGCCTGCGCAGCACGACTCACGACCTCCTCTTGATACCAAGATCCAGGATGGTTATGTCTATGCACCGCTTCTCGGTGGCAGCCCAACAGTCTGGAACGATATCCCTCTGCACATTCGCTGCATCACCTCAATCGCCTCCTTCAAGAGAGACTTAAAAACTCACCTCTACAATCATGCTTTTGAGCGACTCTGAGCTTGGCTCCGCGCCTCTGAGTTGCGGCCACTACATCTGCAAATTTGCACGCGTTACAAATTGAACTATTATTATTATTATTAACACACCGGTGTGCTGAACTAGTAACGAATTGGCATGTTTTGGTTTATGTGATGAACCTTACTAATTGAATCTTGACTTTCGTGACTGCAGGAATTCATATTCTTTGGGTATTTCGGTAAAGTCACGTAGATAGGTTCAAAGAAAATATCAAAATAACAAAAAACTACGACGTTTCGATCGCAATACAAGTGGTCGTCAGGAAAAGGGGGGTTAGCTTCTAAAGACAACTGCTTAAAAGGTTTGAAATAGGCGTAGCCCAAATGTCAGCAGCGAATGCCAATGTAAGTGGTGGGCCGCGATGGCGGCGGTGGTGGGCTTTCCACCAATCAAAGGGCTGCAGGCAAAAATTGCATGTCAATGGAAGATCACCGAGCATCCTTCACGGCAAGTACGCCAAGGTGGCTTTGTCAGGAGGTGGCGGGTTTAACAACACATTCATATTCATGCGATCTAACCCAAAAACCTCTCATGGATAATATTGGATGCAAAAGCTTACTACTACTACTACGTGTTAAACTAACTTAGTCTCTGTCGGTTGAGTCCCGTGGGCTCTACCAGAGCAGAAATTTTCACCCGGGGCCTGGTCCAGAATGACTTTGCGCAATATAACATGCGGCGTAAGCCAAGACTTGTCGTAACTCCGAATCCAGAAGGAGTTTATGACAAAGCGTTGTAAAGTTAGGAGAAAACTTGTTTGTTGATTGTCAAAGTAACAAAAAAAGCAATCGATAATGAATATTGTAACAATGATAAAAAAAAATTATAGTAATATTAACAACAAAACAATAATATAATTACGTCCTAGACCAGCTGAAGCATAATCGGCGATGATGTCACGCCAGCCATGTTGCTTGGAGAACGTCATGGAGGCCATGCTGTATGGGATTGTCTTCCTCGCAGATGATTGGCCGGTGCAGTGGGAGTGATGACGCAATCCCTGCCATGCCCACAGAATTGTGATCTCACGAGGACTCCGTATTGCCTTTTAAATTTGCATACGCTTCACTGATATTTCTCTTGACTCAACCTTTTATCACTGCCAATCCTCCCCGACACCCCCCCCTCTCCACCCGACCATAGCTCCTCCCGTCCTGGAGCACCCCACGTCAGAGCAGCACGTGGTGGAGCCAGGGGAACGCGTGCGTCTATGGTGCGCCGTCATAAAGGGCGACCCCATCCCCTCGGTCACGTGGTCAAGAAGCCCTGGGGGTCTCCCTCCCACGTGCCTCATTGGCAAAGACAACTTGACCATCCAGTCAGTCCGCGAGAGCGACTCGGGCACCTACACTTGCCTCGTTAGTAACGGTGTCGGGGGAGCCGTGCGCAGAGCCATCAACGTCACAGTGAGATGTATGCTGCACCATCTTAACATGCGCATACCTTACCCTACATACATACACACCTTATGTTACACACATCTTACCCTTCACGCGCACACACCTTACCCTACACACGCACACACCTTACCCTACATACGCACACACCTTACCCTACACACGCACACACAACCCCATAGGATACGTGCAGCCCCGTCTACATACGCACACATACACCAGATACATGCAGCACCACCCAAAGACAAAAATCCCCTGTATACCCTTAATAGACTGTTGGGGCAAATGCTGTTTGTGAGCACCTATGAAGGTCGGCACAGTACATGAGGGGGTGGGTGGCCAACACCACGCCCGACCGCCTTTGTCTCCCCATTGACGATGTTTGCACACCACACCAGGTACTCATTTGAGGCTCAGTCGACCTAGGGCAGGCCCAGGACCGTTTCAAATAATCACCACTAGTGTTGGCCGTGAGCGGGAATCGAACTTGGGGCGCCGGGTTCATAGCACAGTTCATAGCACAGTGCGCTAACCACTGCGCGACCGTTCTCCCCCAGCACCACCTACAAAAGACAAATATCCCCCGTATAGCCTTAACAGACTGTAGGGGCAAGTGCTGCTAGCGAGCACCTATGAAGGCTCGAACGGTACATGAGGGGGTGGGTGGTCAGCACCATGCCCGACCGCCTTTGCCTCCCCAGTGGCAATGTTTACACACTGCACGAGGTACTCATTCGAAGCTGATTCGACCTTGGGGAGGCCCAGGACCGGTTCAGATAATCGTCACTGGTGTTGGCCATGAGCGGGAATCGAACCCGGGTCGCCAGGTTCATAGCGCAGCGCGCTAATCGCTACACTATCGCTCCCACCACCTACACACGCAGACACACACACTCGCATCTGGGTCACCTACATGCCCCACTATCAATACACGCACAAACACCAGTTATGAATTGCATCAACGACATAGGTGAGTGACCCAGGTCACATGCAAATGAGACTTTATCCTTGTCTACTGAGATCTCACTTGGTTAAACAAACTTGAACACGCAGTATTGAGGGCATTTATTTGCCAATTGCCCGTGACAACATGCCACAATCCCTTCATGCCGTATATGAGAATTGTACGGTTCTTAAAAGTAATTGTCCAATACAATTTTCGTTACAGGAAATGTATTTAACTTAATGTTTAATGTATTTAACTTAAAACCACAGCCATTTAGTAAGGGTTGTCACATGAACAAAACGTGCCAATTAGTTACGAGTTCAGCACACCAGTGTGTTGAAGAGTAAACCCACAGTATTTACAATTGAGTACCGTGACGTTTCGCCACTAATTACAACCAGAGTCAATGGTTATTGCTTTTGTCATTTTGGTGAGCCAGGGCACTCTCGCACAAACCACACTGCGCTGGCCTCTTGAGCTCTCGCCTGGCTAACACAAAACAAATTTGTTCCCTCAAATTCGATCTCACGTCAAGCTGGTTTTTTTGCGTTTTTCCCTCAGCACTCCGTCGGGGTCGCTTCTGGATCACACCTGACCCATACCATGAGGACGACAACATCCAGATTGGACGAGAGGTGAAGATCTCGTGCCAGGTGGAGGCCGTCCCTATCGAGGAGCTCTCCTTCGCGTGGTACCGCAACGGGCGCATGCTGCGCTCCTCCGACCGCCTCCTGATCTCCAAAAGTGACTCGGACTTCGCGCCGGGCACCTCGAGCCTCGACATCATCGACCTCAGGTTCACGGACTTCGGGACGTACACGTGTACAGCGCGGCTGTCGCGCGCGCGCACCCTAAACGACATTAGCATGGACGTCAACATTTCCAGCAGCACGGGTGAGAATGGGAAGGAAGCCGGCCTGGTGCTGGCAAACATAAACGCTTCCAAGGTCACGGCTGTAGATTCCGATCAGGAAGCCACTGCAGCTATGCACTTTTAAATCTAGATTGGAAACTAATTTCTTTGAAACTGTTCCTTGTGTTTAGGTCTGTTACATTAAGATTTCAGTAAAATTTAGTTAACCACTGTGCAAGGCATATTGACGGGAGTTGCGCTTGCCTGCTGTTTGTAAGAACACACCTTTGTGTCATTAATTCTAATTGCTTTGAACTTGTCCACATTTTCATGTGATTAGTCAATGATGTCTTGCTTCAATGAGCGCTGAGGCTGGTCTCATCTCTGTTTACAGCCCTGAGCCCATCGTGGAAATTCCAAATTGCTATGGCAGAGGCAAGTGTCTCCATATGTAAACCAGTGTTGCCTTCCCAACAAAATAGAACTCTTTTTACTGTCCCCAGAGGAATAATGGGTGGAGTTAACCACTAAACAGGATTTGACCCTCAACCTTCTAATTTTGATGTGAAGTTTTCGTGACTGCAGGAATCCATACTCTTTGGTTCTCAAACGTATATATAGCCTCTTGTTGCAACATTCCTTTCTTGTTCAGCAGTTCTACTGCTGTATCTTTCTACCTGATGACGATTGCTTGTGTTGCGATCTAAACGTCGTGATTTATTATACATTTTTCTACCTACGTGACTTTACTGAAAGAACCAATAGCGAGCAACGTGCCATCATGTCTGGTTAATTCACCATAGTTTGCCCATATATCGCTGAATAAATACTTACCTATGATTTGTAGCTTATACTTGTGTTGAGGCATAAAGGACAACGCAGAGGCAGTCTTCAAGTAAGGGCTTGCGCCGAAGGTTTATTAGGGTTTATTTAGGGTGTAGACACTCCCCCAGGGGTAGGGGTACTGTACTGGGTCCTTCCACACGACCCTACACTCTGTATGTTTCCAACCCGGGTAGCTCCAGGGCTCTCTCCACCGAGTCGGACCGGGGGATCAGCCAACACTAACCGATCGGGGAGAGCAGCCACTCTTAGGCCTCGGCAAGGTAAGGTAAATTACCTTTTTTACCGGGTAAAAGGGTAAAGGTTTCGACATGCCAAGGGGTAAGGTAAAGGGTAGGGTAAAGGTAGCTCAGTATAATTACCCGGTAGGGTTAAGTTACCGCGAATAATTACCCGGTAAATACAGTACCTTGTTTACCGATAAAAGCTCCGTGGCGCAGTCCGTGGCCTCCATTTTAAATTGCGATCATTGATGTCGGACCAGATGGAGACGGACCACGTTTTTGAGGTAGAGGTACTAGAGGACGAGGTCGAGGATGCCAGAAACGGCAGCGGCATGCATTCCCATGGGAGCACACGCACGATTGGATGGAGGGTGATCCCCATGTACAGCAAGAGAAGCGGCAGTGCGTGCACTGCCGCAAGTGGTTTTCCACCCACACGAACATGTCGGGGTGGAAAGCACACCTCAAGAAGCACAACGTGCTCGCCCCAGGCACCGAGGTCGGGACGTCGGCGTCGGCTGCCTGAAGGTTCCGTCTAACTGGGCTGGAGATTCACAGGATCTTATTGCCTGTCGTTCGTCCGAAGACGATGGCAATGACGAACTTGATCAGGTTGTTGATGAGATCGCCATCGACCAAGACGACTGATTTGAGAGTATTCTATATGAATTAAGCGCTCTACTTAGCATTTACCGTTATAAACCTTTTTCATGTGTAGTTCCCTAGTAATTACCCTGTAATCGGGTAATTGTGTATGCGGTAAGGGTAAAAGGTAGGGTAAAGGTAGGCTCGTTGCTTTTTACCTTTAATCTTACCTGCTAAAGGGTAAAAGGTAGGGTAGAGCGATTGTATTGTGGTAAGGTAAAAGGTAGGGTAAAGGTAGTCTTGTTTTTTTTACCGTTTAACTTTTACCTTACCTTGCCGAGGGCTAGCCACTCTATCGCTACCGCCGGCGTCTCTCCAGACTCTCTCTCTGTCAGCTCTACCCCTGGTTCCTTCTTCAGCCGTTCACCATCCCGGGCTCCCACAGTGACCCCGCCTTCGTCACGGGGTCCCCCTTAAGTACCTAGAGGAGACATGACGTCACTTTCCATGACGTCATCGCACCGGAAAACGCATGAGGTCAAGTCCAGTAATGTCATCGCACCGGAAGGGCGCGCATGACGCAACGTCTCCAAACTAATCTTCAGTGGAACCTCGGTAATACGACCGCTTTGGAATAAGTCGAATTTGGTATACGTCATGTTTTTTCGAGAGAAAAAATGTCTTGGGATACGGCGTCTTGCTTGAGATACGACGCGCTTGCTAGAACTTGTATGGGTCAGAATGAGTCACCGCGTACAGTACCTGCGTATGCCCCGTTCACGACTGAGACAAAGCGGGAGGGGTGGGGTGGCGTGGAGGAAAGGGGCAGGGACGTGGGGCAGAGGGGCGGTGGGGCGTTGGGGGAGAGGGGCGGGGGGCGCGGCGGGCTGCCCTCATGGAGAGTGGAGCCCCGGGTCGAGGCGCGCGCGACGTGCGGGGTTGAGGCACGTCACGTGACCAGCAGCGGTGTCACACGGCTTCTGTATGCATGTTAGTAATTAGAGTCAAAATTATTTTATACAACCCTATTAATGTATAACATGCCATTTAAAATATCATTTATTTTCCTCTGGAACGGATTATTTACTTTCCCTTTATTTCTTATGGGAAAAATTCGTTAGGTATACGTAATTTTCGATATAAGTTCTACCTTCTGGAACGAATTAACGACGTATACCGAGGTACCACTGTATACTTGTGAGACCTTTGTTTAACCAGCTGTGTGAGCAAAGTAAACCAGTTGTGTGGGTCTGTGTGGGTGTCTCTGCAGTGCAGTGTGAGCTGAGTAACCCAGTGGCATGGCTCTGCGTGAGTGTCCCTGCAGTGCCACCCACGATCAGTGTTCCACGTGGCCGCTCCCCCGTGGTGGTGCGGGAGGGTTCTACGGCTTATCTGCAATGCATCGTCTCCGGGAAGCCCAAGCCCGTGGTGCTCTGGTCGCGTGTGGATCGAGACGCCCTCATGCCAGATGGGGCCCCATACACGGAGAGCCATGACGGATGTCTATACCTCGCCAACGTGACGCGAGACATGGCAGGCTCCTATCGCTGCCAGACGGGCAGATTCAACGGCTTCAACGTGAGCCCCCGGGAAGCTACCATCCAGCTCATCGTGCAGTGTGAGCGTTGTTCAATGTACTGCACTCAGTGCTCACGCCAACGAGCGAGGATGAGGCGGTGATGGTGCGGTGGTGTGGCCGGCATGGCAGCACATTTTGCCGTTCAAGGTTTTACGTGTTAGAACTATCGCGGTGTGCATCAACCATAAAATGTGAGACGCAACCCTCCACTTCGTGTGCAATGCATGTTGAAGATCCGTTATTGACATCAATCGAAGGGGGAGCCGGCCATCTTGTGCCGGCGTTGATGGTGAAATTTTCCAGATTTTAAAAATGGCACCCTGCCAATGTCTTCGTTGAGAAACATATCGCAATCGTCACCTGTTCAGTCAAGTGGCTGCTGGTACTTTGAAAACAAATTTTTCAAAGATTGTAAAGAGATCCTAAGTTAATATCAGGATAATTAATATATTTTTCACAATCAAAGTACATTTCAGGCAGTGCACACCTGTAATATAAGCTTTGGTAGATCACAGATTTTTGAAACTCCCAAACCCACTGGACTGGGAGGTGGCCAGTCTGTTCGCCTGTAACACGTGTTTTCATAACGCTAATTGGATATAACGCGATTAAGTGAATGGAGCTACGTCGTGCGAGTAGGAATAAGCAATTGTACGGCTGCCTCAGCATAGCATCACACAAGGCGGGATGCTGCTGGATGCTTCTAGATGTTACCCACGTGCCTCAGTCTTTGTTCAGTCAGCGTACGCATCTCACGTGTTATTGCGGACTGTGCTTCATATTTTTTAAAATATATTGTTTATTATTACGCGATGTTTCTCTCACGCAGTATTCTTTAAGAACGCAACTACCACCTTATAGGAGAAAAGACTGTACAGCAAGTGGGTTTGTGTACCCACCTGTGCAGACCTTTGAGTCCTATTCTCTAATTTGCACATGTCTTCTGCGGATACTCTTCAGTTTCCTGCATCAAGCAAAATACACATTACAAAATAATTGGCAAAACATCCCATTGCAGGACCCTCCTGAGAAAGCCTTGAGAGTCAGCAAGGTTTCTGCTAGGTAAGCAAGCACAGTAGTAATCACAACAACGACGACAACAAAGATAACAGACATGCAGTGCTAAGCGGGGCGACGCACCTGTGTGCACACAGACCCCCCCGTGGTGGAGCCGCCCACCGCCGTGCTGCGCCAGGGCTTGGGCCAGAGCGTGAGCATGGAGTGCCGCGTGCTGCGCGCGAACCCGGCTCGCATCATCGCCTACGAGTGGCGCTTCAAGGGCAAGGTGGGTCAGGGCAGCCTCGAGCGTATCGCCAATACCTACACGAACAGCTGCCATTCGCCGCTGAGTGATGGTGACATCACCACGGCGCCTGCGCCAGGCCGGGTCCGCTTTGAGGTCACGTGAAGTGTCGAAGGCTTGCTGCTGGCAGGAGGTCACGGGACAGACCCAGGTGTCGTGGGTTGATCAACTTGAGATGACAGGCATGTTCACCACCAGCTGTGCAGCCTCGCACACGCACTTCGTGCCGCACAGAGGAGGACCACGCGCCCCTTCCCTTTCAATGACGTTTTGAAATCGACCATTCAGTCGACTGCTCCTTAATTATAGCGATAAAGCCATGTTCATATAGTATATTGTCAGCTTATTTTATTTTGAAACTTATCCTCCACAATGACGCTCCTGACTATTCAGTGTTATTCAAGCTTTCCGTTGAACAAGCACTCATATCTAACAGACAGAGGGGAGTCCTAGTCTGTGGCAATCTGGCAGTTCACCACCATTGTTTCAAGCAAGTTTGACTCGACTGATGAGATACTAGATGATGGCAAAACCGGTACACAGTTTGGTTGTGTGGAACAAATACTGCTGAAAATAATCACTCCCAGAAGGCCGTGCAGCTGATGGGATGTATGTGTAAATACTTTTATTTTTTAATTGTGGGACAGATTTGGGAACGGTGCAAGTTGTCTGTGCATTTATTTCCCTTCCTTCTAGGTTGGTTGCGTAATCCACTCATTAGATATTAATCATGTAAGTTTGCATAGTGCGTGTGCATTACACACAGACTAGCAACTCGATTCCCAGAAATAGAGGGTTAGGGGTCACGACCCTTACAAGATCCCATCGTCCAAACCATCTGACTTAGGCCTCAGCAAGGTAAGGTAATTTACCCTTTTTACCAGGTAAAAGGGTAAAGGTAAAGGGTAAAGATGTCGACATGCCAAGGGGTAAGGTAAAGGGTAGGGTAAAGGTAGCTCAGAAGAATTACCCGGTAGGGTAAAGATAGCGCAAAGTATTACCCGGTAAATACGGTACCTTGTTTACCGCTAAAAGCTCGCGCAGTCCGTGGCCTACATTTAATAATTATTATTAAAACAAACTTTATTAAAACACGCTTTTATGAAATGTACCAGTAATGACAGAACTCCACGACTCCAGGAAGTGGCCCCGAAGCTTGCCATAACGTAAGGGACCGTGGTGATTTACAGCCAACGTGAGTTGACCGTGGACAATTAGACCCAAGCCGAAACATAACATTAAAAAATATTGTTTAAAAAACAATATATTTTTTTCTTCTTGGTTCTTTCGGTAAAGTCACGTAGAAGGGAAGTAATAAAATAATAAAAATAATAAAACATAATAAAATAATTCTCACGACGTTTCGGCCACAACGCAAGCAGCCGTCTTCAGGTGAAACCAGGTCTGTCGGGGCGACAGCGTCTGAATGAAACAGCACACGTGCTTGGAGCATATATATATAAGCTGGATT
>CM025618.2:11219019-11232365 GCA_014621495.2 Entosphenus tridentatus
CATTCTGTCTACAGGAAAGCTACCCATACGGATGCATACCTAAAACCGGATTCCCACCACCATCCATCCCAGAAGAATTCCTTAATCAAGACTCTATACCATAGAGCCCAATGCATCTCCGACCAGGAACACATTGCCAGTGAACTCAAACACGTACGCCAAGCTCTTAAGGCTAATGGTTACTCCGACTACACAATCCGCAAAGCCATCACTCCAACTATCAAGAAGGATCCCGTTGAGGAGCCTTTCAAGACCATCACCTTACCCTACATTGCTGGGGTCACAAAAAAGATCTCCAAAATCCTGATAAAACACAAGATCCAGGTCCGATTCAACACAGTACATAAAATCCGTGATCTCGTCCCGTCTGTTAAAGATGTGGTACCAGACATACAGTACCCTGGCGTCTACAAACTAAGTTGCCTCTGTGGTAGCAGTTACATTGGAGAAACCAAACGACATGTCTCGGACCGCATCCGTGAACATAAAGCAGACTTGAAACACGGTAGGACAAACACCTCAGCCGTGGCAGATCACTGTTACAATTCAGTGGGCTCACATGATATTGACTTCTCCAAGACAGAGGTTCTCTGCAAGCCATCTGGCTACCATGAGAGATTCGTTCATGAAGCTATCCACATATACAAACACAGAGACAATTTCAACCGAGAAGATGGATTCTGGCTTAGCAATCATTGGAAGGACGTAATAAACCATTTCAGATCTTAACTGATTGTGTTCACGTTTACGGTGACTTTCAGACCGCGTTCCATTCACTGGCATTGTATTCTCCCAGGGGAATGGATTCTTTGCTCTGCTGCATTGCCATAATTTGTTGCTTCCTCTTAGTATCTTTCACACTGTATAATAACAAATAGTTTCAAAATGTATATGCTTAATACAATGTACAAAGTAATATATAGTATCGTAATTGTATAGTAAATATACAGCAGTGTGATATACATTAGGGTGGGTATAATACATAGTATAACATTACAATGGATAAGGTATAGGGTGGTTATAGCAATACAGTATATAATTTAATGTTTGGGTTTGTCTATGGCAGTATATAATACGGTGTAGACTCGTGCGATGTAAGAGAATAAAGTTTAGATGGAAGCATATAATATTTTTTACGACGTAGAATTGTAATGTATTACCTACTGTTAGTAACTCAGCTTATTGTAGAGTATATTTAGTATAATTATGATACTATGTAGTTTATACTTTAGTTGTTTACGTGGTGGTTTTAGTTACTGCAGCTACATACTATTAACACTTCATCCCTTTATTAATGCTACCCCCACCCCCTCCCTGTGATACTGCTAATCCTGCATCATGCACGGGCAAAGTAACACTATTCACATACCTGCATTTCCCATATCCGCTCCTTTGATGCTGCTAATCCTGCATAATGCACGGACACAAGTAGCACTAATTACATACCTCTTGATATGCAAATTATTTTGTTAAGGCGCCCCCCCCTTCACCCCCCCTCCCAACCCAGCTTATATATATGCTCCAAGCACGTGTGCTGTTTCATTCAGACGCTGTCGCCCCGACAGACCTGGTTTCACCTGAAGACGGCTGCTTGCGTTGTGGCCGAAACGTCGTGAGAATTATTTTATTATGTTTTATTATTTTTATTATTTTATTACTTCCCTTCTACGTGACTTTACCGAAAGAACCAAGAAGATGAATTCCTGCAGTCACGAAAGCTTTAAATCGAAATATATTTTTTATGATAGAATATAGTATTGTCATCAGTATGACCTAAGTATACCAAGTTTGCAGTCGATACCACATTAGGAAGTGGTTTAAAATTGAGTTTTAAGATTTGAGGATACAACAATAATGACAACGACAGACTGAGTGAGTTAAAAGAAAGCATGTAAAATTGGAATAATCGAGAGTATTCTATATAATTAAAGCGCTCTACCTAGCATTTACCATTATAAACCTTGTTCATGTGTAGTAGTTCCCTAGTAATTACCCTGTAATCGGGTAATTTGTATGGGGTAAGAGTAAAAGGTAGGGTAAAGGTAAGCTCGTTGCTTTTTAGCTTTTACCTTTTACCTTACCTGCTAAAGGGTTAAAGGTAGGGTAGAGTGATTGTATTGTGGTAAGGTAAAAGGTAGGGTAAAGGTAGGCTCGTTGTTTTTACCTTTTAACTTCTACCTTACCTTGCCGAGGCCTAGTCTGACCCTCGGCATTTACAAGGATAATAGCCGCCATTTACCACCAAGTGACGGTGATATCATTCCAGTGCTTGTGCGAGGCAAGTTGCACTTTGAGCCTATCACGTGCAATGTGGAAAGCTGGTTGACATGAGGCTATGGGACAGACCCAGATGCTATGGGTTAACTAACTTAGTTCACTGGTAAATGTTACCATCTGTGCTGCCTGCTATGCCACGTTGGTGTATTTCATCCACCAGGTGCTCTACCTATTGTTGTGATCTATGCAGCCTTATTCATAGCCATTACCACACAACAAGGACGTACCTATTCCATTCGAAGAGACTAACAAGGGCACTTTAACGATCACTCTGGCTCCATGGCCAATTCTTCAGGCAGCGCTGCTGCTTGGTGTCCAGAGGCTGGTGCAATTGCGGCCAGACTGTAGAGCTACCGCAGGTGGCTCCGTGTTACCACAGGTGGTGACAGGCACTCTGCCGTGCCATGTGCGTCTGGGCCGAGCACCAATGGCTCTGCCAGCACGGGGCTTGACCTCGGATAGGCTCTGCCGCTTTAGTGAATCGATGTCATTTCCAGCAAACATTATTTTTTACTGCACAGACGCCAAGCAAAGGCTCCATAACGTGAAGTTTTTTGGGCCTTTGCAAGGTTATAGTAGGATAGAGCTTAGAAAAAAAGACGATGGGAAGGAATTGCAAAGTCGGGCAGCACCAGGAAAAAAGCAGATAGAGAAATGGGGCACACGATGCCTAGTCAGCAGTGAACATCAGGAGGTACTCCACCCCTGAGCACACAGATACAAATTGTATATATCAAATAAACCTCAGGAAATGCACAGGCGGTGGTATACAAGACAGTATAACCCCTTTTCGATGTAAAGCTTTCGTGACTGCAGGGATTCATCTTCTTGGTTCTTTCGGTAAAGTCACGTAGAATGGAAATAATAAAATAAAATAAAACATAATAAAATAATTCTCACGACGTTTCGGCCACAACACAAGTAGCCGTCCTCAGGTGGAGAACAGGTCTGTCGAGGAGACAGAGTCTGAATGACAAGTCCCAGGCTTGGAGCGACTATTTAAGCTGGGATGGAGGGGCGAAGAGCGCCTTGACAAAGGAATTTGCATATCAAGAGGAATTTCGCATATTTATGGGAAATGCAGATATGCAATTAGTACTACTTGTGAAATGCGTAGGAGGTTTGGCGAGGGGTTTAAAGTCATTATGCCCGTGCATTATGCAGGATTAGCAGCATCAAAGGGAGGGGATAGGGGTAGCATTAATAAAGGGAAAGAGTGTTAATAGTATGTAGCTGCAGTAACTAAACCACCACGTAAACAACTAAAGTATAAACTACATAGGATCATCAGTATACTCTACAATAAGCTGAGTTACTAACAGTAAGTAATACATTACATTTGCGACATAGAATTGTAATGTATTACTTACTGAAAGTAACTCAGCTTAAAATAACCAAGAAGAAGCATAAACCCTCTTTAGTTCCACAAAAACTGATTTTCTGCTCAAATTAGCGTTGAGGTGGTGCTTTTCTCCCATGGTGTAAATTACACATTCCTATGGCAGGGGTGCGTCTACCCATAGACCAACAACCACTGTTGACTTCCTATAGATTTTACCTATCCCAGAAGGATGACATGATGAGTCAACCTTCCCCACTTTTGGTGGATAACATACCTAAAAATGAGCAGGTTGTTTCCATAAATGTTTTCAAGACTGGAGACTGCCCCTTAAACTGCAGAAACTTAAAAGTAAAAAAAGTGTGCAGCACAGTACCCACTACCGATGCATAGACTTCAGGCAATACAGCCCTATGGTCTTGCAATGCAACAGTAGGATGCGAGGAGACTGCGCGGAAGGGTCTGCAGTCAGTGTCGTCTCAGCGTGTGTGCAACGTATACAAGACCTCAGAATCAGAATATTTATTTGTCTACCGGAGGAATCCGATGAGCTATAAAGCTATTTTTCATAGATGTCCAGTAGGGGCGGGTAACAACGTTACAACAACAAAAAACATCTACTGTTCTACACGAGCCCCCAGAGGCGATTGTCTCTCTCCGTGCCTCTATCTGCCTCTCTCCATGTCTCTGTGCCTCTCTCTATCTCTCTCCAGGTCTCTCGCTATCTCTCTACAAGTCTCTCTCTGCTTTGCTGTGTCTTTTCTGTTTGTTGCCTCAGGTCCCTTTGACCCCCAATTGCACAGGACCAGACTAAAAAACTGAGGTGACTGCCTACATTGGTCCCCCAATGGCTTTCACTGCCCTGAGGCTTCACCTGTCCCCAATAAAACCATTGTATTCTATCTTCTGTTTATGTTCACTGTCATACGCATTACCTTCAAAATTAAAACTATACAGTATAATGGATAATTTTTTTGGTAAATGGCCCTATTGTCAGAGTATGTTTATATACGTTGTATATATGTGTAATGACATAGTGACATCTACTGGTTGGAAAAGGGAAGCACGGGTACAGGCACCACTATAAACATCATCCAATCCCAAAGGGAGAGGTATCAGGGCCAAAGGTAAAGGGCGGGGCTGACCGAGATGCTCCGGGAACTGGATAGAAGGTTCCATGAGAGGGTGTGGTCGGAGGTGGAGCCTAGCCGCGCCTGCGGCAATATATGCGGAAGTGGAGGAGGACTCGTAGTTGGTTGGGGAGCCTTGGGTCCGGATTGCGACGCTGCTCGCCGTCATCTTTCTCCGTCATTCGGCCACGTGGCAGATCTCCTGCGAAGTCCCACCACCCTCGCCGGCACGCCGTCAACCAGCGGCCAGGCCGGGAGTAGGTGGATGGAACCACGCTGTGGGATCGACCACGTGTAGCCTGTAGGGATGCTAATATATATGTGTGTATTCGGAAAAGAAAGAGGATAAGGTTGGCTAGTGGTGTGCCCGAATGTGAATAAAAAAGAGAGTACCCTCTCCATGACGTGTCACGGAAATCGCCCATTACATATGTATGTATAGAAACGTAAATAGTGTCTCTATGGCACATATGCCGACTACAGCTACAATTGGTAAAAGAGGGTGCACATACCTCTCGAGGGAGCTGATGGAGACATGGTAGAGAAGCAGGCCCTACAGCGCAGGGTCCCGTCGCAGAGAGAGAGAGAGGGGACGTGCCAACTCAGGGGAATGAAGGGGTCCCGGAAACAGGGATCCGGAGGACATGTGACGCTGGCTCCGGTTCTGTCTTGAGAGACCGAGGAAGGCGTGTGGCCAGAGGCAGAGCAAGGCCACGCTCGGGAGGATAAGAGGGACAGGAGCGGAGCGATCGGGGTTGTCTGGCGGAAGGAGCTAACCGTGCGGCGTTGCTTCGGGGGTCTTGGAGCATCGGTCCTCGGGGACTCAGTTTATATAGAGACCCCTTTGGGGGTCTAGAGTAACCCCGAGTATTGTTCATCAAAATCCCTGTTCGGTTGTGAATAAATCGTGGTGCCTCCAGAATTCTGTTTGTGCCTCGTGAGATGCACACTACATAGGCACTAGACTGTCAATTATAATCCGTGCTAATTATGGGGAGGACGGCCGCGGATAATTCAAAATCACGGATAATTATAATCCAAAAATATCCATTCTCCGCGGATCTCTATGCCAAAAACAACTCATATATCGACCGATCGATGCCCGTGCTCAGTGATAATACTCTTACTTATGTAATGTGAGAATATATCCGGGTCGCTGACGGATCACAACTCGTCACGATGATTGGCTCTGCCGGTCCTGGTCCATAGCCAATGGGGGGAAGCCTGGGGGCGTGGCCCTGACGTAATGGAAAGGTGACCGCTGTAGGTAGAGGATTGGTTCTGCTGGCTTTAGCCACAGCCAATGGGGAGACGAGTCAGGGGCGTGGTCCCGGGAGCCTACGATGGAGTCTGGAAGATTCCATAGAAGTTAACCAGGATTGGTGGAAAGGTACCACGTAACCCGGGTATTAAATAGGGGTGGAGACGAACAACAAGTGGTGAGAACTGGAATGAACGGAGAGAGAGGCCACGCGAGAGCGGGGGTCGAGGCTGCCACGTGGCAGCGCGCGTCTCTCTCTCTCTCTATCCTTCTCACGCTGTCTGTCAGCAGCGTGAAGGAGTGTTGTAATGAAAGACAAATAAAGACCGGATTCCAGAAGTCGCTTCCACGACCTTTATTTCACTTCTATGCAAAAGACTCGGCCCACAAAGTCGATAGCAGAGCCACGCCAATCAAAATCAATCAAACTCTGCCCACTGTTGTAAAGATATGCAACTACTGCACTGTGGAGGCGATCACATGGATTTCGGATTATATATTTTTGTTCGGTTTAAGCACGTTACTTGTAATGCACATTTCCAAGAATAACAATGTAAAGATGTTTTTAGATAATTATGAATTTGGACTTCAGGGAAAATTAATGAGTTATTAATTAATGCCAAAATCTCAGATGCGCGGTTAATCCGCAAATTGGATAACCACACGCGGATAATGTATATATAGTCAAACCTCTTCATTGGCAGATTTTTCTTTAGTGAAATTAGATTATTTTCTATTTTATATTTGTATACCAGTTCAGCTTACGCAGCTTTTTCCTTCAACTATTTGCGATTTAGCAACATCGCATCATGGGGAGATGTACCTGCACAGTACCGGAGCACTGTTTTACTTCGATCGTGGGGTCGAAGCGTCGAGTGATTGGAGGAAGCGAGAACGAGCGTAAAAGACAGAAAAAAGTGATGAGTTTAGATAAAAAAGCAGAGTTGTGGGGTAGACTTGGTCACGGTGGCGGTGCCTCGGCTGATCATCATCATCACACCCCCACCATCATCCAAGGGAAATAAAACTACAAAATTTACAGTATAATTAGTTTTATTTAATTTTCTCTTTTATGTTTCTATATTTTTTGTTCCATGAGCTATTGTATTATTATACATTTAAAATAAGTATATGAATGTTGAGAATAGGTTTTCCCCTTTTTTGCTGGCAACAAACAGGGGTTAAGATGTTAAAACACCTAACTGAAACATTTTACAAGGAATCATGTCTGCATTAACCACAATTCTTGTGGTCAGAATGCAAACAAAAACATACTCTGATAATATATGGATTGTCTTTGAAACTGATTGCTCCACACCAGAGACAGCTTTCTTTTGAGCCTAGTCTCAAAACGGTGGCGTGCTCTGGTCTAACACCGTTTTGAGAGAAAAAACATGTGCAAAGAAACGTGGAATTACATGTAGAGACAGAAAGAGGAGCACACCGGATAGTTTGCAGGCTTGATCAAGACTCGCTATTAGAAGAGACGATGGTCAGGAATAGCAATGGCGTGGCAGCTAAGGAATGGAACGAATCGGAAGAGGATGGCCACCTAGGAGATGGAACGATGAAATCAGTAATCTAAATATGTATTTACACTGGAGGAATTTGATGAACTTTTAAAAGCTATTTTCCCACAGATGTCCCGAAGATGGATTGTGCAGGTGCTGGATGGATTGTTGCTTGGCAGGATTGTGAAAGGTGGCGTCGTCTTGGGAGAAGCCTTCATCCAGTAGTTGATTAATCAATGCTGAATATGACAATATATACTGATACGGTACTATAATCGATCATTACATTTTAGGTTGTTGTTGTCTCTGCTGAAATGTCACGCGAGTTTCAATGTTCGCAACATCGGGGTGTGTTTGGAGTAGGTTCTGGCGACGAGCCGCCTTGACTCCGGTGGGTTTCTCTCGAGTCACAGGATCTCAAGCCTCTCGAACGACGACTATGGGAGCTACTCGTGCATCCTGGCCAATGAGGCCGGCTCCACCAGCTGCGTGTTTACCCTGACAGGTTAGCCCACGAGCTGAAAACACTCAATTACCGGCTTGCTAATTCACACTTGTACAGAGTTGTTTGGTGAATCAACAGAATGGATGGTAACCTAACATACGGTAACTATGAATGCTTTTTTAAATATAATTTGTCAAAGCCAATTATTGATATTAGATATTTCTACTGTAACTCAGTTGTTGAAGCTCTGATTCGTATTTGGTTGTCTCTGCTCTAATCTTTATTTAGTTATTTTTGCTCTGATTTGTATTTGATTATTTTTATTCTGGTTTATATTTAGTTGTCTTAGCTCTGATATATATACACGCTTCATTTTTGTACATCTTTTTATATTATTGCTGTTGCCATCTTGGTCACTCAAGTTATTCTTGCAAATGAGACTCATCTTGGTCTCTTGGGTTTTCACTGCCAGGTTAAACAAAATAAACTCGAAACAATACTTTTCAATGTCCTGCCAAAGAGCTTATTCTGCTCATGAACAGGCAAAAACATATGCAAGTGCTTTATATTGTTTTAATAGATGTGTTTGAATGCAGTTAATACATGTTTATTCTGAATAAGCTACACGTGATGGATTTTATCCAAATACATATCTGTAATCAGGATGCAACTTAGCAGCACCAGTGACAGCCTTTAAATAGAAACATTTTCCTTGTTGTGTAATGGTAAGTTATTCCTACGACTAATTCAAACTCAGCCAAAGCTCAGTGGTGGAGCAGGTGGCTCACAATCGGTCGTTGGGGGAGTTTAATTTATGATTCGAGGGTACGACTCAGCTGATCATCCCACTGGGGTTGATAAAATGTGTCCCACTTTGTGTCAACAGTGGTAAATTACATGGGAACATGTAATTTCCACAACAGGAGATGAGCACCACCTACATTTTCATTTGAGCGGGGCGTCACTTTGACTCTTGTTATGGAGAGCTGCGTGAACAAGGCCTATTGTGGCAGACAAACAGGGGTGACTCAGAGTGTGCGCTGGTGCTTGTGTGTGGGGAAGGAAGGGCACATGCCCCAGAATTTTACTACGACAATCCGTCACCAGTCCACCTGCAGCATCTCTGGGTCTACTCATACCTGGTGCAGTGGACTCAAGCTGAACCCACAGCTGTGGACCCAGTCACTGAGTACCGCCTGGAGGTGCGACAGGTGAGTTACTATATTGCAATTCACACCAGTCACTCACCGTCAGGCTGTCACCCCATCATCACTCTTCTTTTCGCTACTGAAATCGTAGCTGCTGCCATGAAATCCACTCATTAATTCCTCCACCCATGTTGAGGACACGGTCTACTACACTGACTGTTTATGTCTCACCCATGCTGTTTTGAACTAACAAACTGCAGGTCACAACACACTCACCCACTCACACACTCGTCTGCGCACTACTGCAGGTTCAAACACTTTTCTTTCCTCACACTGCTCGACTCCCTCCCATCGTCTCTTTTCCAAATTTCTGATATATTTTTGGACTTAAAAAAACCCATTAACTCTTAACTATTACTAGCGGGAAGTACCCGACATTGCCCGGGCAAAAAGACACACACACACATCGACTTACACACACACAGATATCGACCCACACGCAAACACATCGACTCACACACACACATAGACTTACACACACACATCGACTCACACACACACATACAACAACAACCGCCATTCGCCACTAAGTGGTGGTGACGTTACTACGACGCTTGTGCCAGGCTATGTGCACCTTGAGGCCACGTGAAGTGTCGAACGCCCGCAGGCAGGAGGCCACGGGGCAGACCCAGATGCCACAGGTCGACTGACTAAGACGACTGGCTGATGCACCACCTGTGCCCCCTACTGTGCCAACTTGCTGTGCTTTAGCCACACGTCGTTCCGCTCGTTGTTGTGAGTGTCACTCCCCCGCCCTCTGTTGTTGTTGGAGGGCGACTGCCTCCAACTTCCCAGTAGTGTCCTTCACGCGGCTCCTCCACAGAGGCCGATATTGACACCGCTGGTACCAGTCATTGGCAAGTCCACTCAGCTCCACATCCTCCTGTACCATATCACTCCATCTCTTATCTAGCCCGTGCCACGCCCGTTTCACCCCCTCGATCCGGCCGAACAAAAGCTGTTTAGGCATGTGGTGGCTGGACATGCGGGCTACATGGCCCAGTCAACGCAGCCTTGCCTGCCAGAGGAGCTCACCGATGGAACTTTGTCCAGATCTTTCAAGAATTTGTGAGCTCACACAATCCAGCCTAGTTAAATCCAGGATGGATCGTAGGCAGGCCAGCCTAAATGTCTCTAACCGGCGAAGATGTTCCATTAGGGGGGTCCACGTTTCGCAAGCGTAGAGAAGGGAGGGAATGACCATGGCCGAGAAGACCTGAAGCTTCGTGTGGAGCGACAGACCAGGTAGCTTCGACACAGTGTTAAGCAACCGATGAAAAGATAATGCCACTCGACTGATTCGGAGTGAAACGCACACATACATAGACTCACACACACATCGACCTACACACACATATGGACTTACAAACACACACATTGACTCACACACACATTGACTTACAAGCACATTTTTTTTTATTTGCACTTACACACACACATACATCGACTCACACACATGGACTTATACACACACACAAATAAATGGACTTACACACTCACATGGACCCACGCACACACATCGACTTACACAATAACTACCATTCGCCACGAAGTGGCGGTGACGTCACCACGACGCTTGTGCCAGGCCATGTGCACCTTGAGGCCACGTGAAGTGTTGAATGCCCGCTGGCAGGAGGTCATGGGGCAGACCCAGGTGCCACGGGTCGACTGACTGAGATGACCGAGATGACTGGCTGATGCACCACCTGTGCCCCCTACTGTGCCAACTTGCTGTGCTTTAGCCACACGGCACTCCGCTCGTTGTTGAGAGCAGCTCCTCCACCCTCCGTTGTTGTTGGAGGGCGACTGCCTCCAACTGCCCAGTAGCGTCTTTCACGAGCCTCCTCCACAGAGGCCGATCTTGACACTGCTGGTACCAGTCATCGGCAAGTTCACTCGGCTCCACGTCCTCATGTACCACATCACTCCATCTCTTCTCTAGCCCATGCCGTGCCCCTTTAACCCCCTCGATCCGGCCGAACAAAAGCTGTTTAGGCATGTGGTGGCTGGACATGCGGGCTACATGGCCCAGTCAACGCAGCCTTGCCTGCCGGAGGAGCTCACCGATGGGACTTTACCCAGATATTTCAAGGATTTGTGAGCTCACACAATCCAGCCTGGTTAAACCCATGATGGATCGTCGGCAGGCAAGCCTAAATGTTTATAACCGGCGAAGATGCTCCATTAGGGGGGTCCACATTTCGCAAGCGTAGAGAAGGAAGGGAATGACTGTGGCCGAGAAGACCTGAAGCTTCGTGTGGAGCGATAGACCAGGTAGCTTCCACACAGCATTACGCAACCGATGAAAAGATATTGCCGCTCGACTGATAAGGAGTGAGACCTTTGCTGTTAAACTGGAGCCGTTCATAAGCACACTGCCCAGGTATGGGAAACTCTCCACTCTCTCCACAACTTCCCCATCACCGATTGGGAGTTGTGTGGGTGGAGTGTCCGATAGTACAAAATACCCAGGCAGGTGCTTAGTTTTGGTAGGGCTCATGGTAAGGCCCCACCTCTTAGTGGCACTCTCCAGTCTCAGCAGCAGCTTCTCCAACTCCTCCTCCGAATGAGCAGCTATTACCAAATCATCGGCATACATATCGTGGTTGACCAATAGGGAGCAATCCCTTAATCGCACCCGGGCATAGGCCTCGGCAAGGTAAGGTAAAAGTTAAAAGGTAAAATCAACGAGCCTACCTTTACCCTACCTTTTACCTTACCACAATACAATCACTCTACCTTACCTTTAACCCTTTAGCAGGTAAGGTAAAAGGTAAAAACTAAAAAGCAACGAGCTTACCTTTACCCTACCTTTTACCCTTACCCCATACAAATTACCCGATTACAGGGTAATTACTACGGAACTACTACACATGAACAAGGTTTATAACGGTAAATGCTAAGTAGAGCGCTTTAATCATATAGAATACTCTCGATTATTCCAATTTTACACGCTTTCTTTTAACTCACTCTGGCTGTCGTCGTTATTGTTGTATCCTCAAATCTTAAAACTCAATTTTAAACCACTTCCTAATGTGGTATCGACTGCAAACTTGGTATACTTAGGTCATACTGATGACAATACTATATTCTTTCATAAAAAAAATATATATTTTTTTAAACAATATTTTTTATATGTTATGTTTTGGCTTGGGTTTAATTGTCCACGGTCAACTCACGTTGGCTGTAAATCACCACGGTCCCTTACGTTATGGCAAGCTTCAGGGCCACTTCCTGGAGTCGTGGAGTTCTGTCATTACTCATACATTTCATAAAAGCGTGTTTTTAATAAAGTTTGTTTTAATATTAATTATTAAATGTAGGCCACGGACTACGCGAAGGAGCTTTTAGCGGTAAACAAGGTACCGTATTTACCGGGTAATATTTTGCGCTATCTTTACCCTACCGGGTAATTCTTCCGAGCTACCTTTACCCTACCCTTTACCTTACCCCTTGGCATGTCGACATCTTTACCCTTTACCTTTACCCTTTCACCCGGTAAAAAGGGTAAATTACCTTACCTTGCTGAGGCCTACCCGGGCATCGATCAGCCTCCCATTATATCTGTGTAGTGGGTTCAATCTAGGCGCACACTTCTTGGGAGGCAACACTCGTTTATTAGAACATTAAGTAAAACACTGTACCTTACACATAGGGTGGTGACCACCGACCTACTCTAGCTAACACACACTTCTCCACTCTCAGCTACTATAGCGTGACCCAGCCATGTGGGCTACTGGCAGGTCCGCTGACTGGAGGGCCTTGACTCTTCTTGGCGTCTACTCGATGCATTTTCGTTCTTGATACGGGCAGCCTTGAACCTTGCGAGGCAGCTGCTTATATGGGCCTCCGCGTGCCCGGGCCCCACCCCGGCCACGCCTCCCGAGTCCAGAACCGGCCCTGACGTCATTCCCGCCTCCAGCCGGGATGACGTCATGTGTGTGTAGGCCCACGTGGTAGTAACGCTCACCCACATGGTGACGTCACACGTGTGCACACAGTAGTGATGCTACAATCATCACTACATCACCCTCCCACATGTAAAAAAAACAGCCGTCCCGGCTGTGACAATACAGAAAATGTGTGCCTCCAACAACAACATCAATAAATAACCGGCGACGATAATAATTAACGCGAGAACATATGTACACACACCGAGAGGGGGGGGGGGGGGG
>CM025618.2:11232465-11281744 GCA_014621495.2 Entosphenus tridentatus
TTACCGCGAGAACATATGTACACACACCGAGAGGGGGGGGGGGGGAAGGGGAACCAACAACAACACATGTACACCGAGAAGAACTGGTCAACCCCGCTTATCCCTCAGCACAACCCATCCATGTGAAATTGTACGCACGCACCGACTGGTGAATGCGACTGTTCGACAACGGTGTAGGCAAACAACAAGGTGTGAGAGTTATGCACAGCAGCCAATCTTCGAGCAAGTTCGCGTGGCCGAGCCCCCAGGGGAGGCAAGCACGCTCTCCCTGGAGGTCCTGGGGGAACTTTGAAAAAGGCCCAAAAAGGGCAGGGCCCCTCCCCAGGAGTTGGGCAACAGGATGAGCAGGAGTGATGTATGGGCGCTCCACTCCCCCCTTCAAGTCCACATCCGGTCAGCACAACCGGCGACTCCAAGGGCGGCAGGTGCAGGAATCCTGTGACGAGAAGAAACCACCTCCTGAGGCACAGCATCACGAGCCCCCGCCTCAGCTTGTCGGACACAACAGCCACCCGGCCCAGGGAAGTGGAGATGATCGTATTCCCCCCGGCGGAAGAAACAAAAACAAAAATACATAGATTCCGACGCGTTGGATGCACAACCAACACCGGTAATCAAAGCAAAATCACACAACCACCCCATGGATGGCAGGATCTCACAGCACTTAACATTCCGGACGTCTCCCTACGTCCCAGGTCGAGAAGTCGCACTTCAGGGTCGACCCATGTACTGGCTCAAGGAAGCCACGCTTCAGGGTTGAGCCAGTATGCTGCACCCAAGGTACAACACGTTGGATGTTGTACAACATCCCGGGTCAAAGAAGTCATGTTTCCAGGTTGACCCATGTACTGAGCAAAGAAGTCTCACCTTCAGGGTTGCCCCAGTATCTAATTTTTTTTTAATGAAAATATATTAATCAACGTGGCACAGACAAAAAAAAATGCCTGCTCTTGCCCAGAAATAGTTCACACATGCAACCCCCACATCTCCGAGGCCACCCGTGTACGTACAAAATGGCGGCCGCATGCGCGACTCGTGTCTGCACGGCTTCCCGCGCGCGCCCAAAATGGCGGCCCAACGCGCGAACATCACCGCGGTTTCCCGCGCGCGTACAAAATGGCGTCCCAACGCGCGAACATCTCCGCGATTTCCCGCGTGCGTACAAAATGGCGTCCCAACGCGCGAACATGTCCGCGGTTTCCCGCGCGCGTATAAAATGGCGTCCCAACACGCGAACATCGCCGCGGTTTCCCGCGCGCGTACAAAATGGTGGCCCAGCAGCCCTCACTGAGGAGCACCACAGACATTACCTGTCACCCGTTAGCACCCGCCCGCCTTTCCGACGTGGCGTCTCATCCTAAAACCGTGCACGTCGGCCATATCGGGGGGAATTCTATGTAACCACCCCACCGCCTTTCCGACGTGCGTCACAACCAGTTCCACGCGTCAGCCGTATCGGGGGGAATTTCAAAACCTGTCTCTCACCAGGCTCGCATTTCAGCGTTCGGCTGTACAAAATCGAGCTGGGAGGACACATCGATCACTCTCTCCAAGACTCGCATTGCAGCATTCAGCTGTGCACAATCGAGCTGAGGAGACACCTCGCTCACACGCTCCTACTCGCAATGCAGCCCATGGCTGCATGCAATCGAGCGGAGGGAGCAACAACAGACAGGAACCCACTGGTCCTGCCAACCAAAGCAACTCACCATAAGCTCCCTGAGCCTCTGTTTCACTGTTTCAGACGTGCCTCGGAGTGTCTCGAACTCCGGGCCGTCAGGTCAAGCCGCCAGCCACAGCATGACGGGACCACAACTCCCCGAGCCATGTGAGCGCACAGCCCACTAGGCTAGACACGCCACGGAGTGTCTCGAACTCCGGGCTGTCAGGTCAAGCTATCAGCCATAGCATGACAGGACCACACTCATGTTAACACACAACCATAACAGGGGCATTCTGTGCAGAATCTTTGCCCCAGATAAGCCACAGCCAGCAGCACAATCCAATCACTGGCCCCAAATGTCATCGTCACAATCTAACGACCCGTACCAAGGAACACAACAATGCACCTCACAATCCTTATCCGTGCAGAGAAACATTATATGCAGTACATACAGTCCGCACATCGCGATCGCGAGAAAAGCCCCATACAATAAACACATCGTTAACAAATGTGGCACATCGCAATCACACAACAAAAAAATGTAGATTTGACCAACAAAATAAACCGATGTCACACTGCGAGCTAATAACGCGGCAACCCACGGGACATTAAAGGTCCTCGGAACACTCGACACAACCGAATTAATCATTAACTGCCCCATCAAGATAGCGATCCTGATGCCGTAACCTTACACACACAAAAAAAAATTCCATAGCAACACACGAGCACAAACGCCGCGTTAATTCTACACTCACACAGCCAAAAAACCCAGGTTCCACAGCTCCGCAAGCACAAAAAAAAACCCGCAAAAATGACCCGGCGTGCGTAAGATGGATGAGATGTGTTGTTAGGGCCGGGTGCATTGTGTCACGACTCGCCTGAGAGACTGTGAGGGACGGAGGATGGCCTGGTGGAACTTGTAGAATCTTGGATGGCGAGCACGGCATCCCCTTGAAACAGGATGCCACCAAGACGGCCGAAAATCTCCCTCCGCAGGAGTTGAGAATGGCGGGAACCGCGTGCCGCGCGTAGCCGCGCGTGGCCGCCAAGATGGCGGCCATGCGTGCAATGTGCGCGCGCGGATTTCCCGCGCGAATTTCCCGCCCAGGCATCCGCAGCGGCGGCGGCGTCCTCTCCTCCAGCTCCGGCGCTCTCTCTCTCCCGATGGCAGCGAAGCAGCGACGTGATGTGCGTCCTGCTGCCCCGCCTGCAGCTCCATCTCCCTCCTTCACCGGGGCTGCAGACCCCGGGGCTGCCCTGAAGACGATTTTCCCGCCGTCTCCGTCGTGTGAAAGCATCAAGGTAAGTTGTAGTAATCGTGCGTATTCTATACTGACTAGGATAACACCTAACGCTACCCCACTTCTGACACCAAATGTAGTGGGTTCAATCTAGGCGCACACTTCTTGGGAGGCAACACTCGTTTATTAGAACATTAAGTAAAACACTGTACCTTACACATAGGGTGGTGACCACCGACCTACTCTAGCTAACACACACTTCTCCACTCTCAGCTACTATAGTGTGACCCAGCCATGTGGGCTACTGGCAGGTCCGCTGACTGGAGGGCCTTGACTCTTCTTGTCGTCTACTCGATGCATCTTCGTTCTTGATACGGGCAGCCCCGAACCTTGCGAGGCGGCTGCTTATATGGGCATCCGCGTGCCCGGGCCCCACCCCGGCCACGCCTCCCGAGTCCAGAACCGGCCCTGACGTCATTCCCGCCTCCAGCCGGGATGACGTCATGTGTGTGTAGGCCCACGTGGTAGTAACGCTCACCCACATGGTGACGTCACACGTGTGCACACAGTAGTGATGCTACAATCATCACTACATCTGTACCAAATAGAAATTCCCTCGGTACTGCTATTGAAGCCTTCACAAAATACGTGGTCAAAATAGATGTTAAATAATGTGGGAGCCAGAGGACATCCCTGTCGCACCCCAAGGTGTACAGGGAATGGCTCTGACTCCCGGCCACGTAGTTTTACCCGGGCCCGCTCACCATCATAAAGGTCCTTAATGATCATGAGCAGAGGGTCAGGGACTCCGAAAGCACGAAGAACAACCCAGAGCCCAGGCCTACTGATGGCATCATAGGCCTTGACCAGGTCAATAAAGCAGAGATGTAGGTCTTGTTGGAATTCCCTACACCTCTGCTATAGCAGACGGATAGAAAATATGGCATTTGTGCAGGACCGCCCTTTCTTATAACCACATTGGGGCTCCGCAAGCCTCTCCTCAGCTTGCCTAGCAAGGTGATGTTGAATAATCCTTGCCAGGACCTTTCCCGGCACACTGAGGAGTGAGATGCCCCTGTAGTTGTTACAGTTTGTGCGATCCCCCTTGTTAAAGAGGGGGTCCACCAGGGCATCATTCCAATCCTGCGTGGTCCAGACTGTTGTTATGATGTCATATAGGGCAGTCTGTGCACAAACGCCACCCTCCTTCAGCATTTCGCTTTGGAGATCATCTCTGCCCGGTGCCTTTCCTGGTCTCGGACTCCGGATCGCCTTCAGTACTTCCTCAACAGATGGCACCTCAGCTAGATACTCACAGGGGGTGACTTCCAATATTTGAGGCACCACAGCCTCAGCAGGGTCATCTCCACTTGGTGCCATGATGTTTTCCTGGCTGAGGGATTTCCCCTCCCCCAGGACCTCACAGAAATTCTCAGCAAACCTGTTCCTGGGGGTGGGGGATTGGATCACCGTTTTTTCCCCTAATGATGGTAATCGGTGTGGCGCTGCAGGTTACTTTTTTGATGGCGTTAAATAGTGATTTGTGATCGCGGGCCACTGAGGCAGACTCCATCTCCTCAGCAACCCGCGACCACCACTTACACACACACATCGACTCACACACACACATATCGACTCACACACACACACATGGACTGACACACACATCGACTCACACACACACATCGACTTACACACACACATCGACTTACACACACACATCAACTCACACACACACTTCGAATCACATACTCATCGACTCACACACACAGACACATTGACTTACACACACACATCGACGCACACACTCACATCGACTCACACGCACACATGGACTTAGACACACACATTATTATTTTAATATTTCCTAACTTAATTTTGAAATATTACTTTTCTATCTAAGTGAGTTTAGCGAAAGAAGCAAGAAAAGAGTACTGACTTAACAGTGCCAGGATGAAACCTAGTCCTGTGCAAAGGGCTACGCCTCACCTAGATTGCCCAGCCAGCTGAGGTGGCACCTTAGCATGCTGGGGCTGGGCTGCTATACCCCCCCCACCGCCCGCTCTACAGTAGCAGTACCTACAAACTGTACAGTAGGACCTACCCATTCTACAGTAGTATATACCCACTCTATAGTCGTATTTATATTATTATATAATACTATATATCGACTCTACAATAGTACTCACTTCACAGAGTGTAGTCGTGAGGCCTAGTCCCGTACAGAGCCCCCAGCCTCGCCTAGATTGCCCAGCCGGCCAAGGTGGCACCTTGGCAGGCTGGGGCTGAGCCGCTACCCCTCCAACCATCCACCATCCCCCCACCCGCTCTACAGTAATAGTACACAAGCTCTATAATATTAGTATCTACCGACCCTATAATAGTAATTGCACACATTGGGGTGGTGGGGGAGTAAATAACACTTTTAAGAATGTACCTCAGCCTTGTATGTTTTTTTGTTGCATTTTTTACGCTAATGAGAATCCACCCCCCCCCCCACTGAACGCGTGCGCGTCGCTAGGGGACGCGCATGCCAGATGCGTGCTTTGGCGCGTGCTAAGCCTGATGACAACTGCTTGCGTTGCGATCAAAACGTCGTGATATTTTTATTTCTATCTAAGTGATTTTACCGACCCAAAGAATACGGCGTAAGGAAATAAACAAATAATAATAAATAGTACTAAATTGGTAATTAAATTACTTTAAAGTTGACGGATGTGAAATCGGAATAGGGCTAGCTCACCACGGGGCTTATCGCGTGGTACCTGGAAACTTTTTTAATACTTATACCCCACGGTTTGCGAGCCAAATCCTTTGGAAAATAATGCCTTTTATAGGTTAGATAGCCCTTAAGAGCACTGTTTGATGCTGGCCACTTGTGGTTTTTAGTCTTTGAGTCTGTACTTAGCAACTGTGAGAATATATTATTATATAACACACACCAGACACAATTGAGTCCACACAGTGTGCTTAGTGCTGGAGAGACGATGTGTTTAGTATGGCAGTGTGTGCCTCCCCAGTGTCTGCAACTGCACAATTACATTCGCAACTCAAGTGGTGTAGGCAAATTGAAGGAAGTTCAACTGTTCAATAATTAAGTAGCATTCACAGACACCCGTTAAATTTTGCTTGCAAAAATAGTTAAAGCCTTCTAAAATAAGGTTACTTGAAAAAGAGAAAAACCATAACATGAAATTAGATACTTAATATTTAATACACTGTATGCCTAGGCTTCCAAAGCCATTGCGAAATACAGTGAGTAAAGGTGTAAGTATGGATGGCAAAGTGGGTGTACATTTGTGTGGACTCTATGTGCGTGTGTTGAACATATGTACATCCCTAGTGGTGCAGTGGTTGTGTCTACCCATTTGTGTACGTACCTATGTGCCGCTGGATGTAGCCAACGTGCTAATCGGAGGTGCGTAACTGTACGTGGGCATGCATCAGCTTAAGATTAAACTAAATGCTCTTTCATTTGTTGAGTTGGGCACTTCCATAATGTATGGAGTGTGTTCCTACAAGTAGTCAAAATGGGCTTGCTCACTTTAAAACATGCGAGTGTCTGCATTACACTGTTCATAAAGTACCAACAATGGAGAAAATAAAAATGTTATTTTGCAATTAACATTAGCAGCCTTGAAAACCTCTAGATGCAAACTTGGATAGGCTCAGGCTAAAACAATCACAAACATATAATATGAATCACAAACAATTCTCAATTTTCATTCGAATGTTTTGGGGCCCAAATGAAAAACGTTGGATTTACAATTTCTGAATCTGTTGTCATACTCTTTGGTTCTTTCGGTAGAGTCACGTAGGTAGAAAAATAAAATAAATCACGACGTTTTGATCGCAACACAACCGGTCGTCCTCAGGCGGAAAAAATATAATCCAGCAGTGGAACTGCTGAAACCAGGAAGAACACAGCGAGAGAGCTGTTACAACAAGAGGTTATATATGTGGTGAAGGGCAAGCAGGCGGGGTCTGAGCTGGAAAGGAATTCCATCCCCGCACGCAAGCACGTCAGTTGTGTTAATGGGAAAGATTATGGAGAGAGAGCTTAGGGAGAGAGATTAGCATGAAATGATATTCTTAGGTTTTTTTGGGTAAAGTCACGTAGGTAAAAAATTTAAATTAATAAAAGTAAAATAAAAGTAAAATAAAAATCACGACGTTTCGGAGGCAACACAAGCTTCCGTCTTCAGGTGGAACCGTCACAGTACGATAGCTGTATCAAGGGAGAGAAATTCCAAGGAACAGTATTTGTATATATACTGGTTGAGGGTGGGAGGAGCCAAGGTAGGCCCTGAATATTATTTTTGTGAATTGTGGCGGCTGAAGCAGGCTGTTAGGAATGAGCCTTTATTGTGTAAACTAGGTAAATATGATGTTAAGGTGCGTGTAAAAGGGACTGAGCCTTTTTGTTATGTAGAGATGATGCGGCTGAAATCGCTGCCAGGAAATGAGTTTTTGTTGTGTAGAATGGTTGACTGAGCCTATTATTATGTAGAGGTGGTGCGCCTTAAATCGCTGCCAGGAAATTAGTCTTTGTTGTGTAGAATGGTTGACTGAGCCTATTGTTATTTAGAGGGGGTGTGGCTGAAATTGCTGCCAGGAATGCTCCAAATATGTGTAGTTAAATCTTTTTTGTAAGGTTAATAACATCTTTCCAATGATTACTAAGTTTGTACCCATCATCACGGTTGAAATTATGTCTGTGTTTGTATATTTGGATGGCCTCGTGTACAAACCTTTGATGGTAGCCAGGAGGCTTGCAGAGCACCTTAGTCTCGGAAAAGACAATTTCATGAGAGCCCACAGCGTTGTAACAATGATCGGCAACGGCGGAAGAATCAGTTTTGCCGTGTTTCAGATCTGACTTGTGCTCGCAGACACGATCAGAGATATGACGTTTCGTTTCTCCAATGTAGCAATCACCACAACTGCAACTCAGTTTGTAGACTCCAGGGTATTGTAAGTCAGGAATGACATCTTTCACAAATGGAATTATTGTGGCCATGTTAGTGAGACCCCAGCCCGTTAATGCAGAGGCACCTAATAGGGCAATGCAACTCAGAGAGTCGGAGATAACAGCCAAGCGGCAGGGAAAAATGGAAGCACCACAGCAAGTTACGACTTTGCTTGGTCAATAACGTCCTTCCAATGATTGCTCAGCTTATACCCATCTTCTCGGTTGAAATTGTCTCCATGTTTATATATCTGAATGGCTTCATGGACAAATCTTTGATGGCAGCCCGAAGGTTGGAGAGTACCTTGGTCTCGAAAAAAACAATATTGTGCGAGCCCACTGCATTATAACAATGATCAGCCACGGCAGAGGTATTGGTTCTGCCACGTTTCAAATCTGCCTTGTGTTCGCGAACACCATCCGAGACATGTCGTTTCGTTTCCCCAATGTAACTGCTACCGCAGACACAACTTAGTTTATAGACACCAGGGTATTGCATGTCAGGAATGACATCCTTCACAGATGGGATCAAATCAGGGATTTTGTGTACTGTATTGAATCGGACCTGGATCTTGTGTTTGTTAAAGTATTTGTAAATATTTTTGGTAACATCTGCTATGTATGGCAAGGTGATAGTTTTGATTGGGTCCTCAGATGGTTGTCTCCGCATGGTTGGGGATACAGCTTTGCGGATTGTGCAGTCTGAATATCCATGCATCTTGAGGGCTTAGTGTACGTGTTCCAGTTCACTGGCTATGTGGCGCTGGTCGGAGATGCAGCGGTGTAGTGTTTTGATGAGGGAGTTCTTCTGGGCCAGATGGTGGTGAGTCAGGCTTTAGATAAGAATCCGTGTGGGTGGCTTTCCTGTAGACGGAATGTCCCAACGAGCCATCAGGTCTCTTCTCGATCAAAACATCCAGGAATGGTAGATTGCCATCATTTTCCACTTCCATGGTGAATTTGATGGAAGGGTGTATGGAATTGATGTGGTTGAAAAATTGGTTCAGTGCTGGCTGGCCATGTGGCCAGATGACGAAAGTGTCATCTACGTATCTCTTCCACAGGGAAGGACGTAGGGTGGATGTCAGTATGGCTTCTGTTTCAAATTTCTCCATGAAAACATTCGCTACCACTGGTGATAAGGGAGAACCCATAGGGGTACCTCAATTTTGGTTGCTGTATCGATGGTTCTGGCTGTGTGATGGGCTGTGTGTCTCACTGTCGCGACTACCGTTGCACTAGTTCTCTTGCGTGGACGTTCTTGCCTCTCACAGCACAGTTGGAAGTGCTGCAGCTTGTGTAACACATAGACATAACATTAACTTGCTAATCTCCATAATTTCCCTGCCTCATCTCTCCCATCAACATAGTGCTAATCTCCCATTAACACTGCTGTTGTGCGCATATGCGGGGACGATACTCTTATGAGGTGATGGAAGCTCATTTCATGCTAATCTCCCTCCCTAATCTCCCCCATTAACACAACTGACGTGCTTGCGTGCAGGGATGAAATTCCTTTCCAGCTCAGACCCCGCCTGCTTGCCCTTCACCACATATATAACCTCTTGTTGTAACAGCTCTCTCGCTGTGTTCGTCCTGGTTTCAGCAGTTCCACTGCTGGATTACCTTTTTCCGCCTGATTGAAACGTCGTGATTTATTTTATTTCATTTTTCTACCGACGTGACTTTACCAAAAGAACCAAAGAGTGTGGATTCCTGCAGTCATGAAAGCGTCATATTTGAAAAAAAGCATCACCATTTAATGTCCGTATACAAACTATATATCATTGTCCAGGGTTTTAAAATATAAAAGTCAAATACATTCATTTTCCAAATTCTTGGGGGCTCAAGCAGTTTTTAGAGGCCATAGGAACCAAAAATATGAATCTAGTTGTAAACTCAACTATACATTTAAGACAATGAAAACGCTAATGTAATTATGCATTATTTAAATGTGAGTAAAAGCCAATTTAATAATTTTAAATAAGAAATGCTATGAATTAAAATAAGAAGTTCGTAACTTTTTTGGACCCATGGACCAAAATTAATACGGGTCGAATATCACTGTATGGTATTCATTAAAAAAATATAAAAATCTGCAGATCACTTCCCATAGCCTTGCAGACCACAGATTGTGAACCACTGGTATAATAAATCATAATAATTAATAATTAATTTCATAATTTTAGTATTAGTCACACTCTCACAGTGCAGGGCTGTCACAAATGTGTAATGCGAGCAAGGATGGGGTGGCCGCTGCGTATAGGGGAGGCGGGGCCTGGTCGTCGGGGTGAGTGGGGGCGGAGTCAGGGTCACGAGAGGAGGAGGAGTCAGGGTCACGTGAGCGGGAGGATATAGGGTGAGAGCCGTAAGGAGATCGGGAGTCGCGAGAGAGCGGAAATAGAGAGGAGCCACGCGGTGTGCTGGCGAAGGAGTGGCACCATTTGCCACGTGGTTGGAGTCATGGCACCGTCGGCCAGCAGTGTACGTGGAGCAGCGGGGTGGCTGCAGAGTGTGTGGGGCACACGGAGCAGCGAGGAGGCTGCGGAGTGTGCGGGGCACACGGGCAGCGGTGTGGCTGCAAGGAGTCGGAGGACACAAACGGCGTGCGGGGCACACGAGAGAGGAGGTGCGGGTCCGACCGAGGACATCGCGGGGTGCGAGAGACAAGAACCCAATAAAGAACAGACGTAGACCTACATCGCCTAAGAGTCCTTTATTACACTGGAGTCAGAAGTGAAATGGCATGTCGAAACAGCTCAGGAAAAAGAACATACCTGCACCATCTTCTGCACCATCTTCTGAAGACGACGACGATCTTTCTCCGGGGGTGGTGCTGCCGTCGATGGAAGGCGGAGGCGACGCAGGGACGGGCGATGCGCCGGGAGTGCAAGATGTTACCGGATCGGCAGGACCGTCTGCGTTGGTGGGCACCGAGGAGGGATGGCGACACGTGGCGGCCCAACTTGATTCACTGAGGGCTGTTTTGATGCAGTTGTGCACCCTGGTGACGCCGACGACGAGTCCGGGGAGGCCAGGCGGGGAGCATCCGAGTGGGGCCTTGCCGACGCTTCCCGCCCTCTCCAACACGCGGCACGGAGCCGCCATCTTGGGCGTGGTCGAGGACGAAAGGCAGGAAGCCGCCATCTTGCTGCCTCCACGGCAGGAAGCCGCCATTTTGACCACGTCGCGGAGTGACGCCATCTTGTCGCCGCCGCATGGATCACCATCGGCGGAAGACAACGGCGTGGGGACCTGCAGCCATCGCCTGACGACAGTGAAAGAATTCTCCATTGGCGGAGATTGGAGCGCATTCGCCTGCCGCTTTGAAGCGGCGGTTCGATCCGCCAAGTGGACAGATGCGGAAGCCTTGGAGGTCTTACCAACGCTCCTTGACGACGAGTCCGTCAGGTTCTTCCGCTCCATCAAGGCCGCGAAGAAGACGACGCTCAAGGGGGTGTTTGAAGAAATGGCGGAGGCGTATGAGCCCCCGGACGATGCACATCGCAGGTTCACGCAGCGGCAACGGGCACCAGAAGAATCGCCGGTGGCATTCCGTGGCACCGTGATGGAGCTGGCCATGGCCGCATATCCGGACACGGAGCCCGACTTGCTGGAGCCCCTGATACTGGGTAAAATGTTGGAATTATCCAGGGATTTGGGCATTCCCATGCCCGTGTACGGCCATGACAAGTTGACGTCCCAGATGGCGGCTAAATGCCTGGATGCCCAATTCAACCTTCGCCGGTGGAAACAGACGGCGGCTTGGACGGGGAGCCCCACCATCGAAGGCGGTGCGACAGGGTGGGACCCGTCTAAGGCCGTCTATGTTCGGGATGAGAGGCGGCCTGCCGAGCTGACGGTGGCATCGACCCAGTGGCCTGCTCGAGAGGGAGCGGGGTCGTGCTTGGGGCCGCCGGTGCAGGAGCGCCAAGACAGAGTGAGTGCTGCACGGCGAGCCAACTCGTCGTGTTTCCGCTGCGGCCGTAAGGGCCACTTCGCCAGAGAATGTTGGGCTCGCGTTCGTCTGCCGCCCCAGCAGGAGGTCTCGGTCACGGATGCGTCGCGGCAAGACCACCCATGACAGGCAAGTCGGTACGCATCAGACACCCGGCAAAGCCTGTCATCTCATGCATCACCATCATCATGCCATTACTAACGGGGGGGGTGTTCGGTGGTCCGCGTCGCTCTTTAACGCAGTGGCGAAAATTGGCACGGCGGGTGGTTGCGGCTGCTACTGGGTCGTCGACCGTGCTGGGTTCCATTCAAGGGATCGACGTACGCATTTTGGTTGACTCGGGTGCATCCGCGACTATTATCTCCGACGTGATATTCCATCTCTTGTCCATTCCGCCGGGGCGGGTGCGGCCGGTTTTTGACTCTTGCATAGCAGCGAACGGGGGTAGTATGGGCATTGTGGGTCAGGTGGACGCCAATATATCGGTTGGGGGTGTTTCGGCTTCAGGGACGGTGTTGATTTCCAGGTCCCTCGCAGTGCCCTGTTTGTTGGGGACCGATTTTCTGGCCAAGATGCCCATTCAAATAAGGGTGGATCACAATTGTATCGAGTTGCCGGGGGGTCGGCAAATTCTATTCTTGCCGTCACCCTGGGGCCAGTCAGCTCCAGACTGTCAGGTACAGGCGCTGTCCGAGGTATCAGTGGATATTCCGCCTGGCTCGCAGATGCTCATTCCGCTGCGGTATCGCAAACCAGTGCCTGGAATCGAGGGTGCGGCAGGGGTTTTGTTATCACCGTCCACTGCTATAACGGGTGGCTTGACGCTGGTCGGGGCGCAGACGATTGTCCGGCCGGGTCAACCTCCGTTTTTACAAGTATTGAATGGTAGCGCGGATAATGTTGTTGTACCGGCCGGAACGGTTTTGGCTCACGCTACAACGGCTTTTACGAGCCATGACGATCAGGGCCAACGGGGCCTTGTAGGGGGGGTATCGATCTCCACGTCACAGGACGATCGATGGATTGCCGAGTTGTGCCGAGAAAATGCGTCGTTGACTGGGGACCAGCGGTCTGCGCTTCGCGCGCTGTTGGGAAGATATTCCGACGTCTTTGGTGCGGACGATTTCGATTTGGGTTGCACCTCCTTGCTTTCCCACCACATTGATACGGGGGATGCCGCTCCGATTCGGATGAACCCCCATCGGTTGAGTCCGCCGGAGCAGAATCACATTCGCGGCGCAGTGGAGGAGATGCTGGCCGCTGACATTATTTCCCCGTCCAACAGTCCGTGGGGCGCGCCGGTGGTCCTTGTGAAAAAAAAGGATGGGAAGTTGTGCTTTTGTGTTGATTTTCGCAAATTAAATAAGGTGTCGGTTGCGGACGCATACCCCCTGCCGCGTATGGATGATTCTCTCGATGCCTTGTCTGGGGCGAATTTTTTTTCTATGCTTGATCTCTCATCGGGATTCTGGCAACTTCCGCTGGACGAGTCCTCGAGGGAAAAGACAGCTTTCCGAACGCCGCAGGGATTATTTCAGTTTAATTGCCTTCCCATGGGCTTGAACGCCGCCCCCGTGACTTTCCAGCGGCTGATGGAGCTCGTGTTAACGGGTCTGCAGTGGGAGACGTGTTTGATATATTTAGACGATGTTATCGTCTTCAGCCGCACGTTTGAGGAACATCTGCGCAGGTTGGATGCGGTGTTTGCTAGAATGCGTTCTGCCAATTTGAAATTTAAGCCTAAAAAGTGTCACCTGTTGCTACGATCCGTGCGCTACATTGTCAGTTCAGAAAGGGTCGCCACGGACCCGGAGAAGACGGCGTGCGTCCGTAACTGGCCGAATCCGGCCTCAGTGGGGGACGTGCATCGGTTCATCGGGTTTGCTTCATATTACCGCAGGTTCGTTCCAAACTTTGCTACGATCGCTAGGCCGTTGCACCTCCTTACAGCTAAGGGTCGGAGGTTCAGCTGGGGACCAATGGAAGAGGCGGCGTTTCAAGGCCTGCGCGATCGGTTGGCGTCGGCACCGACGTTAGACTATCCGGATTTCACTCGGCCCTTTATTCTGGATACTGACGCTAGTGACACCGGGATTGGGGCTGTTCTGTCCCAGTCTAGGGACGGCGTCGAACGTGTGGTAGCTTACGGTAGCCGTGTGTTGTCTCCTGCGGAGACCCGTTACTGTGTTACTCGCCGCAAACTTTTGGCTATTGTGCATTTTCTTCACCAATATCGGCCGTATCTGTACGGCCGTACGTTTACTGTGCGCACGGACCATGCGGCTTTGCAATATGCCCTGAGAGTTGACCAACCGTCTGGCCAATTGGCACGATGGTTGGAAACCCTGCAGGAATTTTCGTTCCAAATTCAGTATCGTAAGGGGTCGCGTCATGCGAACGTGGACGCACTCTCCAGATTGCCACAGGGGTCCCCTTGCGCTTGCGCTTCGGGCACAAATAGGTGTACGCGGGTTCTGCAACCCTCTCGCCCTGTCGTGTCCGCTGTCGAGGTGCCCGAGGCCTCCGTATGCCCGGCACGGGCTGATGGGGTTTTGAACCTGCCGCGTTCGATATGGGCTCGCGAGCAATTGCTCGATGAGTCGCTGGGGGCCTTGCAGGATCGGGCTGCGAAGGGGACAGGTGGACTGCTGTCCAGTGGGACGCCGGAAGCCGCTCTCCGGGATAGGTTGCTGATGTGGAGGGAAGGGTTGCACGATCGCTGGCGTCTGGTGGTGCCGTCATCGTCGTTAAGGTACGAGTTGGTTCGGACTCTGCACTCCGAGACGTTATTACATCTCGGGGTGCAGAAAACCTTGCTGACGTTGCAGCGGGACTACTTCTGACACGGCATGACGACTGATGTCGTCGGGCACATTCGGGCGTGCCCCGACTGTGCCCGGCGGAAGCCGCCTAAACACCCATATGTTCCACCAGTGCAGTCCATACAGGTGTCTCGGATTAACGAGTTGGTGGCGTTGGATATTTTGGGGCCCTTCCCGCCGTCCGCTCGGGGGAATACATTTTTGTTGGTCGGGGTGGAATATCTTTCCCGCTGGGCGATGGCCTGGCCCTTACCCGACCAGTCAGCGGCGTCCATCACAGATGCGTTCCTGTTCGGATATGTAATGGACAAAGGGGCACCAGAGAGGTTGCTCATGGACAAAGGGCGAAATTTTTCTTCAAAATTATTGGCCGAGGTGTGTGCTGCACTGGGGACAAAGAAGGTTCGGACGTCTCCCTACCACCCGCAAATGGATGGGATGGTGGAACGGCTTAATCGGACCCTGTCGGCCATGCTCTGTCACACGGTTAGCGAAAAGCAGGCTGATTAGGATCTGCATATCCCTGGGGTGTTCTCCGCATACCGGATGACGCCTCATGCGTCGACGGGGTACTCACCTTTCTTTTTAATGTACGGCCGCGAGAATGTGCCGCCGGTGGGTGTGCAGCTGGGTACGGGGGCGAAGGGTCCTGTTAAGCCTCTCCCGGAGTACGTTCGGGAAGCTGTTCGTCGCGTGGCAGAAGCGCGGGAGGGGGCCCGATTGGCAACAGCCAAAACCCAGGCCCGGAACGAACGTTGCGCTCGGTGCTCGGATGGTGAATCCCCCTGGCGGGTGGGGGACATGGCCTGGCTGCACTGCCCGCAGGTGCGGGTGGGGACCTCCCCTAAGTTGCACAAACCATGGCAGGGGCTGGTTGTGCTTGTTGAGGTTCCTAGTCCGCAGTCCGCACGTGTTCGTTTCGGATCGCGGCGCTGGTACGTCCATACGTCTCGATTGAAACCCTACGTGGCCCCGTGGACGGATGCGTCATCTTCTAATGTGGCCTTGCCGGTGTCTGTTGCGTCCGACACGCCACTGACCTTGCCTGTTCAACCTGCAAGCGCGCCTGTCGTGCCTTCTACAGACGGACCGGCCGTGACCGAGACGGATACAGGGATTCCTGCTCTGGGTGGGCCTACCACGGCGATGGGCACACTTGACCCCGCTGCCCCTCCAACCCCGCCACGGACGCATTTGCAGGAGACCCCGGCGATGGGTTTCTCTGGGGAACGGGACTCTGGAATGGACAGGCCTCCAACAGCGGCGGGCAGTTCTGATCCCGCCGCTCCTAAAACCCTGTCGCGGTTGCAGTCTGTGCGGAGGCCGCCCCCCGTTCGGGACGGGCCGGCGACCCGCACGCATTCCAAGTCCCTTTCTTTTAGTCAATTGTTGTTGTTATAATCTCCGTTTGTCTTGTGCTGCCTGATTGTTGTGCTGTTGCTCACATTATTTTGTTCTGTTACAGCCGGGAACGGCTGGGTTTTTCATCAGGGGGGGGGTCATGTAATGCGAGCAAGGATGGGGTGGCCGCTGCCTCCGCACCACTCACATGGGCCGGAGTATAGAGGAGGCGGGGCCTGGTCGTCGGGGTGAGTGGGGGCGGAGTCAGGGTCACGAGAGGAGGAGGAGTCAGGGTCACGTGAGGAGAAGGATATAGGGTGAGAACCGGAAGGAGATCAGGAGTAGCGAGAGAGTGGAAATAGAGAGGAGCCACGCGGTGTGCTGGCGAAGGAGTGGCGCCATTTGCCATGTGGTTGGAGTCACGGCACCGTCGGCCAGCGGTGTACGTGGAGCAGCGGGGTGGCTGCAGAGTGTGCGGGGCACACCGAGCAGCGGTGTGGCTGCAGCGTGTGCGGAGTCACACGGAGCATCGAGGAGGCTGCGGAGTGTGCGGGGCACACGGGCAGCGGTGTGGCTGCAAGGAGGCGGAGGATACAAACGGTGTGCGGGGCAAGCGAGAGAGGAGGTGCGGGTCCGACCGAGGACATCGCGGGGTGCGAGAGACAAGAACCCAATAAAGGACAGATGGAGACCTACATCGCCTAAGAGTCCTTTATTACAAATGCGCTGTTTCACACATGGCGTGTCATCCCTATTGAATTCCAATCCGGAAACCACCACCCCTCCTCCTCCTCGCTTGCTTTTTCAAACGTTAGTTATTATTTATTAATTTACACATATATATTTAAACACTCTGCTCAGTTGTGTTAATCACCTCTTAAATGGACCGTGGAGTCAAATGGACAACTCAAGCCGTCGAGTGTTCATTGCTGAACAGCGGTTCCTCGTGGGTGGGACCAAAGTCAGCGTGGCTCATCCTTGGACTCATCTGGGTTCCTTTGTGGGCTGCGTCGCCCTTGTGAAGTGCGTAGACAATTCACGGGGTAAAAAGGGTTTACTCCTCCGCTCTCCAGAACATATACTGTACATATTTATTTGCATATTTATAATATTTCTTTAAATACGGGCCTACTGCTGGATGAAGGCGTCACCTAGCCTTCTCTCCCCTCTAATTCACCATGAGCATCAGCCAGGGTCTGTCCACTGCTGGATGAATGCCTCGCTCCCATAACATTCTCCCCACTCGAATTCACCATGAGCATCATCTGCCAAGATCTGTCCACTGCTGGATGAAGGTCTCCCCAAGCCTTCACTAATACATCAGCGGCAGCCATGATCTATCCACTATTGGCTGATTGGCCATGCTTCACCACGCTGGTCAATGCATCACTCTCGACGTGGCCACCTCTCACAGACACCGCTAACCGCAGTGGTGGTTTTAATAAAGCACGTGCGGCTGCTGCCCTTCATCCCGAGATCGGCAAGTTCACAGAACCACGCGGAACTGGCAACTAGGAGCTGGCACCGCAGCTATGTGGAGTGGCGAGGGCGGGCAGTGCCACTACGCGCATGTGACCTGTGGGTTCCCCCCTCAGTGCCCTGAATCACCCTCGTCATTCAGCATCAGGGACTCCCCCGCGAACACAAAGGCCGGCACGCGGTTCCGGAGGTGGGCGGTGGGGAGCCGCACGTGGATCCGGGCGCTGCCCCTCGGCACCACAGTCACCATGTCCATGGCGTGGGGCTCATCAGACGAAGAGCGGCGCTCATCAGACATGGAGAACAAACACCCCGTGAAGCGCACGCAGTGAAGTGCAGTGCTGCGCATGCCGCTTCTACGACCACCTCAAGGTGTGCAGACAGCCCCAGCTGCTCCGTTGCCTCAGCCACTAATCTGGGAGTTCGTTCTGTGAAGATATGGTGCTGTGGCCATGGCCTTCAGGATGTGCTCCTGCTCGAAAGAGGTCCTCCCCTGGCTGGTGTGTGTGTGTGCTGCTACTGAGTCGTCTGGAACCGGTAGGGCAGACTGCTGCTGGTCTTTCATCCAGTAATTCTAGTCTGTGTTTGAACCCCATTGTCACTCAAACCATCAAACTCACTGTTACCTCATCCATCTCACACAACACACCCCTATACTTTCTTAATCAATGGCACTTCCCATATTCTATTCATTATTTTCTTCCTACAATACTCTACAATTTCATGATATTGTCCGTTTCATAAGGTCACCCATAGCTTAAAGATTACTCGTCGACATGCATTGCTACATGTCATATTATAAAATACATTATGAAGCTATTAATATTTATAGAAAATTTCGGGCCATGTAGGGCCCTTGTTGAGGCTGTTGGCCCCTGGGTTCTCCTCCGGTGGGGAGTTGACCTCGGGCGGGCTGCTGCTCCGGACTCCTCACTTGTGTGAGAGCCGCTGCTAATCCACTCCTCGCTCGTGGGGGGAGGGTTGCCGCTCTCCGGCTCTTCTCTTCACGCCGCGGCCCCTCGGGTCCATGAGTCCTGTTTGTGGGGCATAGCTCTGGGCTGGCACACGCCTGCCTGGAATTAAACCGTCGCTTCTCAGCCACTCAAATGCGACGTCTCCGCTCACACAACCCCGCACACCAATCACACGTGTGGAACGGGGGGTCGGGTCAGAGGGCAATGACGTCCCTCACACACGCGTTGCCGCCGAGGGTGGGCAATGGAGATTGTTTAAATGGCTGTGGGGTGGGTATTCGGATTGGTTTTAGAGCGACACACCAATCGCACGCGCGGAACGGAGGGTCAGGGGTCAGAGGGCAGGGACGTCACTCATACACGCGTAGACGATTGGGGGGTTGTATTGGAGATGATTTAAAGGGCTGTGGGGTAGATATTCGGGATTGGCATTAGAACAAGTGTTGCTGAGTACTCCGGAATTCAAGAAATGCTTTAATCGTCCTCCAGAGTAACTGGCGACAGGATTCACGCACCACGCTTGGGCACAGTCTAAACAATAGCCGTATGAATAATCCCACATGTACTCGCGTGATTTTACCGTCGCTCACCGCGGCCACACCACTCCCAGCACTCCTCAATATTACAGAGACCACACAGCATCGGTATCCTATGCTTTAGGGTTTATTTCCGGCGCGTCTGCGAGTCACTATTACTTGAATCAGAGTCGGAATCAGCAGGGTAAGGCTAACCTATCTCCCGCCGGTCTAAACCCGACCTACCTCGTCTATTTGGAATTAACCTCCCTAGGCTTTTACGCTAAATCACAACTCTCTCTCGTACTCACGGTTCGGTTCGGATGTGCGGGAAGTCGAGGAGGGACGAGGCTGCACGAAGCTCTCGCTGGGAGCGGGGCCTGGCTGCGCTGATACTCGTCACACGGACGATCCAGTGGCCGGCAAGCTGACTGCTCCGATCGCTGACTTGAGGAGAACACGTACTGATAATCGTGCCCTCTCTCTCCCTTTTATCAAAGAATCCCTTGGCTAACCTGCGATCCTTCACGGCCATTGGTGTGCCCGCATCGGTGCTTTCAGTAACGTCCGCACCTGGGCTTCCACATTAAAGGGACTGCCGCTAAGCTCCCGACCAATCAGGGTGCCTGCCCTGTTTTCCCGCCGTTCGTGGCTCCGCCCCCTACCTGCCTGCTGACCCGTGTGTGTTGTATGTGTCTTAACCGCGGGGCTGAGTAGCCTCGTCGTGACCGTGTAATTCCACGTTAATTCACGGCGCCGCAGTACAATTTAGCCTGCGGGAAGCCTCAGTCAATTCCCTGGCCTCAGGGAAAATCGTGGAGAATGTCCCCCCACGAGGAGGGCTCCTGGGTGAAAACCTGTGGGCCAGGCGACTTCCCCGCGAGGCTCTATGTGGGAGTGTGTGCGTGTGTTCATATGGGGGGCGGTGAGGGAAGAGCAATGTCGGCCAGGCTGCTTGGTGGTGGTGGGATCGTAGGTGGGGCGTCAGCAGAGCGGCTTCGCTGCTGTGGCATCATACCCTCATTTCCTATGTCGTGCGGAGGACTTGGGGGCCTTCCGGCTTCAATTCGAACCTACAAAGGCTAAAATAAGGTTCGGCTTGATAGGTTAGTAAATTCTAAACTACTCTGAGTCAGAAATGAGTAGACAACAACATTAAGGAATACTATGAGACCTCCTTTACCAGTGGCTGGTAAAGGAGGTCTCAGTGTAAATGCTTACCCCGAGCTCTCAATACTCTGATAGTGCGCTGTCTTTGAGTTGTACGCCTTTTGGCATCATCTGGTCCAACACCAATGGAGACTAGGCTCTAAGAAAAGCTGTCTCGGGTGTGGACCAATCAACTTCAAGGACAGTGCATATCATTATCATCATCAGAGTTGTTTCTTTCTGTTTGCAAACATGATGCCTTGTATAAAGGTGTCAGTTTTTGTACCAGTTGAAAGGATAAAAACCTATTACAACATTAAGGAATATGTATTTCAACAACAACAACGTATTAACCATTGTTAATGCTATAATATGTTAGAAAACAGTCCCCTATGGATATTTATGTGTGCAGTACAGTACCGAACTTTAAATTTTTACCGAAATTGACAATGTTTAAAATATTTTTCTTATCTTGTCTTCTTCCTTCCTTTGCTTAAGTTATTTGACCTTTTTAAATAATCCTCACTGACTTCTGACGACGTTGCACGATAGAAATACCGCTGTTCAAATGTATTCAGTCATGTTATAAGATGGGTTGTAAATAAAGTTTCTGTGTCGTAAATCGATCGAATGATGGTGGCCTTAAACATGGTACTTCAAAAAAAAATTACACTTATATAGGACTATCGTTTTTAATGGAAAAAGAACGGATAATACACTGTAACATGATAACAAATGTATGTTAATAGCTTCAAAAAGTTAAAGAGTCTCCACTTGTTCGCCATCATTGTCAACACATGCCTGGAATCTTCTCCAGGTGGTCTCCAGAGCCTGGAGGCACATTTATTGTGGTATTGCAAATTCTCGTAAGTGTTAATATTTTTTTGAAGCATCCTGTATAGACATCGCAAATGTATTGCAAATCTGACTGTCGAAAACCAGATGTAATGTTTCCCAAACTTTAAATCAACATTTTACTGACATTAAAAAATGCGTAAAATGAATACTTAATTGAACAGTCACAAATGTTGCGCGCTCAAAAAAATGGGCTTCAAGAAACAAAATCTGGACAGAGTAACAAACTCACTTGCACTATAGTATGATATTGTTGATTAGGTTGTGTGTTGAAACCAATCCTGGCCCCATTACTGCCACATCTTCTCCATCACTCACCTTTAACTCAACAGATTAAAATAAAACAGGGTCTTGGCATTGTCTATGCCAATATTAGAGGCCTCGTAGCTAAATATCAACAATTCAATTTTTTATTCGGTAATCTTTGCCCAGACTTATTTTGTCTGTCTGAAACGTGGCTTACCTCGCATATAAAAGCTAGCCTAAAATAAACTGAAGGATATAATTATATTCTGATTAGACAATCAAGAGATGAAGGTATGGCAGTATATGTGAAAAATAACCGACTGGCTATTAACAGAGATTCGTTCATGAAGCCATCCATATATACAGACACAGACATAATTTCAACTGAGAGGGTGTTTATAAACTCAACAATCATTGAAAAGATGTCATAAACCACTTTGAGTCATGACTTAATTTGTGAAATCTTGTCAACCTCCACCGTCAGTAGTTGTGGGTACGTGGAGCGAGGTGCAAATGATTGCCTGGCGGCCCTTTGATTAGTGTAGATCCACTGCGTTGGCGTTGCTTTCTCCTACATTAACATTAGCTGCCCCGCCCATGCTGCTGACACACTTGGGCTACGCCCATCTTGTCAACCTTTATAAATAGTTTTTTCTTTAGAGGCTAACCCCCCGTTTCCTGATGACGATCGTTTGTGTTGCGATCGAAACGTCGTGGTTTAAGTTTTTTATATATGTTTATATATTTTTTATATTTAAATTACTGAAAGAACCAAGAAAAAGTATACATTATAGACTGCCAGTACGCTCACTCAGGTTAAGAACCAGGCTACAGTATACATTATAGACTGCTAGTACGCTCACTCAGTTTAATAACCATTGTACAGTCTACATCAGACATGGGCAAAGTACGGCCCGCGGGCCGTATACGGCCCGTTGGGCTTTTTAATCCGGCCCGCCGAACTTGTCCAAATATTATTGTTAAATGAAATTTAATCTTCCTCCTGTAATGCCCCCATTTCCCCAATAGTTAGCGCACTTTGACCGGGAGTGGTGTACAGTAGAACATCTGGTCACGACCATAATTCGTTCCATAACTTTGGTTGCAACCGGTTTGGTCGTGACTCGAACCTAATTTCCCCATTGGATTGTATGTAAATATGATTAATCCGTTCCAGACTCCTACGAACTGTATATAAATATTGTTTTTTTAAGATTATTAAGCACAAAAATAGTTAATTATGCAATAGAAATCAGTGTAATAGTATACTAAATGTAAAAACATTGAATAACACTGAGAAAACCTTGAACAGAGAAAACTAACATTACCGCATCAAGGTTTAGAATCGTTCAACAAGATGATTGTTTCGTCTGCTACATCAGTCGGTCGATTCTGACAGAGAGAGAATATTCGTATGAGCAATTCATGTTTCTATTGAAAGTAAGTTAACAGTAATATTTGGGTACAGTATTGTTTTGGAAGCATTCATCATAATATCGTATGAACGTTTACTTCACCACATCATTGTATGAATGATGCGAGAAGAGATTAACGGGTTCTTATGTTAGCGATTTACGTACTCAGCGCTTTGGCTCTCTAAATTACGGCTTGAATGAGGGGAAGGGGTATGACTACACTCACAAAATTAATATCTTACGAGGAATTTAATATAATAAACGTTATATACATAACTGTTACGCTTTGTGTAATTCAACAAAACAAACAAAACTTAACTACGAGTTCTCTCCGAATTTCACGAACTTTTCAATAATTTCCTTCTTCACTTCGATTTAAATTTTCTTTAAAACCTTCTTCTCACCAACATTACCACTCATTACCACTTTCTCCGAAGGCAAGTTTGTAAAAGAATGCATGGTACAGACAGCAGACATCTTGTGTCCGGAGATCAAAAGCAAATTTGAAAAAGTCAGTTTATCACGCAGGACTGTGACTCGCTGTGTGGAACTGATTGATAAAAATATAGCCAGTCAATTAAACAAAAAGTCTGATTCCTTTGAATTATATTTACTAGCACTGGATGAAAGTACGGACGTAAAAGACACTGCTCAGATCCTCATTTTTATCCGAGGCATTGACGACAGTTTTGCGATAACAGAGGAGTTTTTGACCATGGAGTCCCTGAAAGGAACAACGCGGGGAGAGAACTTGTATAATCAGGTATCTGCTGTCATCGAAAAAATGACGCTACCTTGGAGTAAACTTGTCAATGTCACAACGGATGGATCGTCAAATTTAACTGGAAAAAATGTTGGGCTGCTGAAAAGAATCCAGGATAAAGTGAAAGGAAAACCCTGTCCAGGATCTTATTTTCCTTCACTGCATCATCCATCAGGAATCCCTGTGTAAGTCTGTATTGCAGCTTAATCATGTCGTGAATCCAGTCGTAAAACTTGTGAACTTTATACGAGCAAGGGGACTTCAGCGCCGTCAGTTTATTACCTTCCTGGAGGAAACTGATGCGGATCATCAGGACTTGCTGTACCACTCTCGTTGGTTTAGTTTGGGGAAAGAGTTACGAGTGTGGGAGCTGAAAGAGGACATCATCGCATTTTTGGAGTTGATGGGGAAATCTGACGAATTCCCTGAGCTAAGCGACAAGAACTGGCTTAGTGACTTTGCGTTTCTGTGGACATATTTTCACACATGAATGAGCTGAATGTGAAACTGTAGGGGAAAGATCAGTTTGTTCACGACATGTACAAACATATGAAAGCCTTCAAATCCAAGCTCACTTTGTTCTCCGGACAAATTGCGAACAAATCTTTTGCTCATTTCCCCACACTTGCCATGCAGGAAGAGGCACCACGAAACGCAAAAAATACAGCAAATCACTTGAGGACCTGCACGGAGAATTCTGCCGTAGGTTCTCTGATTTTGAAAACATTGAACAGTCACTTCAGCTGGTGTCCTGTCCCCTGTCACAAGACGCTGAAACAGCACCACAGGAGCTGCAATTGGAACTGATAGATCTTCAGTCTGACTCTGTCCAAAAGGAGAAGTTAAACTGAATGACTTTTATGCTTCACTTAACAGAGCCACGTTTCCAAACCTCCGGAGGACTGCACAGAAGATACTGACTTTGTTTGGCTCGACTTATGTGTGTGAGCAGACATTCAGCATCATGAACGCCAACAAAGCCCGTCACAGATCAAAGTTAACGGATCAGCACCTCAGATCTATCCTGAGAATTGCCACAACCAAAATAACTCCAGACTTGGATGCACTGGCAAAAATGGGAGATCAACAACACTGTTCCCACTAAAACTGAAAGTGATTATGTGTTGCTGCAGCAAGGTTGGAGCCAAATCTCCGACACACAGCCTGCGTGGCTGCTCTAACCTGTTAATGTAGATAATAAAGAAGTTAAAGTGAGGTAATTGGTTTGGCGCAGGCCTCAGATGTTTTCATGATGTTTGATCAGTCACGTTACGACATGTTTTTGTATTGTTCATGTTCGTGCAATTTGTTAAATTGCCTTGCAAATAAATGCTTTGCTACCTGTTAAAGGCCAAATCCTTTCATGTGTAGGGCTTGAGTATAGCGCGCCACGCATCCCCCGCCTCTGTTGCTATGCAAGCAAGCACAGTACAGTGGGGTGATGTGAGGACATGGTTGTTGTTGTGGCTTTAGGTGAAGTGGATCGTTAAGTGTTGAAACAGGTGTAAGGGTAGCCGGGAGGACACAGGCCAGTGATTGGCTGAAAAGGTAATTGGGTATTAGCTGGCGTCGCTTTGGCGGCAATAACAAGGCCACGTGACACCGGGGGCCAGGGGGCGAGCGATAAGCGGGGGGTTGAGATAATTAAGGGAAATGAATTGGTGTGGGGATATAAGCCAGAGCGCAATGGAGAGACGGGAGTCTTGTACGAGTCGGCGTCGTGGATGGAGCTGCAGCAACGGTGCCCGGGGAGTCGCAGAGCAGGCGATAGCAGAGTAGAGCGTAGAGAGACAGTGATAGCGGAGTAAAACGTAGGGAGACAGTGATAGCGGAGTAAAGCATAGAGAGACAGTGTTAGCGGAGTAAAGCATAGAGAGACAGTGGTAGCGAGAACGCAGTGAGCAACCAGGGTAGCCATGCATCAGAAGGATGCAGTGTAGAGAAACCGTAGAGACGACAGACGTAGTGAGAGTGAGAGAGAGACGCGGAGCGACGCGGAGCGGAGTGAGGGCAAGGAGAGACGCGGAGCGGTGGCGCTGCAGAGCGACGCGGAGCAGAGCGAGGCCGCGCCGAGACGCAGAGCGGTGGCGCGGCGGAGGTGGACTCTAAGAGGAAAATAAAGAGGAGAGAAAGACAACCCGTATACGAGTCCTACAACTGGTGTCAGAAGTGATAAAGGACCTGCACCGGGATGTCCAAGAAAGTTATGAAGAAAAATAACTTACCGGCAGGCTCGTCGGCGGAGAGCAGCGATGCGGACGTGATACCTCCATCAGGAGTGAGGCCCCCGCATCGCCGGAGGACGTGACGGAGCAAGCACCGCCGCACGACGAGATCGACACGCACGACGAGGAGGAGCCGAGCCCGCCGCACGTATGGAGAGCTGCGATGGTGGTGTGGGAGGCCAGGATGGCGGCGCTCACGCAAGAATTTGATCGAGTTCTGCGGTCGATGTGGGATGCGCCGACGGGATTGGACCCGCAGCCGCACGACCTCGTTACATCTGCAGGGGCTGACGGTGCGGCTGGATCTCCCGAGGCGCCAGGTGCGCCGCTGGACGAGGAGGAGGAACCGGAGTCGCTGGCCTCGAGCATGCCACGCCGGCTGCACGTGGAACGCTTCGAGGTCCCAGTCGGCGATTGGACGGCGTTTACACGACAATTTCGGGCAGCGTATGAGTCGCTCGGGTGGACGGAAGCTCAAGCGCTATGGGTGCTGTCAACGGCCTTGGACGATGACGCATTGGCGACGTTCTACGGTCTCCCTCGAGGGGTTCGCTTGTACCTGCCAGAGATATTCGCGGCGATGCAGAAGATTTACGAACCTCGCTCGGTCGCCAAGTGCAAGTTTCAATTGAGGCGACGGGCGGAGGGAGAATCTCCCCTCGCGTATCGCAGTACGCTGTTGACTCTTGGCCAAGCGGCTTACCCGGCAATGAACGAGGCGGCCCTTGATTCTTTGGCCCAGGAGAAGCTGTTGCAGATGGCGAAGGAGCTACAAGTCGTCCTCTCACTTCCCAGCGACAACGACGACGACGGATCATCCTTGCAGCTTGCCAGGAACATCCAGGGCAACCTGGATCTTCGCGACGAGCTATCGGCAGGGCCATCTCGGTCCCTGGTGGTGGGCGTTGGATCAGACGGTGGTCTACCGGAGGGAGAGCTGACGCCGCTGATGGCAGCGGTCGCACGACCACTGTTGAGCCCACACCGCCGCTCAGATGCGGGCGGATGTGGCGGTCCGTCACGCTGTTACGAGTGCGGGCGGCGAGGACACTTCGCGCGGGACTGCTGGAGATGGAGACGCGTCTTCCCACATTCATTGGGATCCTACAATCGGGGATTCTACCCAGCGCAGGATTACCAGGCGAGTCGCGACACATGCAATACACGGCCGTATCCTACACCTCACCCATCCGCGTCGATACACAATGTTGATCCCCCTTCGTATGATGCACAAGGTAATGCGGTATGGGGTGCGTTGGCTCATCGTGTTTTGGGGGCTGCGCCGGGTTCGTCGGATGTGATGGCGTTTGTTCAAGGGATTCAAATTCGGGTTATTGTTGATACGGGGGCATCCGCGACGCTTATTTCCTTGCACACCTTCCGATTGCTCCCTACTTCGGCCCATGTTTTGGAACCGATGGAGGGCCCGTGTATAGCGGCAAATGGGGGTAGTTTGGGAATTATGGGTCGTATACTAGCAACGATACAGGTCGGGGAGGTGTGTGTAACGGGATACATTTTGGTTTCGTCTGTTCTGGCTGTGCCGTGTTTATTGGGCACGGATTTTTTGCAAAAGATGCTGATTAAGATTTCGATTGAAAAGGGACAAAATTTTTGGGTACTCTGTCTAAATTTGCTCGTGTCAACGCTGTGGTCCAGGCGGTGGTTAGCCGCACGGTGCGCGTTCCGCCTGCGACGCAGATGCTTGACCCATTGAAATTGAAAAAGGGGCTGTCAATAGGTTAACTTGGAGGAGGGTATATTATTGTCACCTTCAAATGCCGTGTCACGAATGCCGTCTTTGGTAGGTGCTTTTACGATGGTGCCAGCGACGGCCGAACCGTTCATTCAGATTGTAAACACGGGGCACGAGCCGGTCGTTATTCAGGAAGGGACCACGCTGGCACACGTATCAGTCGAACGAGGTTCAGAAAGTCACGTGTGTTTGGCAGCGGGGGGGGGGGGGGGGTAACACGCTGCCGCGACCGGAGGAGGAACCGAGCTGGTTTCGCGAATTGTATGAAGGTAACGACGATTTGACACCCGAGCAGCGGACGCGGTTAAGGGAGTTGCTTTGGGAATTTAGGGACGTGTTTAGCTCGGGGAAGTTTGACATCGGTCGTACGACCTTGTTGCGACTTCACATTGACACTAGAGATGCGCCCCCTGTTCGGTTGATTCCTCACCGGGTGAGCCCGCTGGAGAAGGATTGCATTTGGAGAACGGTTGACGAGATGTTGCAACAGGATATCGTATCCCCTTCGTCCAGCCCCAAACGTGTTGGTTAAAAAAAGGGATGGCTCTCTGCGATTTTGTGTGGATTACCGGAAATTGAATAAGGTTTCGGTGGCAGACGCATATCCGCTTCCGCGCATTGACGACTCATTGGACGCATTGTCCGGCGCTAATTTTTTTTCCACATTAGACCTCTTATCGGGCTTTTGGCAATTGCCCTTGGACAAGGCATCTAAACCGAAGACGGCTTTTCGCACGCCGCAAGGATTGTTTCACTTTAATATATTGCCGATGGGGCTGCACTCCGCACCAGCCACTTTTCAACGACTGATGGAACTGGTGTTGACGGGATTGCAGTGGGAGTCGTGTTTGATTTATCTGGACGACGTCATTGTGTTCAGTAAGGATTTTGAGGGACATTTGCAGCGGCTGCGAGCTGTGTTTGGCAGGGTAAGGGGCGCCAATTTGAAGTTTAAACCCCAAAAGTGTCATCTGTTGCGAACTTCCGTTAAATATCTTGGTCATGTGGTCAGCGAAGCGGGGGTCGCAACGGATCCGGAGAAAACTAGTTGTGTTCGTGCGTGGCCAGTGCCTAAAACGGTGTCGGAAGTACGCAGCTTCGTGGGTTTTGCGTCATATTATCGGCGATTTGTTAAGAATTTTGCTACGATTGCGAGGCCACTGCACATGCTGACTGCTAAGGGTAAGAAGTTTCTATGGGGTGATGAGGAGCAGCGTTCATTTGAAATGCTCCGGGACGCATTGGCGGACGCACCGCCGCTCGGGTATCCAAATTTTGCGGAAATGTTTACGTTGGACACAGATGCCAGTGATACGGGCATCGGAGCTGTATTGTCGCAAATGATTAACGGTGTTGAAAGGGTCGTCGCGTATGGCAGCCGGGTACTGTCCCCGGCGGAACAAAGGTATTGCGTAACGCGCAGGGAATTATTGGCGATTGTTCATTTTGTGCAGTTGTATCGACCATACTTGTACGGGTGACAGTTTTTGGTCCGCACCGACCACGCGGCATTGCAGTACTCCTTGCGGATCGATCAACCCTTGGGCCAAATGGCCCGCTGGCTTGAGGTCCTGCAGGGATACTCATTTACGGTCCAGCACAGGAAGGGTACGCGTCACGTTAACGCGGATGCTCTGTCCCGGTTGCCTCAGGCATCGGGCTCGTGTCGGTGCTCCAAGGGATCGCTGCGTTGTGGGCCGCCGCTGCAGAGCGTGCCGAGCATGGCCGCTGCAGCTAATTCAAACCGGGTTGACGAGACACTGGATACTGAGCCTGGGTTGCTGGGTTTGTCACGGGGGCGTTGGGTGCGGTTGCAAATAGACGATCTGTCGCTTACCAGGATGAGGCTACGTGCCTCTCGCTCCAAACAGTCAGATGATCGGGCTTTTCTCCGACTCATTGACGACCTCCTGGTCAGATGGGATGTCGTCTTACAGAAATTTTGTATAGTGGTGCCACTGTGTTTACGAGGGAAACTCATTTCTGACACACACGCGCGGTTGATGCACTTGGGGGAGAAGAAAACCGCTTTAACTTTAAGTAATGATTTCTATTGGCCGGGGTTACAGAATGATGTTCATTTGTACGTTAAAGCTTGTCACGAGTGCGCATGGCGGAAGGCGCCAGCCCAGCCATATCCGGTACCATTGCAATCGATACGTGTTTCGCGGGTTAACGAAATTGTGGCCCTTGACATTTTGGGACCGTTCCTCGTTACCCCGCGGGGTCACAAATACCTGCTCATGGGGGTCGAATACTTAACTCGGTGGCCTATGGCATGGCCGCTAGTGGACCAATCAGCGGGATCAATTGTGGAGGCCTTTCTGCAGGGTTACGTTTTCGATAAAGGGGCCCCCCAGAGCACCTGCTTGTGGACCAGGGAAAACATTTTTCATCCCGCCTTTTGAAGGAGGTGTGTGACGCATTGGGTACGAGAAAAATCCGGACATCCCCATACCACCCGCAAACCGACGGGATGGTCGAGCGTCATCATCGAACATTAACATCTATGTTGTGCCAGCAGGTTAATTTGGCTCAGACGGATTGGGATTTACATGTCCTGGCGGCTTTGGCCGCTTATTGATTGGCCCCACACGCTTCTACAGGGTATTCGCCCTTTTATCTGATGTATGGGCGTGAACCAGAAGCCCCGGCCTTGGTCAGGCTGGGTGTGAAATCTAAGAGCAAGTCGCCAGGGGTGGCTGTCCCCATGCGCGAGTCATTGGATCAGTTGAACGAGACCAGGGAGGCCTCGCTGCGGAATACGGAATGAAGGCAGGCAGCTAATGAGCGTCTGAATGGAGGGCAGCCTCCACGGGAACCATGGCAAGTGGGGGACAAGGCTTGGTTACATTGTCCGATGGTGCCGGTGGGCACGTCACCAAAGTTCCACCGGCCCTGGCAGGGGCCCGTTGAGATTGTGGAAGTTCGTCGGGATCAAAGTGTAAGGATTCGCTACGGTCGACGGTTGTGGCACATTCACCCATCACGGTTGAAAAGATATGTTGTGCCATATGATGCGTCATCTCCAATCCCGGAACGGCCTGTATTGGATGTGTCCGATGAGTGTCCTGGGGGGCGATGGGAAGATGCACCTCAGCGGTTTACCCCTGTGTGCCTGCAGAAACACCATCTTTGAGGCGACGGATACACCGGGCTCTCGTCGAGAGATGGACAGGGTGATGGAGATGGACGCACGGTTCGGGCAGAACGCTGCCCTGTGGCCACGGACGGGGATGCCCTAGCCCCTGTTCAATTGAGTCGGGGTGACGGACCGGCCACGGGAACACGTTCACGACGATTAACTTTTACTTAAATTCCTTGGACTCGGGGTTGTATATATATTGCGCATCTGTTGTACTTTTCGTGTACTGTGGGTTTCGCGTGTCGCGTTGTTTTAGCCGGGACGGCTAGTTTTTTTCACAGGGGGGGGGGGTGATGGTGGGCTTGAGTATAGCGTGCCACGCATCCCCCGCCTCTGTTGCTATGCAAGCAAGCACAGTACAGTGGGGTGATGTGAGGACATGGTTGTTGTTGTGGCTTTAGGTGAAGTGGATCGTTAAGTGTTGAAACAGGTGTCAGGGTAGCCGGGAGGACTCAGGCCAGCGATTGGCTGAAAAGGTAATTGGGTATTAGCTGGCGTCGCTCTGGCGGCAATAACAAGGCTACGTGACACTGGGGGCCAGGAGGCGAGCGATAAGCAGGGGGTTGAGATAATTAAGGGAGATTCATTGGTGTGGGGATATAAGCCAGAGCGCAACGGAGAGACGGGAGTCTTGTACGAGTCAGCGTCGTGGAAGGAGCTGCAGCAACGGTGCAAGGGGAGTCGCAGAGCAGGCGATAGCAGAGTAGAGCGTAGAGAGACAGTGATGGTGGAGTAAAGCGTAGAGAGACAGTGATAGCGGAGTAAAGCATAGAGAGACAGTGTTAGCGGAGTAAAGCATAGAGAGACAGTGGTAGCGAGAACGCAGTAAGCAACCAGGGTAGCCATGCATCGGAAGGATGCAGTGTAGAGAAACCGTAGAGACGACAGACATAGCGAAAGTGAGAGAGAGACGCAGAGCGATGCGGAGCGAAGTGAGGGCACAGAGAGACGCGGAGCGGTGGCGCTGCAGAGCGACGCGGAGCAGAGCGAGGCCGCGCCGAGACGCGGAGTGGTGGCGCGGCGGAGGTGGACTCTAAGAGGAAAATAAAGAGGAGAGAAAGACAACCTGTGTACGAGTCCTACACATGTAATGATTTTTACATGTCATTTATATTAGTTCACACAAACACTCCATCCATCTGTTCCTGGCTCGGCCCCTCTGTCAAATTTTAGAACCCATTGTGGCCCGCGAGTCAAAAGGTTTGTCCACCCCTGGTCTACATCATACTGTCAATATGTTCACCAGCTTAAAATCAGGCTACAGTCTACATTATAGACTGCCAGTCCACTCACCCAGCTTAATAACCATTGTTACGGTCTACATTATAGACTGCCAGTACACTCACCAAACTTAATAACCAGACTACAGTCTATATTATAGACTGCCATTACACTCACTCCGATTAAGAACCAGGCTACAGTCTACATTAGTATTTTTTGTTGTTGTTTATTATTTTAATCGTATTTTTTAAAATTATATTTGTTATTATTATTTTGCTATTTATGTGACTTTACCGAAAGAACCAAAGAATATAACCTACCTTGCATTCAACTTACTACTCTAACTAATCCGTGCTCTTTTGAATGCATCGCACTCATAATTATTCTCCAGGTAATACAAAAAATAGTCTGATGTTTTTCTGTAGACCACGAAACCAAATGGCAAAATATGAAATTAATTTCTGGATAAAATTACATCACACATTCCAAAAGGTGAACTATTGATCATAAGTGAGTCCAACTGAGTCGCAAACGTTATGTTTGGAGCAACACTTTATTACACATTAACACACAACACAACACGATCTACACTCGGGTCTCGAATGCCCATCTAACCACGCTACAGCAGCACTAGACACGGTTTGCTATCCCGGTCCGGACCACAAACGGGGTCCCGGATCGCGTGGCTAGAGGCTTCTTCTTTCCGACGTGGATTTTCGTAATACCAGCACATGAAGAACCTCTAGCTCCTTACGGGGCCCTCGTTATATGCCCCTGGGACGGGGCTGGCTCCGCCCTACGCCCCATCCACCTTCCAGGTCTCTCGAGCTCCTTCTCGAAGGTTCGCGAGAGCTCCTTTGGACCACCTGACCGCCCCACGGCCCCTGTCCACCCGTGGCCCCCCTCCAATATCATCCTGTCACGTGACAGCAGGTCAACCAGCGTATCATGCCCCAAGGTAACCCTGGCTGCCTGACGCTCCCTCTCGCTCCCTCACCGGGAGTCCGCACCGCACACTGCTCGCGGTGCCTCAGCGCTAACCAGCGCTCACCCAAACCCCACTAGAGCTGGTACTACATCCCATAACCCGGGCTGCCCATAATGACAACACATTACCGGCCGTGGCTTTGCAAGCCCCAGCACCATACACTATACTTAGCTAATTCATTAATCCCAATGTCAAACACAAGAAACCTAAGACGTCCATATAATTGCCTTTTAACTATGCCTTGTTTTCTCCAGTAACATCGTAAATCTTCCTTCAAAAAATAACCTGAAGCAGAAGATTAGTGCTGGATACGATATTTGTCAATGTGATTTGTAACTTTTATCCTTACCCACGTATTGATAGTTCAATTTTAACGTGCAATTTTATTGAGGTACTGTGTGTTGTTGTTGTGTTACCTTGTCCAAGCTTGATATTAATGTTGAAAAATCAGCAAGAATTGATGTACTTGTGCAATTTGTACTCATAGACTTAATTTATTGTTATTTATTTTAGTGACTTGCTCACGTTTCCTATACCATTGTTTTTTGTATTCTGTTTGTTGTAACTTTCTGACCGGCCCAGACTGGACATCTGTGAAAAATACCTCTATAGCTCATTGGATTCCTCCTCCAGTCTAAATAAAATATTCCTATTCTGAATAATTTGTGGGTAATTTTTCAAACTTGAACCATGACGCTGGCATACATTAGTCCTAATTGTTTCATATGATGTCAAGGGATTTTTAAAGTACACTTGTGAAGCAAACGGCGAGTGTTCCTGTGGTTAAAACATCCACAGGTAATACTCATGGTGGCCTGCCACATTCGAACCACAGTGACATGGCTGTCACTGGCTGGGGCCATGTCACCGTGGTTCAAATGCTGGGGCTGGGGCCATGTCACCAGCCCGAACCACAAGCAAAGCTTGAGCAGGGCTCAATGTTTGTGTGCAGGGTGGGCAAGGCTCATGGCAGAGTGTGCAGGTGGCCATAGCCGACCCTGTGCAGAGAGGAGACCTGCTGAGCCACAACCTTGTGGAGCTCGCTCTGCCGCACGCGCACCAGCTACGCCTCACTCCCTTCACCTGCTTTGGGCCCGGGGACTCGGCCATGCGCTGGATCCGCTACTCTGATGGTAGGGCACCGCTCCGACACACGTTGCCAGCCGGCCACACCATAGTACCCCAGCGTGCTCCTCATGAAACATGGGTGCGTGTGTTTTTCAGGTGAGGCTTTCTGTGGGTTTGAGGAGCTGCTGCTGTGTGGCTTCATGCAGGACACGCATGATGACTTTGACTGGAAGCAGCGCCGTGGGGCGGGAGAGTGGCCGAGACCTACTCCTCCCCCCAGGACCCACAGCTCACCCGGGGTCCCTGGCATCCCCGCATCACCTCATTTTTCTGCTACAACTCGTCCGTTTGGTTTATCGGCATCCCCAGCCTCTGCCACTTTCACTGATCAACGCTTCCAGTCGAGGCTGACTAAATTGCGAGGTGACCACTACAGATCATTGTCAACATCAGAAATATAGGTACAGATACAAGCCTAGACTTATCAAAGACGCGGCCCCGCAAGCACTTGCACACGCCACTGAAGATGGACTCCACTACAGTGAACTCGGGTGTATTTGGTCTACTCTCCACAATGACCAGACTTTTTGGAAGAGGTGGACCACATACCCACATTTTACCTGCCGATTGACTAACTGGTGTAATGTGTACTAATCGGTGGAGAGTGATTTGAGAAAATTGCCCCACTATTTAAACTGCCGCATCATGAAATGGAGTAGCTCTTAAACATTGATATTTTAAGAAATAATTAAATGTATTATTACCAAATATCGTATTTTAAGATTATTTACAAGAATGAAAAGTAAATTATTTCAAGCGATTTTAATATTGGCTTGTCGACTACAACTATATGCAGCGATGTCTAATAACTTCAAAATCTATTCCTGAGGCCAACTTGAACCGGGTGACGAGTGGGTGAGTATATATCACGGACGCTTGTCCGACGTTGTATTGAATGTCACACCGTTTCTCGCCCAAATTGTGCTGCATTCAGGTAACCTGATGTACGCGGAGGCCTCGCAGCAGGGCCAGGCCGGCCAGCGAGCTCGTCTCATCAGCCCCATTTATAACATCAGTGGCAGCGGCACGAGTCTCAAATCTGCCTGCCTGGAGTTCCATTTCCACAGCCGTGGGAACAGCTCGGGTCAGCATTTGTATCGGCTCGACTTCTATCAGTTTTGCAAGTAGGGTCACCACCTTTTCCACAGACCAAATCCGGACATATTTCTCAGTCTAGATCTATCAAAACCGTGCAGTTTTACTGTGATAAAAGTTCAACGCGATGCATCCAGATCTCGCTACAAGTCAATTCCTGTCAATTCCTGCCCCCCCCCCCCCCCTAAACAGAGGCCAATTCCTGGACTGTCCAAATAAAACAAGAACAGGTGGCATCCCTAGCTGCAAGTGACTCACGTGTTTGAGATTCACATTACTGTCGCTGTGCTTTGTTTACCCCGTACCCTGGGGTCTTGTCCATGTCTCACTGCTGTTCTTGTCCCTCTTTTGTGATCTTAAAATGTGGTTCACAATATTCAGCGTTTGCGTGAATGACTCGATGTAAAATAGGATATGTATTTATTATGTTATAAATAATACTAATTTTCGAAGTTCACACTCATATTAACGTGTAATTAGATGAGATATCTGTATGATAAATGCCATTTTCTCCACTTAAAATGACGAATTTCTGTATTTCACAAAGTACACCTCATAACTGTGTATTGATAGCTACTATATAGAGAATGTTAATAATATACTTTGGGTCTTTTGGTAAAGTCATGTAGATAGGTTCAAAGAAAATAACAAAAAACTACGACGTTTCGATCGCAACACAAACGAAACGTTGTAGTTTATTGTTATTTTCTTTGAACCTATCTACGTGACTTTAGCGAAAGACCCAAAGAATATAAATTCCTGCAGTCACAAAGGCTTTAAGTCAAGATGTAATGTTAATAATGGTGATGCTTAAAGTATTTTTAAAATGTGCTCTATCTCCATTGATGGCTGTCACATTTAATTTGATTTTATGGTTAATATTGTGAGGGCATTTACCTCCAGCCTACAATTTTTTTTACACACGAATGTAATGTATCACCACATCGTGTAGCAGACAAAGACTGTTTAAATTGAATTACGGAACCACGTTGCAAAAGGGACAAACCTGTGGCTTTTTAGGCCCATGTGACTGATTATAATATAGCTCACCATATAACCACAACGTGTGAGTTCTTACATATGCTGTAGATGTCAGCTGTCTCACTGCGATACGTTGTCGTGATGTCTCGTGAGATGTCCGCATGGTGTCCTCTGCTGCAGGAATGTTGAATGTGCTTGTTCGAGTTGGGCCCAATCAGGACAGGCATGTTTGGGTGTCCAAGGGCCGGCACATGGAGGAATGCCTGGTGCAGCTCCCTGTCAACCCTGCTGGGCCCTTTCAAGTAAGCCCTCAATCTCCCAGTAAGTTAACTGCAAAGCTAGGGGCCATGCGATTGCTTGGTCACGCCACTGCTGGCGGAAGGGCCCTCCACTAGACACGAGAACCAACTATAGAAGCACTTGGTCTACTCTTCCACATTGACCAGACGTTTTAGAAGCGGTGGGCATACCCACGCTTTACCCCACCACACGCCACCTGATGATCGACTGACTGGAGTGAACCAACTTATCAAAGGGATGCAATATCAACCACAACAGTTTCAGGTCTCTTTGACCTAAGATTAGACATGATTTGGGGATTGCTTGAGGATACAAATACCAGTACTTGACAGAGGTAAACACTTTTGAGAATGTCGGTCTGTATCCCACTGGAAATAACACACATTCACCACATTCATCTATCCATGCTCACGGTAATACATGCGAGTATTGTTTGTTGGAACTTTCTGACCCACCCCTACTTTATATCTGTGAAAAAGCATCTTCATAACTCATTGGATCTCTCCAGGATAAATAAACATTCTGATTTCGAGTCCCACGGTGCGCTCTGCTAGGTTGTATTTGAAGCAGTGAGAGGGCCTGGCGGACAAGGCAGCTTTGGGATTGATGATGTGAGCATCTCGGAAGGGGCATGCCCACAGGAGAAACAGGAGGCAACTCTTAACTGTAAGCACCAGCAAGCACATCACCCCTGATATACGGAGTGCCTTGTATTCGCAGTGTACATCATGGGATATCCATGGCAGTTCAATATCACTCAACGTGGTTGTTGTTGTTAACAGATAAGCGGACACTCTGTCTCCTTCATACATTAGTCTCTCCACATAGAAACAAAAATTTTATTTTACACATCTTATCAGCAGGGGCACAGCTATTGGTGGCAGCATTATGCGACACATAGGGGCCCAGTCGGCTACAAAGGGGGCCCGAATCAACCAGACAAACAAGTTAAAACATCAATAATATCGGTTGTTTTTGGGTTAGATCGCGTAAATGTGTGTGGCTGTCACCAGATGAAGCTAGTTGTAATTACTGGCGAAACGTCGTACTCAGATTGTATATGTTGTGGATTTGCTCTCCCAAAATACCGGTGTACTGTACTAGTAACGAATTGTTATTTTATGTTTACGTAACAAACCTTACTAATTGGTTATGTCGGGTGGTGGCGGGTTTAACGACACATTCATATTTACGCGATCTAACCCAAAAAACTTATATTATGGATGATATTGATCACGAAAGCCTACATGTTAGACCAAGTAAAAAAATGTTAAGAAAACATTTCAAACATAAATATTCAATTAACCGTAAGAAAAACATTGCAACAAATGAAAAAGATTTTTGAAAAATACACATCGTAAAATATAGGAGTGCTACTCGTGTTTGTTACTGAACACAGGCCTGTTTGATAACTGACATGTGTATGAAAGCAAGATGCACGATAACTTAATGTGAATATTGTCCGTTTACATTTTTGTATAAAAACTGTCACTGCGAGACTGTCTTCCTCTAAACCCAATATACAGTGCAACGAACATAATATATATATTTATAGCCGACATATTATTGTGTACGAGTTTAAAATATCCGTAGCTATTTCAGTAAAAAACAATCGGGAGAAAGGAGGGGGGCCCACATTCGTATCTTGCATAGCCCCCGTTGAGATAGGAAGTTGTGACCCTGATCCCATCTACCCAACATCCTCATGGGAGTGCTATCATTTCAGTAGTGTTGATTCAGTACAAAAATTATCTGTACCGGTTTTCATATGCAGTGTCTCATCATCAGTCAGGCTTGCTTGAATCAATGCTCGTGATTTTACAGAGGTTCCAGGCAAAGACCCTCTCTTTAAGATATATAATTGTTCACGATACGATAGCAAATCTCACAATATATAAATTATTGATAATTTTCCCATAACTTTGTAATTGTATTTTTACGTTGTATTATGTTTGTGCTTGGCTGTACTTCCAGTATAGTACGTTTAAATAGTACTGTACTTAATGATATATTCAACTGCAATTTACTCAACATAAAATGCCTTAGCCCTCTCATATTTACAACCTGTAGTGCTTATACACAGTCAGTTACACAATAAGCAATTAAATAATGTAACGGATTTGACAATTATGCCAGACTAACTTTACTACCCGGCTTCGCCCGGGACTTGGATGTTCACACACCACACCAATTACTCGTTTGAGGCTGAGTCGACCTAGGGGAGGCCCAGGACCGGTTTAAATAATCGTCACCGGTGGTGGCCGTGAGCGAGAATTGAACTCGGGTCGCTGGGTTCATAGCGCAGCGCGCTAACCACTACACAATGTGTTTAAAAGCGCTGAGAGAATGATTTTTTGCGATAAAATCACATCCACATCGTTCTTAAATTCACCTTTAGGGTCCTCCACTTTTAGACTCCACCTGTTTGCAAGATGTGCTCATTGTCTCCGAGTGTCTGCTGGCTGTGAACTCCAGTAGGCACTCTCTCCTCTCATTGCTCTTTCCTTTGCCAATTTACCAACCACCCTCTCGTCCCTGTGTCTCTTGCCGAGGGTGGCACATTAGGAATGGACCACTCTTTAATAGTTTCCTCATGCAGCAAGGGAGTAAATTGTGGTTTTGTGAAAGTCCTTATGTGCTGTGCAGTACAGTAATGCACGTGTACACACCAGCATGCGATGAGTTGGGCCGATAGGTGGCTGGCAGGGTAATTGATTTACCGCACTTGTACACAAGTCACATTGTTAATGGCGACTCGGTTTAAGATTGCTGTGTGTGACACACGTGCTGTTGTATTTTACAGATTTACCACAATAAATGTGTTTGCCCTCGATTTGGAGCACCTGCCCCCGTCCTTCATTTCGAGTGTGCAACATATTTTGGCAAGCCTGCTGGTTCCCCCCTGCAGCAACCCTCGCCAGTTTCCCTGCTCCTGTGTCTTTGGCTGTCTCCTCTCTCTTTGAGGGTGGAGTCTCCTGTTGTGATGACTACTCTCATCCTCTTCATCACTCTGTTCCAACTGCTCTCCATTATTTATAGCCAAATCGGTCTCACTGTATTCTGATCCCTTCCGCAAGATCTGTCCCTCAGTTCCTTCAGTTAACTGATATTCACTCTTTGAATCTGTCTCCCTGCTCTCTGTACCAATTGGTGATAAATGTGCCTCGGCTGCTGCCGATAACTGTTGTTCACCTTCTGTCTTGTGTGGATGGAATTCTTCAGCTTCTGGGTTCAACGGTGATTCCGTGTCTTGTATTACTGTAGCTTGCTGAACAGTTTTTGGCCAACTGAAGTAACCTCTATCAAATCCTTCCTCAGTTTACAACTCACTGTGTGTTGGTTCCTGCGTGTCTTTCCATGGGCCTCGTGTCCTTGTTTGGTGAGTTTTCTTTGTTGCTTTCTTACTCCGTTGCTTTTGTGATGGCTGCTCAATTGGGAGGAAGTCACAAGGTTGCAGAAAATTCCGATAAATCGCCTTGGTTCTTCCTTCACCGCTCTCAGGTTTCACCTCATAAATTGGGCTGTTTTCTGCCAATGACAACATACACCTTGTCCTCCAAGTGGGAGCGAATTATACCTAGTCCCCCTTTCTCACTCATTTCTCACCAGGACACGATTGCCCTGCTGTAACTCTGCCCCATTAATTTTCTTGTCATACTGGCCCTTCTTTTTAGTGGCTTCTTTTGTTGCACAGTCGGATGCTATTCTGTAGGTTTCCACCAATCGCTGTCTCCACTTCTCCACATATTGGTTATAGGATCCTTCCTCTCCCTGGTGTTCAAAACCAAACATAAGATCCACTGGTAGTTTTGGAGACGTCCCAAAAAGGAGATAAAAAAGGTGAGAATCCTGTGGCTTCACTACGAGTACAGTTATAGGCATGCACTACCTTGGCCAGGGAGCTCTTCCAATCTGTCTTCTGCTCTTCAGTCAGAGTCCTTAAGATTAACAGCAGGGTCCTGTTGAATCACTCTACCTGTCCGTTACCCTGTGGGTGGTATGGGGTAGTGTGGGAGCCTCTTATTCTACAATTTTTCTTTTATTGGGCCATCTCAAATTATCTTCCCTGATCATGGTGTATTTTTGTGGGGAAACCAAATTTAAGAGCGTAGTCATTGAACAGCTTGTCAGCCACTGTTTTGTTTGTTCTAGCAAATCGTGTAAAATGATCCATTACCACCATGATATATTCATATCCCTGCTTACATATTTCTAGGTTTAGAAATCAATGGAAACTATCTCAAAAGTGTATGTGGTTTTGATGTTAGACAAAGGTGCCCATGTGGTGTGTTTGGCTTTCTTTTCTTTAGGCAGTCACATACCTTCGTGACAAAATTCTCGATGTCGTTCTGTATCATGGGCCAATAAAATCGATCTCTAATCAAGTCCAATGTCCTTTCTACGCCAAGATGGCACATTTCCTGATGCATTTATTTATAGACCAATGGGTGATACATTTTAGGCAATACCAGATGGGACCTGGTATTGGTTTTCCGGTACAGAATTCCCTCCTTACTGATGTGAAGCTTTGCCCATTCTCTTAATAATGCCCTCACGTCCCAGTTTTCTATCTGGCTTGCTTTTACTGTGGGCCTTTGATTTTTGCCTTTGTACTCCAATACTTTGCCAATTACTGGGTCTCTTTGCTGTGATTGTCTGAGTTCACCCCTTGGGATCGGTTGCATCGAGCAAGCTAGTGAGTGACAATCCTCCTGTATTTCAATGGCATGGAGTGTTATCAATCTGGACCAGGCTGTTGATTCCTCATATTAAATGGTGACTCCCTGCATTGTTGCACTAATAACCTCTGGGCTGACTTTTTCAGTGCACTGAGCTATGACTCCATCAATGTCCAGTGGCATCCTTGACAGTCCATCAGCATCTGCATTGGTTCTACCCGGGTGGTACTTGATTGTGAAATCAAAGTCGGCCAATTCGGCAACCCATCTTTGTCCAGTTGCATTGCGTTTGGCAGTGGTGAGGATATAGGTGAGGGGATTATTGTCTGTGTATACCACAAACGAAGGGGCATGATACAGATAATCCTGGAAACGTTCACAAACTGCTCATTTCAGTGCCAGAAATTTCAGCTTGAGTGAAGGTGGTAATTTTTCTCTGGTGAGAGTTCTGGACCCATATGCTATGACTCTAATTATTCCATCTTACCTCTGGTAAAGGATATCTCCCAGACCTTCTTGTGAGGCATCACAATGTAAGACGAATGGTTGATTAAAGTTTGGGTATGCCAATATCGGTGGACTGGGATCAACCAACTGTATCAGAACCCTTTGGTGGGAATCTGTCCATGTTATTGATGTTCTGCTAAGCAGTTGGCCTGATTTTGTTCCCGTACTGTTTTTTTTGTTTTTAAATTGCCTAGGTGTTGTTAAAAGCAAGTCATACAGTGGCCTGGCAATACTTGAAAAGTTCTGTATATACGACCTGTAGCAAGAGATTAATCCCAGCATCTTCCTGAGCTCTCCCACTGTTGCAAGCTTCCTTGCTTTAAGTGCTTGAGCTGGGGCAATCACTGCTGGGTCCATAGTATAGCCATCTTTCGATACAATTTTGCCTAAGTATCGCACCTTTCTCTGGAACAACTCACATTTCTTGGCTGTCAGTTTGACACCATGCTGTTGATACTGACACAAGACCGTATGTACATGCCGCACATGATCTTCAAAGAACTTGCTGTAAACAAGGTTGTCATCCAGATAATGCTGACAGATTTCATCCCGAAGGCCAGACAGGCAGTCCTCCATGCTCCTCTGGAATTCTGCTGGTGCTGAACTCAAACCAAATAGAATACGCACCCACTCATATAACCCTCATGGTGTGATAAAAGCTGTGAGGGGGCGACTTTCTTAATAGAGGAAGCCTTGATGGTAGGCTTTCCCTTGGTCTACAACCGAAAAGCAAGAACTCCCACTCAAACTGTCAAGCATGTCTTGGATCCTTGGAATGGAATGCCTGTCAGGGACAGACTTCCAGTTCAGCTCTCGGTAATCACAAAATAGTCTCAGGTTTCCGTCTTTCTTCCTTACGCAGACAATGGGTGAAGAATATGATGATCTTGATTTTGTCACCCAGCCTCGATTGATCAAGTCTTGCAGATACTGCTTAACTTCAATATGCAATGGTTTTGGGACTGCAACGTACATCTTTTGTACTGGAGCCTATCCTTGAGGGTGGTATGCATTTTCAATGAAGGTATGCTCCCAACATCATTGCCATCCCTAGAAAAAGAATGGCATTCCTCTCTGAGCATCATCTTGGTGGCAATTTGCTGTTCCTGTGTTAGGTGGTCCAGTTTTACCAGTGGGTCCCATTTTTCACCTTGCTCTTGAACTTTTGGCCTCAGCTGCAGCCCCTTAGCTTTTGCTCCACCAGTTGTGTGGCCACCCTGTGTTTCTTGGCATGTCTTATCCTGAATATGGGTGCCTTGGTGATATGCCACAGGTCTTACTGTTGCTGGATACACATATTTCACCGGCTGTAAGTGTCATAGGGTGACCCGCTGATCAAGTATGATGTTGTTTGGTTGTGTTGATCACTGAGATTGGTATGCAGGATGAGTTGCCTCTACTCAGTGTCACGAGGACCTCATTGATGGGTAAACCCTCTGGCCATTAGGGCTTCTCTTCAGGGACAAAGAGCATCACTTCATCTTCCTCCAGCTATCCCAAATGAGCACGACTTCGAACCATTGTGGCTTGAGCTGGTGGTAGCACCACTCTTTGTTTGCCTGTCTTGACTGCCCCACCATCACTGTCCCAGTTTCCAGAAGACAACAGGTGGATGAGGACGTTTATGTCTCCCGGAGTGATGGAGAAAGCATCACCCACAACCCACACTTTAATGGGGTAGAAGGAGGAGAGCCAATTGGCTCTCCTCTTTCTACTCCTTCTACCAGCACATTGATGACCTCATCGATGACATTAAAACCAATATTGGGATCTTCTGCAACCCTGGGGTCACTGGATACCAGTGTAATGTGAGGATATATCCGGGTTGCTGATGGATCACACCTCGTTACAATGATTGGCTCTGCCGGTCCTGGCTCATAGGCAATGGGGGGAAGTCTAGGGGCGTGGCCCTGACGTAATGGGAAGGTGACATCTGTAAATAGAGGATTGGTTCTGCTGGCGTTAGCCACAGCTGATGGGGGGACGAGTCAGGGGCGTGGTCCCGGGAGCGTACGATGGAGTCTAGAAGATTCCATAGAGGTTAACCAGGATTGGTGGAAAGGTACCACGTGACCCGGGTATTAAAAGGGGTGGAGACAAACAACACGTGATCAGATCTGGAACGAACGGAGGGTGAGGCCACGCTGGAGTGGGGTCCAGGCTGCCACGTGGTCACGCGTGTCTCTCTCTCTCTCTCCTTCTCACGCTGTCTGTTAGCAGCGTGAAGGAATAAGATGGGAGTGTTGTGAACGAAAGACAAATAAAGATCGGATTCCAGAAGTTGCTTCCACAACCTTTATTACATTTGTGACAGAAGTGCTTCTTAAGACCGTTTGGACAATTATTAGAAAATGTCCAAGCGCCTCAAGAAAAGAAACCCACCGGATCCTCCGTTGGATAAAGATGTCAAGGCGGATGAGGACGAGCTGCTGGGAGCCACGGGTCCTCTACAGCTGTCTGCTGCTCTCCCCGACGCCACGCATTGATGACAGGCCGGCGAGGCGACGTCTCTGGCTGCGAACGAGGGGTGGCATCGGGTGGCGGAGCAGATAGAGTCAATCCGTGCGATCCTGCTAAATCTTGCAACGGCGGTCGCGTCATCAGCGGCCCTCGGTCGGCCGCGTGGAACTCACCCAAGGACCAATGACCAAGATCTTCAGCGGAAAACGCCGTCCGCCATTACTCCTGCCGCGGAAGAGGAGGCCTCCATCTTGGGCGGGGCTGCTGCCACGCGGCCGCCGGACGCCATCTTGGGCAGGGCTGCTGCCACGCGGCCGCCGGACGCCATCTTGACGGAGCTGCGTGCTGCGCGGGGAGCAGGATCTGACACGCCCGAGGCCTCGGATATTCACCGCAGCCATCGCCTTCCTCAAATTAAAGAATTTGTCACCGGGGGCGACTGGAGCGTGTTCACATGGCGGTTCGAGTCAGCCCTTCGGTCGGTGTGATGGACGGAGGCAGAAGCGCTGGAGGCTCTGCCCATGCTATTGGACGACGTCTCCTTGGCAGTCTTCCGCTCCATCCCGACGAGTAAAAAAGAGACGCTGCGTGACGCTTTCGCGGAAATGGCAGAGCTCTATGAGCCGCCGAAGGTGGCTGCCAGGAAATTCATGCAGCGGCGTCGAGGAGCGGATGAATCGCCCTTGGCCTACCGAGGAGCGCTGTTGGCGCTTGCCATAGCCAACTACCCCGATTCGTCAGCCTCTCATGCTTTCTAGAATGATTGAGTTGTCCCAGGAACTTAACATATCATTACCGGTGTGTGGCCACGAACCCCTAACGTCTCAATGGGCGGCGCGCTGTTTGGACGCCAAGTTCAACCTCAAATGCTGGGACCAGATGGCTGCATGGACGGGAGATCCTGAGATAGACGGGCCACCATTGGAATGGGCCCCACGTCGTGTCGTCCACGGCTCCAACGACTCCAGCGACGACGAGGTGATGGCAGCCGTTCCTCGCTGGGTCCCGAAACGCCGGCCACGCGAGCAGCGTGATGGGGCCGGATGTCCACGAGTGGGGACCGGGGCGACCGACCGCCGGACAGCGGCGGCCACGTTTCAAGTGTGGCCGACGAGGCCATTTCGCCCGGGATTGCCGCTGCCGACTTCAACCTCCTCAGCTCCCGTCGGGCTGACTTCCATCTCCTCCACCGGACGTGGATCCACGGCACCCTCGGGCAAGTTGGCACATATCGGACACCCGGCAGGTCTTGACACTCGCACCCATGTTTGCACTCCTGAAGGGAATTGTGGGTCACTTGGGTCGATGCCACACTCGGTTACACAATGGAAAAAATTGGCTCGAAGGTGTGGTGGCAGCCGCGTCGGGGTCCTCGACGGTATGGGGTACTATCGATGGGATCGATGTCGTATTTTGGTGGACACCGGCGTGTCTGCAACCATCATTTCCGATGTTATTTTTAATCTCCTGTCCATTCCTACATCGCGGATCCGACCGGCTAACGATGCATGCGTTGCTGAGAATGGGGGTAGCATGGGTATTTTTGGGGCGAGTAGATGTGTGCATTGCTATAGGGAATATCACCACGGTGGGACCAGTTTTGATCTCGCGTTCATTGGCCATCCCATGCTTATTGGGCACCGATTTCCTTCGTCGGATGCCCGTTAAAATACTCGTCGATCAAGGTTGCTTGGAAATGCCAGGGGGCCGTAGAATTTCCTTCCTGCCGTCCCTGCTGGGTTGTTCGCCCCCAGGAAACGCTGTTAATGCTATTGTTGCTGTCACGGTAGAAGTACCATCAGGCTCACAAATGCTTGTTCCGCTGCGTTACCGAAAGCGGTTGGAAGCCGCGGACGATGTGACGGGTGTGTTATTATCCCTGTTGAACTCTGTGGCAAAATCCTTTTCCCTAGTGGCAGCTCAAACTATCGTTCGGCCTGGTCAGGCCCCGTTTATACAAGTGTTAAATGGGGGCCCGGTCCAGGTCGTCGTCCCGGCTGGCTCGGTGTTGGCTCACGCCACTACCAATTTCACCAGCTTTGAGAGCAACCAACCCACAAAAATGGCCACTGGCGTGCCACGATCCGATCGTTCGGACGATCGATGGATTGCAGAATTGTGCGGGGAAAATACGTCCTTGTCGGCTACACAGCGGAGGACCTTGCATTCACTATTGTCGGAGTACGCTGACATTTTCAGTAAAAACGATTTGGATTTGGGCCATACCTCGCTCTTGTCGCACCATATCGACACCGGTGCGGCAGGACCGATTTGTATGCACCCGCATCGCATGAGCCCTGCAGAAAGGGAACACGTGCGTGGCACGGTGGACGACATGTTGGCGGCCGATATAATTTCGCCGTCCAACAGTCCTTGGGGCGCGCCGGTGGTGTTGGTTAAAATGGATGGCGGAACGAGGTTTTGTGTAGACTTCCGCCGATTAAATAAGATATCCGTGGCGGACGCATATCCCTTGCCACGGGTGGACAACTCGTTGGACGCTTTGTCGGGGGCAAATTTCTTCTCTACCCTCGACCTGTCGTCTGGGTTTTGGCAGCTTCCCCTCGATGACGTGGCCAGACCGAAAACGGCGTTCCGCACGCCGCAGGGCCTCTTTGAGTTTAACCGCCTACCTATGGGCTTGAATGCAGCACCGGCGACGTTCCAACGCCTGATGGAACTGGCGCGAGTGGGGCTGCAGTGGGAAACGTGCCTCATATATTTGGACGATATCATTGTATTCAGTCGCACCTTCGAAGAACACCTCCAACGACTGGAGACTGTCTTTCAGAGGATGCGGTTGGCTGACCTTAAATTTAAACAAAGGAAGTGTCACCTTTTGCAACAATCTGTCCGCTACCTGGGACACATCATCAGCTCTGACGGTGTGTCCACGGACCCTCAGAAAACGTCGTGTGTCCGAGAGTGGCCCACGCCCACTTCAGTGGGAAACGTACGGCGGTTTATAGGGTTCGCATCCTACTATCGCCGATTTGTTAAGAATTTAGCGACGCTGGCTAAGCCTCTGCATGTTCTGACAGGGAAGAATCAGAGATTTAAATGGGGCCCGGAAGAGGAGCGCTCTTTTCAATCTCTCCAAGATCGCCTGGCCACCGCTCCGACACTCGACTACCCAGACTTTTCCCAGCCGTTCATCCTTGACACGGATGCTAGCGACATCGGCATAGGAGCCATTTTGTCGCAACGGAAAGATGGAGTCGAGTGAGTGGTGGCATATGGCAGCAGGGTTCTGTCTCCTGCCGAGATGCGATATTACGTGACGCGACGGGAATTGCTGGCAATCGTACATTTTGTTCGCCAGTACCAGCCATACCTGTATGGAAGGAAATTCCTGATGCGCACTGACCATGCTGCCTTTCAATATTCTTTGAAATTGGAACAACCGTCCGGTCAATTGGCTCGGTGGTTAGAATCGCTGCAGGAGTTTTCCTTCAATATCACGTACCGCAAGCGTACTCGCCATGGCAATGCGGACGCTCTCTCTAGGTTGCCCACGACTCCTCCCTGCGCCTGTCTGATGGGTACACACCACTATGCGGCGCTGCCTACCCCGCCCTGTCCGGTCATGGGGGCGATGTCAAAGGATGAAGGCCAGGATGTACCCGTTGGCGCCGACAATACTCTGCAATTACCGCACTCGGTGTGGCTACGCGAGCAAGAGGCTAATGCCTCTTTGGCTCCACTGCGGGAATTGGTCGGGAAACCGAGATCTCATTTGACAGGATGGAAATGGCAGTTGTTTCGGAGCCAGGCGGGATTACTGATGTGTACGGTTGGTTGTCGGACCGTTCACGCCTGGTTGTGCCGACGTCCCTTCGCCACGATCTGATCTGCGCGCTGCACGCCGACAAGCTGATGCACCTTGGCGTGCAGACAACATTGGCCGCGATGCAGCAGGATTTCTTTTGGCCAGGCATGACAGCGGATGTCACTAACTTTATCCGGTCATGCCATGATTGTGCGAAGCGGAAACCGCCATGTCAAAATTATGTCCCGCCCCTACGATCGATCGAGGTGTCCCATATTAATGAGCTGGTTGCTCTGGATATCCTGGGCCCGTTCCCTCCATCGGCTACGGGGTCGAATACTTTTCTCGCTGGCCTATGGCCTGGCCTCTACCTGACCAAACGGCCTCATCCATCACCGAGGCTTTCTTGAATGGGTACGTCATGGATAAGGGAGCACCTGAAGGGCTGCTCACGGATAAAGGACGTAACTTCTCCTCTAAATTTCTCAAAGACGTGTGCTCTGCCTTGGGTACAAAGAAAATCCGCACTTCCCCTTATCATCCGCAAACGGATGGCATGGTGGAACGATTTAACTGCACCCTTTCGGCCATGCTTTGCCACATGGTGACTGAAAAACAAACCGATTGGGACTTGCACATACCGAGCATCCTGGCGGCATACTGCATGGTTCCGCACACGTCCACAGGATATTCGCCATTTTTCCTGATGTATGGCCGTGAGAATCTACCACCGATTGATGTGCAACTTGATGCAGCGGGGAAACAACCATCCCCTTCCTTGCCTGACCACGTGCGGGACTTGCTTACATGGGTTACGGAGGCACGAGAGGCCGCCAGATGTGCGACGGCCCGTACGCAGGCAAGGAATGAGAGGTGTGCGCGTCGATCGCGAACTGACATGCCTTGGTCGGTGGGTGATATGGCATGGCTCCATTGCCCTCAGGTGCCAGTGGGTACGTCCCCTAAACTGCACAGGCCTTGGCAGGGGCCTGTGAGGCTGGTGGACATTCGGAATCCCCAGAGTGTTCGCATCCAGTACGGCCAACGTCGTTGGTATGTTCATTCGTCGCGGCTCAAGCCCTATGTTGACCCGCGTGCTAGCCCTTCATCCCCACTTGTTGACTTGCCGGGGTCTGGCGTGCCGAATGTGCCACTTGCCTCGCCGATTGAGCCGATTTATCCCCAGCGGGGCTGTGTTCTACCCCCCGCAGATGCACAGGTTTTGAAGGACGACGAGACCCCGGACGTTCCACCACCAACAGGGCCTGTCCCAGACACAACGGAAACCGAAAATTCTTCTTCTCTATTGCAACCACCTCCTGCTGAACAGTCGGCGAGGCAACCACGCACAAGGGGAGGAGAGGGTCCGGCGTCGCGTATGCGGTCGAAGTCTCTCCCATTTCACTAATGCTGTTTTCCTTGCGGTCTGTCACCCTGGTGTTACTGTGCTACAGGGGTGCCCTAATGTATGTCTGTTTTTTTAATGTTTTAATTCCTCTGCGCGTTGGCGCCTACTCCCCTTACCTTGTTAATGTGTCATGGACGCCCTAAGATGTTATTCAAAGGGATTCGGGCTGTCACTCTTTTCCCAGCCGAGACGGCTGACTTTTTACACCAGGGGGGGGGGGGGGGGGG
>CM025618.2:11281844-11332608 GCA_014621495.2 Entosphenus tridentatus
GATGTAATGTGAGGATATATCCGGGTTGCTGATGGATCACACCTCGTTATGATGATTGGCTCTGCCGGTCCTGGCCCATAGCCAATGGGGGGAAGTCTAGGGGCGTGGCCCTGACGTAATGGGAAGGTGACATCTGTAAGTAGAGGATTGGTTCTGCTGGCTTTAGCCACAGCCAATGGGGGAACAAGTCAGGGGTGTGGTCCCGGGAACGTACGATGGAGTCTAGAAGATTCCATAGAGGTTAACCAGGATTGGTGGAAAGGTACCACGCGACCCGGGTATTAAAAGGGGTGGAGACGAACAACACGTGATCAGATCTGGAACGGAGGGTGAGGCCACGCTGGAGCGGGGTCCAAGCTGCCACGTGGCCGCACGTGTCTCTCTCTCCCTCTCACGCTGTCTGTCAGCAGCGTGAAGGAGTAAGATGGGAGTGTTGTGAACGAAAGACAAATAAAGATCGGATTCCAGAAGTCGCTTCAATGACCTTTATTACACCAGCATTGGAATGAGAAAGCACTAACTGGTCCCCATAATACTGTTCAATCTGAATGCCACCTCTATCCAGCCTGTGAATGGTATTTCTGTTTGGTTAACTGCCATTCCAGTAATTGTACCATTTCCCAAGAATTCTTCAACTGGTCTCACTATTGACTTCGCTAGATGCTTATTTCGCCATACTTCATTTATAATACTGGCCTAAGCTCCTGTGTCCCAAAGGGCAGAGGTTGATACATGGTCCAGTAAACACTTCACCATGCAACTTTTCCCAATTAACTATAACAGTCTGTTGTTGCATTTAGGCCTGAGAAAGCTAACTTTGCCAATATTTGAGTTCCTCCACTCGTGTCTTTTGTCATTTTGCTTCTTTCTATAATGTGTTGATTGCTCTGCAGAGTACCTTGTGCTCTTGCCAGTGTTGTTTTTGGCAGCTATTCGAGCAGTACTGTGCTGCGTGACAACCCTGGCACTTCTGCAGTCTTACAACATTATTCTCTTCACATAAACAGTACTGACACCCTTGGGACTCTGGCGTGTAGGTTACTGCTGGTTCCCCCTGCAGCAACCCTAGCCAGTTTCCCTGTTCCTGCCAGGCTCGCCAAAATATGTTGCACACTCGAAATGAAGGACGTGGGCAAGTGCTCCAAATCGAGGGCAAACACATTTATTTTGGTAAATCTGTAAAATACAACAGCACGTGTGTCACACACAGCAATCTTCAACCGAGTCGCCATTAACCATGTGACTGGTGTACAAGTGCGGTTAATCAATAACCCTGCTAGCCACCTACCGGCCCAACTCAGGTATCGCATGCTGGTGTACACAAGTGCATTGCTGAACTGCACAGCACATAGGCCTTTCACAAAACCACACTTTACTCCCTTGCTGCACGAGTAAATTATTAAAGAGTCGTCCATTCCTAATGTGCCACACGACCTTTGAAGTCTCCAGTGACCATGGTGCAGTGTTGTTTTTCTGGCAATTAAGAGTTTATTAATCTTTTCATGCATTTGGTATATATTTGTGTTATCATTCCGTTATAGTGATTTGAGAGTTTTCATTGTAAGTAAATAGGGAAACAAGGCATTTGAAATATGATAATTCACAACAAAAATCCAGTATAATATGTGTCAATGTCTTCAAAGCTGCTGTTAGATGGAGCTTGTGTTGATGCGTGTAGATTTTTTTAATTTAAATTTCTAGCAGTCTGGCACCTTGCATTGCTCTTAGCAAGCCTGACTGTTGATGATACACTGAAAGTCAAAGCTGGTCCTCAGTTTGCTTGTGTTAAACCAATACCGCTGAATGAAATTGCTCCCAGAAGGCCATGTTGATGTTTAAATAAAATCGTTAATTATTTATGTGGAGAGACTGAGGGGGGAAGGAGAATTGTCTGCTTATTGATTTTGTTCACTTAACTTCTCCGCAATGTATGTTGAACTTTTTTCGATTTAAAGCTTTCGTGACAGCAGGGATTCATATTCTTGGTTCTTTCGGTAAAGTCACGTAGAAGGGAAATAATAAAAATAAAACAATAAAATTCTCACGACGTTTCGATTGCAACACAAGCAGTCATCAGATGGTGATTGCTTGTGTTGCAATCGAAACGTCGTGAGAATGTTGTGGTTTTATTTTTTTATTTCCCTTCTACGTGACTTTACCGAAAGAACCAAGAATATGTTGAACTTATTTAGCACCACACATAGCCAACCGTGCTACTCAGAGGCGCAATGACGCGAATAACTGTTTTGGTTTTAAGCATACAGGGTTGAGGGACCTCGCATGTCACACTGCATTATTAATCGTGAGTGCTTGTGCTTCAGGTGCAAGGGGAGTGCCGGCAGTGGCCCTCTCTGCCTCGTGTCTGCCTCTGCTCAGTATCGCCACCGCCTGGCTGACGCTTCGGTGATGGGAGGACCAACACCAACGGTTTCCTTATCGGACGAGTTGGTGAATTACAAGGTCAAGAATCCGCATGAATACATCTGGTCACCTGGTGGAACTCTATATGAGCAGCAATGTATTATAATGGAATGAAAAAATAAATGTACAGCATCAATACCTCTCACGTCACGGATTAAGCATAATTCCGAGAGCATGTGTGGGTTTTCAAGAAGAAAAAACAGGAAATCTGAGCAAAGAAACATCAAGAATTTAGTGCAAGCAGGGCATTTTATGGCTCTTGTTTAATGCACCGTAGATACCCCTATTTCCGTCTGGTTTTTGCAAATGTTTTATAAGACTGATAGACACAAGATTACAAGAATGAGTGATATCAAAGCACTTGTATGCAACGCTCCATCATTCCGGTTGGTTTAGTTTTCCTAATTATTGTTGTATGCAAAGTGAAGTACAGCATTTTTACCGTCATCACATCAAATGTTTTAATATATATTTGCTAATTCCATCTGCACGATACACATTTTGTATTGTGTAGCCTTTTTGTATCCAGCATTATAGAGTACTGAACCCAAGTTTAAATTTGCAAGAGACTTACCGTGTCCATAGGCTCTCGTCTGTTAAGGGTTGCCGAGTTTTCAGGACGGGCTTTGACCACTCTGTATGCACATCACGTGTCCAAGACTGCCAGTGTACACCTGAAATTCTACACTTAAGAGAAACTGGGCAGAATTGTAACACTCTCAAACCCACTGACTATAAGGTGGCCAGGAGATAGCAAGTACATTTCTTTGGTTTTTGCATATATTGAGTGTTATCCCCTCTTATGCTTGGGTCTTCTCTGAATCCTGGCCAAATATATTTCAATGTTTCCTTCCTAAAAAATTAGCCGTTTCCAAATCAAACGATCGCATGATTACTACTACATCAGAAGAGGCTTGAGAAGCAGTGTGTGGTGGTAGTTAATTTTGACAAGACTCACGACTAGCTTGGCATGAAGCTTACACATGTTCTCGTATCATTTTGCCTGCAGCGAGGGCTTCAGACAAGGCAAGGCAGTGAAATTAACTGAAAATTGAGCTGCATGTATTTATCGCCATCTACGTCCACTTTAAATGTGTGTACGTACAGTTTTGAAGCAAGATTATGGCTTACACCTGCAACGTGATTCGTATAATGCCCATACAGAATGCATGTCACACAATTCGTAAATATACACTCTTACGGTCATATTTATACTGTATACCACAGTACCACTTTATATCAATCGTGCACTCACAAACACAATCCTCGACAGTTCTTCATGGTTATGTCTCCAGGAGTGTTGCTCCTTCTGGGCATTGCAGTGGCAGATCTGCACACCTTTCCACGCTCCACGCATGTCCACGTGAAGAAAAGCAATCTTGTTGACACGTAACAACTCCTGTGTGGCAGTTAGTATTCAGCACAGCTCAGGCTGGGCCAATGCGTGCATTTTCTGTGACCATTTTAAATACTGCTGTTTGTGAAATGGTTGAAAATGTATTCTGTAAAATGCATCTTTTTTACTTCACTACCACATATGCTAAGCTGATTACATTATAGTGGCACGCAGTTACAGAAATTAATTCATTATATATGTTAAGTGCGCTCAAACGAGCAACGGAAATGTGGGTATATTATCTATAATAGTCTTCGATTCTCATAGAATAAAGTACATGTGTCTAGGCAGCGTCTAAGCCTGGAAAATGTCTTCAGAAAGTGTCACGAGTCATTGACTAATCAATTTAAGTACGCTCAAAAAATGAATAAACTCGCATAGATTTTCCTAGTTGTAAAGCACACATCACTGCAAATTACCGAGATCAGACATTTTCTGCAGTACACATAGAATTCTGGAACGAATTCCAAAGTGCCTAAACTCACCAAACCAGAAAGCGACTTCCTCGCTCCAGGGGGTGACCCAATGACGCACTCACTTGCTACACTTCGTGAAGACATGCGAACACACTCGGTGCCATCGTTACACATCGATGTACACATACACAAGTGTGACAATGTATATAGTGCTGATAAACCTGAACAACACCAAATCACGCTGTAATATTCAGAAATGTGCACAATTTAGTTCGTACGTTTCAAAATAAAATATACTAAATTCCACGCGTACAGTGAGGGAAAAAAGTATTTGATCCCCTGCTGATTTTGTACGTTTGCCCACTGACAAAGAAATGATCAGTCTATAATTTTAATGGTAGGTTTATTTGAACAGTGAGAGACAGAATAACAATAACAAAATCCAGAAAAACGCATGTCAAAAATGTTATAAATTGATTTGCATTATAATGAGGGAAATAAATATTTGACCCCCTCTCAATCAGAAAGATTTCTGGCTCTCAGGTGTCTTTTATACAGGTAACGAGCTGAGATTAGGAGCACACTCTTAAAGGGAGCGCTCCTAATCTCAGCTTGTTACCTGTATAAAAGACACCTGTTCATGGAAGCAATCAATCAGATTCCAAACTCTCCACCATGGCCAAGACCAAAGAGCTCTCCAAGGATATCAGGGACAATAATGTAGACCTACACAAGGCTGGAATGGGCTACAAGACCATCGCCAAGCAGCTTGGTGAGAAGGTGACAACAGTTGGTGCGATTATTCGCAAATTAAAGAAACATAAAAGAACTGTCAATCTCCCTCGTCCTGGGGCTCCATGCAAGATCTCACCTCGTGGAGTTGCAATGATCATGAGAACAGTGAGAAATCAGCCCAGAACTACACGGGAGGATCTTGTCAATGATCTCAAGGCAGCTGGGACCATAGTCACCAAGAAAACAGTTGGTAACACACTACGCCGAGAAGGACTGAAATCCTGCAGCGCCTGCAAGGTCTCCCTGCTCAAGAAAGCACATATACAGTGAGGGAAAAAAGTATTTGATCCCCTGCTGATTTTGTACGTTTGCCCACTGACAAAGAAATTATCAGTCTATAATTTTAATGGTAGGTTAATTTGAACAGTGAGAGACAGAATAACAACAACAAAATCCAGAAAAACGGATGTCAAAAATGTTATAAATTGATTTGCATTTTAATGAGGGAAATAAGTCTTTGACCCCCTCTCAATCAGAAAGATTTCTGGCTCCCAGGTGTCTTTTATACAGGTAACGAGCTGAGATTAGGAGCATACTCTTAAAGGGAGTGCTCCTAATCTCAGCTTGTTACCTGTGTAATGTGAGGATATATCCGGGTTGCTGATGGATCACACCTCGTTACGATAATTGGCTCTACCGGTCCTGGCCCATAGCCAATGGGGGGGGGGGGGGGGAAGTCTAGGGGCGTGGCCCTGACGTAATGGGAAGGTGACATCTGTAAGTAGAGGATTGGATCTGCTGGCTTTAGCCACAGCCAATGGGGGGACGAGTCAGGGGCGTGGTCCTGGGAACGTACGATGGAGTCTAGAAGATTCCATAGAGGTTAACCAGGATTGGTGGAAAGGTACCACGTGACCCGGGTATTAAAAGGGGTGGAGACAGACAACACGTGATCAGATCTGGAACGAACGGAGGGTGAGGCCACGCTGTAGCGGGGTCCAGGCTGCCACGTTGCCGCGCGTGTCTCTCTCTCTCCCTCTCACGCTGTCTGTCAGCAGCGTGAAGGAGTAAGATAGGAGTGTTGTGAATGAAAGACAAATAAAGACCGGATTTCAGAAGTCGCTTCCACGACTTTTATTACACCTGTATAAAAGACACCTGTTCACAGAAGCAATAAATCAATCAGATTCCAAACTCTCCACCATGGCCAAGACCAAGGAGCTCTCCAAGAATGTCAGGGACAAGATTGTAGACCTACACAAGGCTAGAATGGGCTACAAGACCATCGCCTAAGGAGCTTGGTGAGAAGGTGACAACAATTGGTGCGATTATTCGCAAATGGAAGAAACACAAAAGAACTGTCAATCTCCCTCGGCCGGGGCTCCATGCAAGATCTCACCTCGTGGAGTTGTAATGATCATGAGAACGGTGAGGAATCAGCCCAGAACTACACGGGAGGATCTTGTCAATTATCTCAAATCAGCTGGGACCATAGTCACCAAAACAGTTGGTAACACACTACGCCGTGAAGGACTGAAATCCTGCAGCGCCCGCAAGGTCCCCCTGCTCAAGAAAGCACATATACATGCCCGTCTGAAGTTTGCCAATGAACATCTGAATGATTCAGAGGACAACTGGGTGAAAGTGTTGTGGTCAGATGAGACCAAAATGGAGCTCTTTGGCATCAACTCAACTCGTCGTGTTTGGAGGAGGAGGAATGCTGCCTATGACCCCAAGAACACCATCCCCACCGTCAAACATGGAGGTGGAAACATTATGCTTTGGGGGTGTTTTTCTGCTAAGGGGACAGGACAACTTCACCGCATCAAAGGGACGATGGACGGGGCCATGTACCGTCAAATCTTGGGTGAGAACCTTCCCTCAGCCAGAGCATTGAAAATGGGTCGTGGATGGGTATTCCAGCATGACAATGACCCAAAACACATGGCCAAGGCAACAAAGGAGTGGCTCAAGAAGAAGCACATTAAGGTCCTGGAGTGGCCTATCCAGTCTCCAGACCTTAATCCCATAGAAAATCTGTGGAGGGAGCTGAAGGTTCGAGTTGCTAAACGTCAGCCTCGAAACCTTAATGACTTGGAGAAGATCTGCAAAGAGGAGTGGGACAAAATCCCTCCTGAGATGTGTGCAAACCTGGTGGCCAACTACAAGAAACGTCCGACCTCTGTGATTGCCAACAAGGGTTTTTCCACCAAGTACTAAGTCATGTTTTGCAGAGTGGTCAAATACTTATTTCCCTCATTAAAATGCAAATCAATTTATAACATTTTTGACATGCGTTTTTCTGGATTTTTGTTTTTGTTATTCTGTCTCTCACTGTTCAAATAAACCTACCATTAAAATTATAGACCGATAATTTATGTCAGTGGGCAAACGTACAAAATCAGCAGGGGATCAAATACTTTTTTCCCTTACTGTACATGTGTAGTGCTGGACTTCACGTGGACAACTTCTACCTTTTCTGTCGTCACTTTATTTTACCAAACACAGCACATTTCCCCACCATTCTCCAGCGCGTTCTCCGCTCGCTCGCCGTGGTCCGCTGGTCTCGCTCGCTCCGATCCTCCCTCTCTCTCTCCATCTCTCCCGACTCCCCTCTCTGCTTCTCCGTCCCACCCCAGCCGTCGCTCTCTCTCGGCTTCTCCATCTCACTCCAGCCGTCACTCTCTCTCGGTTTCTCCGTCTCACTCCAGCTGTTGCTCTCTCTTGGCCGGCTCACTCCAGCTGTCGCTCTCTCTCGGCTTCTCCGTCTCATCCCAACTGACTCTCCCATTCCACTGCTAGCCTATCCATCCTCTCGTCACCTCTTCTTCTGCTCCTCCACCGCTCCCCTATTTTACCTTCCGTATCTGCCTCGTCTCCGTCTCTACTGCTACCCTATACTTCTTATACTCCGCTGCTACCCTACACTTCTTCTACTCCACTGCTACTCTGTACTTCTTCTTGTATCTTCTTCTTCTGCTCCGACCGTCTCCGTCCAGCTCCCAAGGCACAACTCCCCATCTCTCTCTGACGCCCCTCTATTTATCCCCGTCCCTATTAATTTCCAATTAATTAACTGGCGTCCCCCCGACGCCCCACGCCCCTGGCCCCCACCACCACCTGTCCTCCTTCCCAGACTTAGAGGCGCCACCTTGTCCCCAACAACAACAACCGGCCAATCACTGCCCTGCATCAATAATTGCCCAACGGGCCGTCCCTGTCTCATTCGTTGTCCCCCAGCAACAACAGCATGTCCCGATACGACCCCACTGTTCCCGACCCGTGTTTACAATTACCCCCCTTGGTGCACGTTAAACCACTACACATGTACTAAACTAGTAACGAATTGGCATGTTTTGTTTACTGACAAACTTTACCAATTGGTTGTGTCGGGTGGTGGCAGGTTTAACGAAACATATTTACTCGATTTAACCCAAGAATATCTATCACCTGACTGTACACCACAAATTGAATTGTAAAGTAACCAACATGTGATCTAACCATTTACCATATATATGACGTTGAATATCTAAGCTTATGATAAATGTGTATTGAGGGATTCATGATTTTAATATGTAAATGTTGTAATTAGTTTACGTGTTCTGCTAATGCCAACACATTTTTTCCCTCCACATTTAGAATCATGTGTTAAAGAGTATTTGGCTGCTATGAATTCCACATGATAAGCAACTTCATTGAGCTATCATTTGTGGCCAGGTCGCTTCTGAAAAAGAGCTGTGCAGCTCAGTGGGCCTCACCTGGTAAGAAAAAAAGATTATGGACAAATTTTATACGACACCATTTGTTTACGCAAGCAAACTCTGGACCATTTTTGATATTGTGGGTTCATCAGCAATGCCAAGGGTTTACTGTATCAATCCAAGGTTTTACTGTATCAGATTTTGGTGCGCTCAACCCAAGGGTAAGTGGGCGGAGCTAGAGAAGGAATTTTTACATAAATGTAAATGTGAGAGATTAACATGTCAACGTGAGACGGTCCAAGCCACCGGAGGTGGCGGGGATCCTCCTGTGGCTGGGCCACCTCAGATATTTAACCTGGTGATGTACTCAGAGAGTCGGAAATAACAGCTGACATAGGCAGGTAGGATGGAAACATCACAGTCAGTTAAGACGTTACCTGGTTAATAACGTCCTTCCAATGATTGCTCAGTTTGTACCCATCCTCTCGGTTGAAGTTGTGTCTGTGTATATATATCTAGATGGCTTCATGAACAAATCTCTGAAGGTAGCCAGGAGGTTTGCAGAGTACCTCCATCTTGGAAAAAATACATTTCGTGTGAGCCCACAGCGTTAAAACAATGATCAGCAACGGCAGACGTTGCTAGATCTGAAATCGCTGCTATCCTCAAAAACGCTAAGAAACACATTAGCAACATGAGCAAGGACGAGCGTTTTGAACTCTCTAAATAAAAAAACAGAGATGACATTGTCATCCTCTCAGCCGACAAGGGCAATGCCACTGACATCATGGATAAAACCACTTACAACAAAATTCAGGACCTTCTTAATGATGGCAGCTATACCAAAATCAACAGAGATCCCACCAACCACCTAGCCAGAAAACCCAACAATATCATCACTAATTCGACTTCTCTAATCGATTAGACCAAGCAGAGCTCCCTAAAACCTTCGGCTGCTAGACCACCCAGATTTTATGGCCTTCCAAAAATCCACAAAGTAGGTACCCCGCTCCGTCCTATCGTCTCCACCATTAACTCACCCACCTACAAACTGGCCCGATTTCTTTCTGAGACCCTGCTTCCTTTCACGGGCAAGTCCACCTCAGCTATATTTAACTCAGCTGACTTGGCTTCTCTAATCAAGGACATCTCACTGTCTCCAGATGATTTGCTTGTCAGTTTCGAGAAAGCCTCTCTGTTCACCAATGTACCTGTACCTGGCACCATTGCAATCATTGAAGACTTGGTCCAACAAGGACTCAATCCAGATGTACCAACTTTGGTAAGGCACTGCCTTACCAACACATACTTCACCTGGAATGGTACATTCTACAAACAAAATGAGGGTACCCCAATGGGTTCTCCCTTATCACAAGTGGTAGCGAATGTTTTCCTGACATGCAATGCCCTGGTGTCTACAAACTGAGTTGTGGTTGCGGCAGCAGTTACAATGGGGAAACAAAACGACATGTCTCGGACCACGATCGTGAACACAAGGCAGATTTGAAACACGGTAGGACCAATACCTCTGCCATTGCTGATCATTGTTTTAATGCTGTGGGCTCACACGAAATTGATTTTTACAAGACGGAGGTACTCTGCAAACCTACCGGCTACCTTCAGAGATTTGTTCATGAAGCCATCCAGATATATAAACACAGACAGAACTTCAACCGAGTTGGGTACAAACTGAGCAATCATTGGAAGGACGTTATTAACCAAGTAAAGTCTTAACTGACTGTGATGTGTCCATCCTACCTGCCTATGTCAGCTGTTATTTCCGACTCTCTGAGTACATCACCAGGTTAAATATCTGTGAGGCGGCCCAGCCACAGGAGGATCCCCACCACCTCCGGTGGCTGGGACCGTCTCATATTGACATGCTAATCTCTCACATTTACGTACAAATTCCTTATCTAGCTCCACCCATTTACCCTTGGGTTGAGCCCACCAAAATCCTATATAAACTCTTGTTGCAGCAGCTCCTTCTCCTATGTCAGCAGTTCTCCTGTTGTATCTGTTCCACCTGATGACGGTCGCTTGTGTTGCGATTGAAACGTCGTGATTTATTTAATTTTATATTTACGTGACTTTACCAAAAGAATCAAAGAGTATGGATTCCTGCGAGTCCCGAAAGCTTCAAATCGTTACTGATGACTGGTACAAGCTGTGGCAAAACGGGCCTATGTGGAGGAGGCTCGTAAAGGATGCTACTGGGCAGTTGGAGGCAGCAATAACGGAGAACGATGCTCACAACAACGAGCAGAGTACCGGGCGGATAAAATAAGGCACGTTGGCACAGTAAGGGGTACCGGTGTTGCATTTGCCAGCCATTTCAGTTAATCCAACCTGGATCTGTCCCGTGACCTTCCATTCGACACTTCACCTGGCCTTCGACTGCACCTAGCCTGGCACAAGCGCCGTGGTGACAACACCGCTACTTAGTGATGAAAGGCGGATGTTGTTGTGTGAGAGTGGGGAGCGGTAGTGCAGCGGTTTCTGTGCTGCGCTACGAATCTGGTGACCCGGTTTCGATTCTCGCTGACGGTCAACACTAGTTAGGATTTTCTGAATCAGTCCTGGGCCTCCCCCCTAGGTCTACTCAGTCGATTAGCACGGTTGACTACGTACAGTGCAAAAGTATGTCAGGATACTTACAAACGTGTAAATATCGCCACTGGGGAGACACAGGCGGCTGGGTGTGGTGTTGGCCGTCCTTTATAGGTGCTCTTTTACAGGCTATATGGAGGCGATCTTTGTATTTTGTGTTGTGACCTTTAGGTGTGGCGATTGAACAAGGTGTGGATGGAGATGATAGACAGTCGGTGTCTGCTCTCGACCGAGTCCTCCACATGGGTGGAGAAATCAATGGGCTGAATCCACGGGAACGTGAGGCTACAAACAGTAGTAATTTTTTAAATCGTGCTGCAGGCGAAGCACATAACCTATGAGTCAGCAGCAGCAGTTCACCGCACTGCAGGCTGTAGCTTGAAGGAGTGGCAGCAACATTCCTGTGCTGGGTGTACTTGGAATGGATGTCAGGTGGGGGGTGGGTCATTGAGAGGTGGTGTCAAGGGAGGATCTTGTATGATGCATACCTGTCAACCCATACGGTTTACCCGTATTCTTGTCCAGGATAATTTAGTTTTCAGGTCCATATAGCGTACAGCCGTTTCAATACGGGCGAAATGTTGTGTCTATTTGTTTGTGTTGCTCTCTTGTGATGGGACTTTGTAGGATGAACATTGAAATGTATAAGGGCACGGGTGACCAATAAGGTCTGACTGAATTGGTCTGTAAAAAGTTAGGAACTGATAAGGGGTTGACAAGCATGATGTTTTAAAAACACTAATATTCTTGAGCAGACTCCGTTTGATAGGGTGGGTGTTAAACTTTGTTCAGATCTAAACTGTCAAATAAACAAAAAATACCCCATAAACACTGGATTTGCAACAACAACAAAAACCTGTTTGCAAAGTGTAATAAGTACTATCTACATACGGTAGATTTATAACGAGTAGAAAGTGGGCGGAGTGGACGGTTGAATGAGTGACAGGCGGAGGGCGTCTCGCAAGGAGGAGGCAGTGAGGGGCGGTTGGAGGGGACACATTCAGGAGCGCGCTTGCTGGTGAGCAGCAGAGAGTAAGTAGTCTCCATTATTTATCAGAATGTATGCACAAGTGACAGATATTATTACGCTGTTTGCAACACAGCGATGATTATAACGTCTATTTTGTACTGTATTACTAACATTTGTACGGATTCATAAGTATTAGAGTGAACATTTTCTTGAGTTCGACATTTTACACGTCTGACTACCGCATCAACCTTATGAAGACAACCCCTTTTGAAAGCGTGTTTTTTGAGAATCTATGAAGGCTCTGTATTTATCTGCCTTGAACATATATTACTCGCTTGAAGCTAATCGCCTCATCTTCTGCTCACCACGATCGCCAATACCTCTTCCCTCACCATTCCACACCTCCACCTCATCTCCTTTCATCCTACCCACCTCGTTCCCTCCACACACCGTCAACAGGGTCTATATCCCACACACACACGCCTCACCTATTACCTCACCTCACCGAGTCGACTGCCTGCGAGCTCTCACTCGGGTTTCTTCCTCCTCACCACGCCGCTCTTCCTGCCCACGCCACAACCCCTTCCGCCTTCTTTCTCCGTGTCGAGGCCGGGCACCCTCCCCCCTCTATCCCCGCAAGTTGTCTTCTCGAGTCGTCTCCGCTCGTCGTCGCCGCCGCCGCAGTCGCATCCGCGTCTCTGCGGCTCGTTGGCAATTCACCACCCAAGCACAGCCATGAGCAGCCCCGTGGCGGTGGCGGAGGCCTCGGTCGGGACCCCGAGCCCGGCGGGATCCGTGGTGGAGGCAGCCGCCCTCAGTACCGCGGACGCGAAGGCTTTCCACGACAACCTGGCGCCCAAGAAGAAACCCAAGACGGTAACGGAGTCGTCGTCCCCCCGACCCCCGTGTGTGCCAACAGTGCCGGCCTTCATAGGTGCTCGCTAACTTGCCCCAGGAGTCTCTCAAGGATATACGGGGGATCTTTTGTGTATGCCGTGCCCTGTGTGGTGGTGTGGCGTTCTCTTATGAGGCGGCGGCGGCTGCCGCATCGTTGCCAGTGGTGCATGTGTCGTACTGTGTGGTACGTGTTTTACTGTTTTCAGTATGTGCCGTACTGTGAGGTGTATCGGGCTGCATGTGGTGTGTGAGTGTGGTGCTCGATGTGTGTGTCGTCCTGTACACGGTGTGTTTGCCGCACCGGATGTGCTGTGTATCGCACTGTATGTAGGGTGTGTTATACTGTATGTAGGGTGTGTCATACTGTATGTAGGGTGTGTTATACTGTATGTAGGGTGTGTCATACTGTATGTATGGTGACGTCACCGCCACTTAGTGGCGAATGGCGGTTGTTGTTGTAGGGTGTGTCATACTGTTTTTTAAATTAATTTTTTAATTAATTTTAATTTCATTTTTTACCTACGTGACTTTACCGAAAGAACTAAGAGTATGTGTCATACTGTATGTAGGGTGTGTTATACTGTATGTAGGGTGTGTCATACTCTATATGGGGAAGCAGTGGCGGAGCTGTCAACGTGCTGCGCTACGAACCCGGCAATCCGAGTTCGATTCTCGCTCAAAACCATTGACTGTTATCTGAACCGGTCCTGTGTCTCACATAGGTAGACTCCGCTTCGAATTAGTCTCTGGTGCGGTGTGTAAGCATCGCCACTAGAGAGACAAAGGCGGTCGGGCGTGATGCTGGCTACCCATCCCCAGCAGTCGTGGGGAGCGGTAGTGTAGCAGTTAGCTACGAACCTGGTGACCCGATTCCTGCTCACGGCCAGCACCAGTGACGATTATCTGTATCGGTACAGGTCCTCCCCTAGGTCGACTCAGCCTCATATGAGTACCTGATGTGGTGTGTAAAAACATCGCCATTGGGGGAGACAAAGGCGGCCGGGTGTGGTGTTGGCCACCCGGACTTGATAGATGCTCGCTAACAGCACTTGCCACAACAGTCTGTTCAGGCTATACGTGGGATCTTTGTCCTTGCCTTGTGTCGTACTGTATGTGTTGTGCGTGTTTGGTGTCCCGTACTTTCTATGGTATGTACGTGGTGTTCTGTGTAGGTATTGTGTGGTGTACCGTGTGTTATGTAATGTATATGGTTTGTGTGTGCACTGTGTGGTGCCTAGCTCTGTGTATGTGTGATGGGTGGTAGTGCACATTATGGGGGTTGCATTGGGAATGCAACTGCTTGCCTCGTGCATTCATACAGAAAAATTAAATATATGATTTTCCATGAGTGATCATTTCTCCACCAATGCAAATGTTTAAAAACGTATCTTCTTTTCTTCTTACCTATACAAGGTATTCTTTGTCTTTCTATCTTTCCGTCTGTCTGTGGACACGCAACTTGCAAAGGATTTGGCTCGCGAACTGTGGGGTTTTGGTAAAAAAATATTAGCCGGGTACCACGCCGTAAGCCCCGTGCTTGGCATAGGCTATTCCTTTTCCATGTCCGTCACCTTTAAATGAGTAAAAATAGCGTTTTTGTGCGATATTTATTTATTTATGTTCCCACCCAAGCGTCCCGCGAAGAGACGAGACGTCGCCATCCTCTGCTGGAAGGATGGTTTGGAGGGATTTTGCTAATGCCAGCAGTTTCTCGAGGACCAACGCGTTGATTCCGTCGTCCATTTTAGGGAACGCAGCTTTCGGTAGCGCCAAAAGTGTGCTACGGAAGGCGTTGGCAGACTCGTTCTCCCCCTTCTGTCGCGTGGCAAATTTGTGGCATGTATTCGCCGGAGGCTCGTAAATGGACGCCATCTGGTCGAAGGCCTGCATGAGGGTGGACCTTTCTGGTGGCGGGATGGCAAGAAACACTGCAAGGGCATCGTCGTCCAGGGCGGCGGGCAACGCACGCAGCACCTCCACCTCCGTCCATCACGCCAAGTCAGCATTCGTGAGGAATCGCCGCTTGAAAGCCACCCAGTCGCCACTAGTAGCCGCGAACTCCTTAATGAAGGGAAGTTGCCGTCGGAGAGTCGGATGTCCATCGGCACCGATGGCGCGTCTTCAATTTTGATGGGCTGTGCGCTCTGCGCCGATGACAAAATAGCGTCCGAAAGCACGGGCTGCGCCACCGAGTTTCCCGCCTGTTGTGAAATGGCGGCGGAGTCGCCTTCCACGAGCGGCATCGCCGCTCCCTCCTTTGCCAGGCGGACTGCGGGGCTGATCTCCGCCAGAAACTAAGCCGCAGCGTGGAGGAGCTCCGTGTGGCGACTGTGCGCCTCCCGGAGGGACGCCCCCGCCGACGGCGAAGCATTGAGCGGTCGGCTGGCGCCCTGCTCCGCCGGCAGCGTCTCCCCCGCATCCTCAGGAGCTGTAGGCGGCACGAGGTCCTCGTCTTCGCTGTCCGACGTCCTGGTACGTGGTCTGCAATGTGTAGATATAGTCCACAGCGAGCTGAGTAATGACCGTAATCTCCTCCAATAACACAACTGACGTGTTTGTGTGCAGGGATGGGACTCCTTTACAGCTCAGAACCCCGCCTGCTTGCCCTTGGCCAACATATATAACCTCAGCTCTCTTGCTGTGTTCTTCCTGATTCAGCAGTTCCACTGCTGGATTATTTTTTCCACCTGAAGACGATCGCTTGTGTTGCGATCGAAACATCATGATATATTGTTTTTGTTTTATTTTTCTACCTACGTTACTTTACCGAAAGAACCAAAGAGTACACCAAGGGGTAACTGCCCCTTTACCAGATACAACCTAGGGTGGTGACCACCCAGCTAGCGACTCTTAGACAGGGGAGTTACTGCTACGAAGGGTCACACCCTCACTTTGGTCTCCGACCAAGTGGTCCCTCGAAGGACGAAGCGCTTCCAGCTTGAGATGCAGAGCTTCCAGCTTGTAGAACGAAGAGACTCCGGTCCCTCCTAGGGGCCCTGTACGGTCGGGGCCACTCCGCTCCTCGGCCCCGCCCGCCTTCTTGAACATTCTCTTTCCCTCCCAATCCCTCTCAAGAGCTCTCCCCGGACATGTGATCACCCACTAGTCCCCCCACCTGGGGCCCCCTGTGTGGACATTCCCGATCACGTGTCTACGGGGTCAACCAGAGTGCCACGGCCTGGGGCAACCCTGCCCCTGGGCTGACACTCACCCCCTTCCCCTCGGAGGAACCCCCACCACACGCTGTGCATGGTGCCCGCACTATCCCAGTGCTCGCCAAGCCTCGCTAGGGGTGGTATTACACACAGCCACCCACACTGCCCTTCCAGGCCGGCACCATACAGAAACATCCCCGATGTTACTACAAATGTATACCAAATCCCTATTCGCGGCCCGCCGGACTTCAGTATTCACAACGACTGACACTGGGGAGATGCGTGCAGAATTTTGTTACATTTGTAATAAAGGTCGTGGAAGCGACTTCTGGAATCCGGACTTTATTTGTCTTTTATTCACAACACTCCTATTTTACTCCTTCATGCTGCTCACAGACAGCGTGAGAGGGAGAGAGAGAGAGAGACACGCGCGGTCACGTGGCAGCCTGGACCCCGCTCCATCGTGGCCTCACCCTCCGTTCGTTCCAGATCTGACCATGTGTTGTCCGTCTCCACCCCTTTTAATACCCGGGTCACGTGGTACCTTTCCACCAATTCTGGTTAACCTCTATGGAATCTTCTAGACTCCATCGTACGTTCCCAGGACCGCGCCCCTGACTCGTCCCCCCATTGGCTGTGGCTAAAGCCAGCAGATCCAATCCTCTACTTACAGATGTCACCTTCCCATTACGTCAGGGCTACGCCCCTAGACTTCCCCCCATTGGTTATGGGCCAGGACCGGTAGAGCCAATCATCGTAACGAGGTGTGATCCATCAGCAACCCGGATATATCCTCACATTACACATTTGTAAGGGATCTGCGAGCCACCCTCACGCACTCGCACCACGCAGACATGAAATCTCCGCACTCGGTATAACACGCACCAATTACACACACGGGAATACACTATATGGGGGTCAAGGGTTAAAGGGCACTGACGTCACCCGGACCAGGCATGCAAGACGAGGATGTGTATTGGGAATGAGGGTGGAGATGGAGGGTTTAAAAGGGGCTGTGAGACGCGTGTTCGAGGTTTGTTTTGGAATGAGTGTGGCTGTGGGTTAAAGAATAAAGAAGTGGTTAACCAGTCTCCGACTGCTCTTTATCTGGTGGCAGCGGTGGGATGTCTCGCCTCAACCGACGCAAGATTCCAAGGGGGGAGACACAGCCAGAAGACGCTCGAGGTGCCCGGGACGAGATTTGCTCCGAAACGGAACCGACGAGTTGGGATTCTTACCCCAGCTCATTGACGAGATCCGTGGCAGCTGTTTATCCGAGTGGGCACCGCCACCGCCGCAGATCATCCTCTAGGGATCGGAGGATGGATCAGCTGCTGGAGGTAGTCACCGCGCTGCTTAGCTGGCTGGGTCCTGAGGTCGAACGAACGGCGGGGAACTTCAGCCGCACTGCCTCCCCAGCGAGGGTACGGGGGCCACGGTCAGCCTTCCCGACCAGGCACTCCACAGCATGTATCAGGGGATGGAGCAGCATCAGCGACGCCGCCGACTGTGCATCCCGCGTGGGACCTGGGAGAAAACTCTGGTCTGCCCTCCCGATATTATCCGACAGCAGCGGCAACCGGGGGAAACGAACGACTGGAGTGCAGCGGAGAGCATCTGACCGGGCAAGGGGCAAGGATACAGGTCGTGAGCGAGTTTCGGCCCGAAACTCAGCCGAGACAACCCGCGGAGGGAGGACCAGATCATCCGCTTTCGTCCGCTGGTTCGAGACGGCCGTCTGGGCAATGAGGTGGACAGAGGATCAAACCCTGACAATGCTTCCCACTGTGTTGGACGACCCCGCACTGGCAGTGTTCGACCGGATTCTGCCTGCAAAAAAAAACATTTGAAACTGAAGATTAGGCATGTGTTCTCGGCTGTCCGCTTAGTCCTCAGTCTCGCAGTGATCCCAATCTGAACTCGTTATTGTGCATTTTTACTGTATGCATACTATACTTACAGTCGACTCGTTTATACATTTTGGTATAAACGAGTCACATGTGAGGTCCATGAAAAAGAATGCAAATGCAATCAGAGAAAGTGTTGCAGCTTGCAGCGTGTGCTCCCTAAAGTGCTCAAATGTTAACTGTGCAGCGTTCAAACACCTGCCTCTCGGGGAGTCATCTTCCTGAATTCCTCACCATTACCCCCACCTCCATCGTCATGAAATCATCATAATCATAGAAGGTAATTTAAAAACGCATTGCTGTATATAATGTATTATTTATTGTATTCAATGTTATTACACGTTTACCATTTCCCCCCTATGTTCACTTGTACCAGGAACATAACCCCATTTTTTTCCATTTGAAACAAAGTTTCTGCATTAGTGAATTCTGCATTCTCGAGAGTTTTCAATGCATTTGTAAATTCTGCATTCTCGAGCGTTTTCAAAAATGTGACCCTCGTGGATTGAGAGGAGGGTTTACCGTATTTGTAATAAGAGCCATGTATGGTTCACGTGGCGATCGGCTTTGCCGGTCCCGCTTTATAGCCAATGAGGGGAGAGCCTGGGAGCATGGCCTCGGCGTGATCACGGCATGTTAGTTAAGGTGATTGGCTCTGCCAGTCTTGGCCTCAGCTAATGGGAAGCCGGATCAGAGGCGTGGTCCCGGGAGTTGACGGGGAGTAATCTGGAATGTTCGACGCTGGCTATTCAGGATTGGCTTAAGGGTACCACGTGACCCAGGCATTAAGAGGGGGAGAGACGGGAGAGTCGGGAGCAGACCTGGGACGAAGAGAGCAAGGGGCCACGCGCGTACGGGGCTCTGGGTGCCACGTGGGCGGTGCGTCTTCGGCGGCTGTCTGCCCGCTTCCCGTTGCCTGCCAGCAACGGGGAGTGTTGTGAACTGTGGAAGTGGAAAATAAAGGACTGATTCCAGAAGCCGTCTCGAGGAGGTTTATTACATTGGTGTCAGAAGTTTTTCTGGGACCGTTTGGACGATCTTCAAGATGTCCAAGCACCTCAGAAAGAAGAACCCACCCGAACCTCCATCGGAGGAAGATGTCGAGACGGATGAGGAAGATCTGCTGGGAGCTACAGCTCCTCTGCCGCCGGCTGCTGCTGCTCTCCTCGACGCCTCTCAACGCCGACAGAGAGAAGATACGACCACCTCAGGGGCGAATGACGGATGGCGGCTGATGGCGGAGCAGATTGAATCGCTACGCGCAATTCTGCTGAGTTTGGTGACAGCGGTGGCATCCTCACCAGCTCTGGGTCGCCAGCTAGCAGTCCAGCTTAATGCCACGGACCGAGATCCTGGCCGGGAATCCGCGTCCGCCACAGCTCCTGACACGTGGGAAGAGGCCTCCATCTCGGGCGGGGCGGCTGCTACGGAGCCGTTAGACTCCATTTTGTGCGAGCCTGACACCACGCGGCCACCTGACGCCATTTTGACGGAGACGTGCAGACCGCGGGAAGCGCAATCGGAGAGGCGTCTGCCTGCCACCGCGGACATCGGCTTCCACAGATTAAAGAATTTGTCACAGGGGGCGATTGGAGTGCTTTTACGTGGCGCTTCGAGGCGGCCTTCAGATCCGTGCGATGGACGGAGACGGAAGCGCTGGAAGCGCTGCCCACGTTGCTGGACGATGTTTCCCTGGGGGTCTTCCGATCCATCCCGGCTTCCAAGAAGAAGACGCTTTGTGATGCTTTCGCAGAAATGGTAGAGTTTTACGACCTGCCGACAGCAGCCATGAGAAAATTTATGTCACGTCGTCGAGGATCAGAGGAGTCGCCTTTGGCTTTCCGGGGGGCGTTGGTGGCATTGGCCATGGCCGCTTACCCCGATGCGACGGCTCATCACCTCGATCCTCTCATTCTTTCCCGTATGCTGGAGCTGTCCCAGGAACTCAACATCTCGCTGCCGGTATGCGGCCACGAACTGCTTACATCGCGATGGGTGGCATGCTGCTTGGACGCTAAATTTAACCTCAAGTGCTGGGATCAGATGGCGGCATGGACGGGAAAACCTAAAATTGACGGCCCACCTTTGGGGGGGTCTCCACGACGGGTCGTCCACTGCTCCGACGACTCTGGCAACGACGAGGTGGTGGCTGCTGTTCCGCGCTGGATTCCGAGACGACGGCTGCGCGACCAGTATGGTGACTACACGGGCCGACCACATGCGGGGGCCGGGTCGACTGATCGCCGGCCAACGACGGCCTCGTGCTTCAAGTGTGGCCGACGAGGCCATTTTGCCCGCGACTGCCGCGGCCGACCTCTGCCTTCACCGCTTCCGCCGAGTGGACCTCCATCTCCTCCACCGGGCGTGGAGCCGCGACACCCTCGGGCGAGTAGGCACAAATCGGACACCCGGCAGGTCTTGTCACATCATTCATCCACTCGCACACATGGTTGCACTTCAAATGATAATTGTGATTCTTCTGTCTCATTACCATGCTCTACTACACAATGGAAAAAATTGGCTCGTAGGGTTGTGGCTGCGGCGTCGGGTTCGTCGACGGTACGGGGTACCATCGACGGCATCGTCGTACGTATTTTGGTGGACACGGCCAGGTCAGTCACCGTTCATACAGGTGTTGAATGGGGGGCCGGACCGGGTTGTTGTCCCGGCGGGATCGGTGTTGGCTCACGCCACTACCGATTTCGCCACTTTTGGCGGGAAGCCGCACGTGGAAATACCCACTGGTGGACCTCCACGCGATCATTCACAGGAATGGTGGATCGCGGACTTGTGCGGGGAAAATTCATCCTTGTCGAACGAGCAAAGAACTGCTTTGCATTCAGTATTATTACGGTACGCTGATGTTTTCAGTAAAAATGATTTGGATCTCGGCCGCACGTCACTTTTGTCACACCATATTGACACCGGTGCGACACCTCCCATCTGTATGCATCCGCATCGCATGAGCCCTGCAGAAAGGGAACATGTGCGCGGCGCAGTAGACGAGATGTTGGCGGCAGATCTTATTTCGCCGTCCAACAGCCCTTGGGGTGCGCCCGTGGTTCTGGTTAAGAAAAAGGATGGTGGGACGAGGTTTTGTGTAGATTTCCGCCGGTTGAATAAGATTTCCGTGGCGGACACGTACCCTTTACCATGGATGGATGACTCATTGGACGCTTTATCGGGTGCAAAATTATTTTCCACCCTCGATCTGTCCTCGGGCTTTTGGCAGCTTCCCCTCGATGACGCGTCAAAACCCAAGACGGCATTCCGCACGCCACAAGGTCTCTTCGAGTTTAACCGGTTGCCTATGGGCTTGAATGCGGCTCCGGCGACGTTTCAACGACTGATGGAATTGGTCCTGGCTGGATTACAGTGGGAAACGTGCCTCATATATTTAGACGATATTATCGTTTTTAGCCACACGTTCGAGGAACACCTCCAACGCCTGGAGACGGTCTTTCAAAGGATGTGGTCGGCTGACCTAAAGTTTAAACCTAAGAAATGCCACCTTTTGCAACACTCCGTCCGTTACTTGGGTCATATCGTCAGTTCAGATGGCGTGTCCACTGACCCTCAGAAAACGCAATGTGTCCGAGAGTGGCCCACACCCACTTCGGTGGGCGATGTTCGGCGCTTTATTGGGTTTGCATCCTATTATCGCCGCTTCGTTAAGAACTTTGCCACACTGGCTAAACCATTGCATGTTCTGACGGGCAAAAGTCAAAGGTTTAAATGGGGCCCGGAGGAGGAACGCTCTTTTCACTCGCTTCGGGATTGCCTTGCCACGGCGCCTACGCTCGATTACCCAAACTTTCCCCAACCGTTCATCCTTGACACGGATGCTAGCGATATCGTCATCGGGGCCGTTTTATCGCAACGTAAAGACGGGGTTGAGCGAGTGGTTGCGTACGGCAGCAGGGTTCTGTCCCCTGCAGAAACACGATATTGCGTGATGAGGCGGGAACTTTTGGCAATCGTGCATTTTGTCCGCCTGTACCGGCCGTACCTGTATGGAAGGAAATTCCTCGTTCGCACTGATCACGCGGCTTTGCAATACTTCTTAAAATTGGACCAACCGTCAGGCCAATTGGCTCGGTGGTTGGAATCATTACAGGAATTTTCCTTCGATATTACATACCGTAAAGGTGCCCGCCACGCTAACGCGGACGCGCTCTCCAGGTTACCACCCATTCCCCCGTGCACTTGTCTGACGGGTATGCACCGCTGCGCGGCGCCGCTCACCTCGCCCTGTCCGGTTATGGGGGCGATGGCGAACGAGGACAACCAGGATGGGTCAGTGGACACTGATGATACCCTACGGCTGCCGCACTCGGTTTGGCTACGCGAGCAGGAGGCCGATACCTCGCTGGCTCCGCTGCGGAAATTGATCGGGAAGCAAAAAGCTCAGCGGGATGGAAGTGGCGGATGTTCCGGGGCCAGGCGGGACTATTGATGTGTACCGACGGGTTGTCTGACCGACCACGCCTGGTCGTGCCTACTTCCCTTCGCTATGACCTGCTTTGCGCTCTGCACGCTGACAAATTAATGCACCTCGGCGTGCAGAAGACTTTGGCCGCAATGCAGAAAGATTTCTTTTGGCCCGGCATGACGGCAGACGTAAATTACTTTGTCCGGTCATGCCATGATTGTGCGAAGAGGAAACCGCCTCGGAAACAGTATGTGCCGCCATTGCGTTCCATTGAGGTATCCCGCATAAACGAATTGGTTGCTCTGGACATTCTCGGGCCGTTCCCTCCATCGGCTAGGGGCAATAAATACCTTCTGTTCGGAGTAGAATATTTTTCTCGATGGCCTATGGCCTGGCCTTTGCCTGACCAAACGGCCGCGTCCATCACAGATGCTTTCTTGAACGGGTATGTCATGGATAAAGGAGCACCCGAGAGGCTGCTCACAGATCAGGGACGTAACTTGTCCTCCAAATTGCTCAAGGAGGTTTGCGATGCACTAGGCACAAAGAAAATCCGCACTTCCCCTTACCATCCGCAAACGGATGGCATGGTGGAACGATTCAACCGCACCCTTTCGGCTATGCTTTGTCACACGGTGAGTGAAAAGCAGACCGATTGGGACTTGCACATACCGGGCGTCTTAGCGGCATACCGCATGGTTCCGCACGCGTCCACGGGATATTCACCATTTTTCCTGATGTATGGTCGTGAGAACGTACCCCCCATTGATGTACAACTGGGTACGCCGAGGAAACATCTGTCCCTTTCCTTGCCTGATCACGTACGGGACTCGCTTGAACGGGTTACAGAGGCGCGAGAGGCTGCCAGATGTGCGACGGCCCGTACGCAGGAAAGGAACGAGAGGTGTGCGTGCCGATTGCGCACCCACATGCCCTGGTCGGTGGGCGATTTGGCATGGCTCCACTGCCCTCAGATGCCGGTGGGCACATCCCCTAAATTGCACAAGCCTTGGCGGGGGCCTGTGACGTTGGTGGACATTCGGAACCCACAGAGTGTTCGCGTCCAGTACGGAAAACGTCGGTGGTACGTCCATTCGTCGCGACTCAAACCCTACCTTAGTCCGCGTGCCGATCCCTCATCTCCACTTGTTGACCTGCCGGGATCTGCTGTGCCGAATACGCCGCTTGCCTCGCCCGTTGATCCCCAGCGGGGCTGTGTTGTGCCCCCTGCAGAGGAACAGGTTTTGAGGGCTGATGAGACCCCCGCCGTCCCCCCTCCAACAGGACCTGCCCTGGACATGACCGAAAACGAACAAACTTCTTCTTCACGCCAACCACCTCCTGTTGATCCGGCGGCAAGGCGACCGTGCGCAGGAAGCGGAGAGGGTCCCGCATCGCGTACGCGATCTAAATCTCTTCCGTTTCATTAGCGTTTGATTGTCTTGCTGTCCCTTCCCTGTCGTTACCGCGCTGCAGGGGCGCCCTAATGTATGTCTGGTTGTTCATGAGTGATTTTTTTTTTTTTGTTCGGCGCATTGTCGCCATTTCACCCTTTATGGTTAATGCGTCTTTGGCGCCCTAATAAGCAAACTTTATGGAATCGGCTAATCACCCTTTTCCCAGCCGAGACGGCTGACTTTTTCACGGGGGGGGGGTGATGTAATAAGAGCCATGTACGGCTCACGTGGCGATCGGCTTTGCCGGTCCCGCTTTATAGCCAATGAGGGGAGAGCCTGGGAGCATGGCCTCGGCGTGATCACGGCATGTTAGTTAAGGTGATTGGCTCTGCCAGTCTTGGCCTCAGCTAATGGGAAGCCGGATCAGAGGCGTGGTCCCGGGAGTTGACGGGGAGTAATCTGAAATGTTCGACGCTGGATATTCAGGATTGGCTTAAGGGTACCACGTGACCCAGGCATTAAGAGGGGGAGAGACGGGAGAGTCGGGAGCAGACCTGGGACGAAGAGAGCAAGGGGCCACGCGCGTACGGGGCTCTGGGTGCCACGTGGGCGGTGCGTCTTCGGCGGCTGTCTGCCCGCTTCCCGTTGCCTGCCAGCAACGGGGAGTGTTGTGAACTGTGGAAGTGGAAAATATAGGGCTGATTCCAGAAGCCGTCTCGAGGAGGTTTATTACATATTTACTCTCATATTTTCAAAGCGCTAAATTCACTGTATTATAGAGAAGGAAAGTCTTGGACGAAGGGAATTCTCAAAATCGGATGTTTTCTTTCTGCACATGTCAGTGTAAAGAAGGCGCTATGTTTCACAGGGACAGTCTGCAGTAGTTTTACAGTAGGGAGCGATGTTTTTTTGTGTAATCTCGTTTGCGTAATTTGCAGGTCATTTTTTTAATTTGCTAAATTTGGATCATGATGCTGGGACACAATGGCCTCTTATTAAATGATGACGCAGGATCTTGAATATCCACTGTGAAGGATACTGCGCGTATTTTACAGTTTAATATGAATACAGTAATAACCAGGGCAGCCTATCGGGTTCAAACCCTGAACCTTTGCCCCAAGCGGCCAATGTGTTATCGCTGGGCCATTTAATAAAAAATGAATGGAACATTTATCATATAGACTGTTGTATGTACTTGTGTGTGTGTGTGCAGCCAAAGCCACAGAATGCAGTCACCATTGCGGTGTCATCACGTGCCCTTTTTGACATGCGCGAGGAGCGGCGCGTGTACGGGGAGCAAGGCGTGGAGGCGTACTTGGCACTGCAGATAGAGAAAGAGGAGGAGCCGTTTAAGCAAGGTCCCGCTTTCCCATTTGTGCAGGTAAACAACCCGTGGTGTGCTGAGTTTCGATGCGCATGTTGGTAGATGGCACATTTTCACCTGGGTCAGTGCTTAGCCTTGGCATTGACCCACCGTGCAACTTGTAGTCGTCTCAGAACAGGAAAGGATTCATACTATTAACAGTCAATAGAGATATCCAGATATTTTCTTCTTGTCATTGATATAATTAACCTATTTTAAAAATCTAGTTTAAAAAAACTTTGTCAAGAGAATGGTATGGGTCTGAAACAAGGCTCAAAAGTTTGGATATGTCGAGTTATTGTCCCAGCATGGGAGCCATCATGCTTTTGTGCTTTTTAATGACATCGCAAATGACATCAGAATATTTCGATTTAAAGCTTTCGTGACTGCAGGGATTCATCTTCTTGGTTTTTTCGGTAAAGTCACGTAGAAGGGAAGTAATAAAATAATAAAATAATAATAAAAATAAAACATAAAATAATTCTCACGACGTTTCGGCCACAATGCAAGCAGCCGTCCTCAGGTGAAAACCAGGTCTGTCGAGGCGACAGTGTCTGAATGAAACAGCACACGTGCTTGGAGCATATATATATAAGCTGGGTTGGAAGGGGGGGAAAGAGCGCCTTGACAAAATAATTTGCATATCAAGAGGAATTTAGCATATTTATGGGAAATGCAGGTATGTGATTAGTACTACTTATGCCCGTGCATTATGCAGGATTAGCAGCATCCAAGGGAGGGGATATGGGAAATGCAGGTATGTGATTAGTACTACTTATGCCCGTGCATTATGCAGGATTAGCAGCATCACAGGGAGGGGATAGGGGTAGCATTAAAAAAGGGAAGAAGTGTTAATAGTATGTAGCTGCGGTAACTAAAACCACCACGTAAAAACTAAAGTATAAACTACATAGTATCATCATTATACTAAATATACTCTACAATAAGCTGAGTTACTAACAGTAAGTAATACATTACAATTCTACGTCGTAAAAAATATAATATGCTTCCATCTAAACTTTATTCTCTTACATCACACAAGTCTACACCGTACTATATACTGCCATAGACAAACCCAATATTAAATTACATACTGTATTACTATAAACCACCCTATACATTGTAATATTACACTATGTATTATTCTACCCACCCTAATGTATATCACACTGCTGTATATTCACTGTACAATTACGATACTATATATTACTTTGTACATTGTATTAAGCATATACATTTTTATACTATTTGTTATTATACACTGTACCATTGACCGTCGTGTGAAAGATACTAAGAGGAAGCAACAAAATATGTCAATGCAGCGAAGCAAAGAATCCATTCCGTGCGGAGAATACAATGCCAGTGAGTGGAACGCGGTCTGAAAGTCACCGTAAACGTGAACACAATCAGTTAAGATCCGAAATGGTTTATTACGTCCTTCCAATGATTGCTGAGCCAGAATCCATCTTCTCGGTTGAAATTGTCTCTGTGTTTGTATATGTGGATCGCCTCATGAACGAATCTCTCATGGTAGCCAGATGGCTTGCAGAGAACCTCTGTCTTGGAGAAGTCAATATTATGTGAGCCCACTGAATTGTAACAGTGATATGCCACGGCTGAGGTGTTTGTCCTACCGTGTTTCAAGTCTGATTTATGTTCACGGATGCGGTCCGAGACATGTCGTTTGGTTTCTCCAATGTAACTGCTACCACAGAGGCAACTTAGTTTGTAGACGCCAGGGTACTGTATATCTGGAACCACATCTTTTACAGACGGGACCAGATCACGGATTTTTTTGTACTGTGTTGAATCGGACTTGGATCTTGTGTTTTATCAGGATTTTGGAGATCTTTTTTGTGACCCCAGCAATGTAGGGTAAGGTGATGGTCTTGAAAGGCTCCTCAACAGGATCCTTCTTGATGGTTGGAGTGATGGCTTTGCGGATTGTGTAGTCGGAGTAACCATTAGCCTTTATAATGTTACAATTCTTAAGATGATTCCAGAACCCTGGCCCATGAGAAATACCACTGGGCAAGAATTTTTTACGTAAATATCTTGCTGTGAAAGTACGTCTTCCCAGAATCCAGCTGCAATCAACTGACTATAATTGAAGTTCTATTTGGAATTCATACAAATGGTAATCTAGACACCAGTATAATTTGCCCACATACATTCTAACGTAATGTTGAATTATGGATGTGAACTGTAGATCTACGGTTGCTACACAATACCTCCTGACTATATAGCTTTTAGAGTATCACTTGTATTTTGTGGGTCTTTCGATAAAGTCGCATAGATAGAAAAATAATAACAATAAAATAATAAATAATAAAATGATTTAAAAAAATATCACGACGTTTCGATCACTACAGGCAATCGTCAGGAGAAAAAAAGAAGGGGAAAGCTGCTGAGGCTGGCTGTTTTAAAGGTTTGAAATGGGTGTAGCCCAGATGTCATAAACAAAGTGCGCGGGCGAGTGATGTTAAAGTGAGAAATTTGCATGTAAATGTAAGATCGGAGAGCTACCTCCATGAGGAGGGCGCGGAGGTGGCCATTGTATTGTGAGAGATTAGCATATCAATGTAAGATCGCAGAGCCACCGCCACATCGAGGACATGAGCGACGGTGGCTGTGTTAGTGCGAGACATTTAACCTGTTAATGTAAAATCAGAGAGTCGAAAATAACTGCTAACATCAGAAGGTAAGATGGAAACATCACAGCCAGTTATGACTTAAACTGGTTAATAACGTCCTTACAATGATTGCTTAGTTTGTACCCATCTTCTCGGTAGAAATTGTCTGTGTTTATATATCTAGATGGCTTCATGGACGAGTCTTTGTTGATAGCCAGTGGGTTTGCAGAGTACCTTCTTCTTAGAGAAATAAATTTCGTGTGAGCCCACCGCATTAAAACAATGATCAGCCATGGCTGAGGTATTGGTCCTACCCTGTTTCAGATCTTCCTTATGTTCACGAACACGGTCCGATACATGTCGCTTAGTTTCCCCATTGTAACTACTGCTGCAGACACAGCTTAGTTTGTCGATGCCGGATTATTGCATTCAAGGAATACATCCTTCACAAATGGGATAAGATCACTAATTGTATGTACTATGTTAAATCGAACCTGGATCTTGTGTTTTCTCATGATTTTGGAAACAAAATTGGTGACCCCTGCTATGTATGGCAAGGTGATGGTTTTGATTGGGTCCTCAGATGGTTCTTTCCCAACGGTTGGGTGATAGCTTTACGGATTGTGTAGTCTGAATATCCATTCATCTTGAGGGCTTGGTGTACGTGGTCCAGTTCATTGGCTAGGTGGTGATGGTTGGAAATACATTGAGCGCTATAGTGTAGCGTTTTGATAAGGGAATTCTTCTGGGATGGATGGTGGTGGGAGTCAGGTTTTAGGTAGGCATCCGTATCGGTGGCTTTCCTGTAGACAGTGTCCCATTGAGCCATCTGGTCTCTTTTCGATTAAAACATCCAAGAATGGTAACTTGCCATCCTTTTCCACCTCCATGGTGAATTTGATGGCTGGGTGTATGGAATTTATGTGGTTGAGGAATTGGTTCAGAGCTGGTAAGCCATGTGGCCAGATGACGAACGTGTCATCTACGTACCTCTTCCACAAGGACGGACGTCGAGTGGATGCCTGGATGGCATCTGTCTCAAAAAAATGTTTCTATGAAAACATTGGCTACAACTGGAGATAAGGGAGAAGCCATTAGGGTAACTTCAACTTGTTTGTAGATTGTACCATTCCAGGTGAAGTAAGTGTTGGTGAGGCAGTCTAACAATGGCCTGTACATCAGCATTCAGTCTTTGTTGGACCAAATCTTCAATTATTGCAATGGTGTCAGGCACAGGAACTTTGGTAAACCAAGATACTACATCAAAACTAAAGAGCAAATCATCTGGACATAGTGAGATGTCCTTAATTAACGATCCTAAGTGAGCTGAGTTAAGTATAGCTGAGGTGGTCTTACCAGCGAATAGTTGTACGGTCTTAGACAAAAATGGGGCCAGTTTGTAGGTGAGTCAATCGTGGAGACGATAGGATGGAGTGGTTTTTTGGTAAGCCATTTAATCTGGGTGGTCGAGAAGCAGAGTGTTTTAAGGAAAACCGCTTGGTTGGTTCGATTAATGATGTCGAATCAGTCATGATATTGTTGGTTTTCGCAACCAGGCGGTTGGTGGGATCTCTATTGACTTTGGTATAGCTACTGTAAAGGAGAGCCGACACAATGTTGCAGGGGGTTTGTCTTTAATTACTTCCCCCAGTCCACACTCATCCCCAGCCTTCTCAATCCATTTCCCGCCAATTCTCCCCTTTTTCCCGCCCGTTTTCTCTTATATCTCCTCGCCTGCTCCTCTCCCTTCAACTGTCACCGTTCCACTCCCCCTCCTTTTGGTGGGAATCCTTCCCCTGCCATCCCTTACATCACCCCCCCCCCCCCAGGAAAAAAAATTCCTCTGTTCCGCCTACCCCATCGACCATTTCAGTCTCACTTAGTGACGACAGGCCTTCACCCCCCCCCCGCAACCACGCAATTGAATATAACACAACAATTGAGCGGTCTGCCCGGGTCTCCAGCCAGAGCCCCGTAACAGCCTGGACATCCACAGGCCGCAGATGATCGCGGCGGCTCCCTTTGCCGGATGCCCTCTCGTCGCGGTCCCCGGTTTGGTGGCGCCGGTGTCGCCTTATCCGGTGCTGCCGTCTCTCCAGCCCCTGCGACCCTCGGTCGTGCCGCCTCTCCATCAGGCCTCACATGGGGCGCTGTAGGTGACAAGCGAACACAGGGAACCGAACCCCCTGCAGGTCGGCAACTGGTGGCCGGCGACCTTGGCCCGGGTAGGGGTGTTGATGATGGCGGTGATGATGGCGGTGATTGAGGTGGAGAGATGTATGGCTTAAGGCGGGTGGGGTACACAAACCATCGTCGCTTACCCAGTTGGACCTGGACGCACTGAGGTCGGAGTGCTTTAATGACCTTGACCGACCCTTTCCAGGGTCGGTGCAGTTTTGGTGAGAGGCCAACCGGCACCTGAGGACAGTGTAGCCATGCCTGGTCCCTGACTTTAAAGGGCTTGGCTGTCACTGTCCTCTTCCCGTATCCGTACATTGCTCCATTGGCTGGTGGCCGATGTGGCCTCGGCTGCTTGGCGAGCCTCCCTTAAATAAATGAGGGAGGCCTTTAGTGCTTCTGGCCATGCGTCGGCTCTCACGGAATGTCCGTCAGTTGCACCTAAATAGGCAGAACGGGATCTCGTCCATACATCAGGAAAAATGGCGAGAACCCCGTCGCTGCGTGCGGGGCCACCCTGTACACCGCTAAGACCGACGGGGAGGTCCCAGTCAGAGTGGTCCCAGTCAGAGTGGTTTTTGTCCGCCACTTGGGACAGCATGGCTGCTATAGTGCGGTTAAGCTGCTCCACCATCCCATCGGTCTGGGGATGATACGGAGATGTTTGGACCTTTTAGTGCCCAGGATAGAGCAGACATCCTTTAGTAGCTGCGAGGATAAATTCCTGCCTTGATCCGTGAGCAACCGCTCCGGTGCCCCCTTATTAAGAATATAGCCCCCCACAAAGGCATCGGCAATGGCCTGTGCCATTTGGTCACCTCGTGCAGTACTCGACTCCCACCAAGAGGTATTTATTTCCCCGTGGCGTAACCGGCAGTGGTCCCAGCATGTCCAACGCGATGGGCTGTAGGGGCGCCCGGGTTACCCGGGGTGGTGGCTTCCGCTGCGCGCATTCGACGCAGGTAGCGGCCCATCGGTGCATGTCAGCGGTCATGCCTGGCCAGAAGTACCGACCCTGTAATGTGGACAGTGTCTTCCGCCCTGCCAGGTGTAGCAGCTGGCGGCAGTGCACGTCCATGACCAATTGTCGACGCAGTGACTCCGGAACCACCAGGCATCGCTGGCGTCCTGCCGGGTCCAATCGCATGAGGAGGTCCTCCCATATGACGTACTCCTCCCCCCCCCCTGCCTCCGCTGAGGCACGTAGTGCTCGCAGGGGGCTTCCTCCTGCTGTAGTTGTCTCCAATCATCCAAGGTTAGCCCCAGGTCATGGTCGGTCAGCTGGACTTCACCCTGTGCGCCCCCTGCCTTGTGTACGGGAGCGATGACCATTCCCTCCGGCCTCGCCTCCTTGCAATGTACCGCACCTGTGGTGCATGTACAAGGGCCCTGGGGCGCCAGCCGGGACGATGTTCTATCCACCTGGCCAACTGCTCCGAAGGCTGGTCGATGTGGAGCGAATACTGCAAGGCCGTGTGGTCAGTGCGGACCGTAAATTTGCGACCATACAAGTAGGGTCGAAATTGCTGCACGAAGTGGACAACCGCCAAAAGCTCCCTATGTGTGACGCAGTAGCGCTGCTCCGCTGATGACAGCACACGACTACCGTAGGCGATAACCACCTCCCGACCCTGCTGGATTTGTGATAAGACGCTGCCGATGCCCACATCGCTGGCGTCCGTGTCCAGGATAAAGGAGAGGTCAAAATCTGGAAAGGCCAATGGTGGTACATCTGTCAGACGCGAGCGCAGCTGCTGGAATGCCTCCTCCTCCAGATGTCCCCAATAAAACCTCTGGTTCCTCGCTGTCAACACGTGCAAGGGCTTCGCAATGTCTTCTTCTTGGTTCTTTCGGTAAAGTCATGTTGAATGGAAACAAGAACCAAGAAGATGAATCCCTGCAGTCACGAAAGCTTTAAATCGGCTTCGCAATGGTTGCGAATTTGGGTATGAACCGGCGGTAGTAGGACACGAAGCCCACAAACCTGCGTACCTCTGGAATCGTTGTGAGATCAGCCCAGGCCCTCACGCAGGCAGTCTTTTCCGGGTCTGTAGCCACTCCAGACTCACTGACGACGTGGCCCAAGTAGCGTTCCGACGACTGCATAAGGTGGCACTTTGACGGCTTGATCTTCAAGTTCGCGTTCCGGAACCGCAGGATTACCTGATGCAATCGGCCAGTGTGTTCATCGAATGATCGGCTGAAGACAATGACGTCCAGGTAGATTAGGCACCATTGGACGCCTGCTAAATCCAACTCCATTAAGCGTTGGAACGTCGCCGGTGCAGTCTGGAGGCCCATAGGCAGGCAGTTGAACTCAAACAGGCCCTGTGGTGTCCGGAACGCTGTCTTAGGCCGGGAGTCCGTGTCCAGTGGGACCTGCCAGAAACCGGATAATAAATCCAATGTATTGCTAAATTTAGCTCCTGCCAGTGCATCAAGTGAGTCGTCGATATGTGGTATGGGATATGCGTCGGCAAGCGTGACGGCATTGAGGCGGTGGAAGTCAACGCAGAATCTCAGTGACCCGTCTGATTTCTTGACTAGGACCACCGGTGCCCCCCAGGGACTCGAGGATGGGGAAATTATGTCCTCCTGCAGCATTTCGTGTATGTGCCCTTTTTCCATTGGGCTCATTCTTTATGTGTTTTGGCGCAGGGGTGCAGCGTCTCCCGTGTTGATGTTGTGCTGCAACAGATGTATGCGTCCTAGGTCGAACGGTCACCAGCTGAACACGTCAGAGAATTCCTGCAGTAATGAGTGCAGCTGGTGCTTCTGGTCGGGCGGCAAATCCGGCTCAGGCCCCGCCAGCTGGTCCATCCACGAGTCGTCCCCTCTGTCCTCGGACTGACTGATGCTTCCCACAAGCTCTGTCCCCATCCCGGGGGCTCCTAGTGACAAGGGACTAACGTGGGCCAGAACCATTCCCACCTGCACCGTCACTGCTCTGTTCGAGGTGTTCAGCACTTGAATGAACAGATGCTGGTTCCCCTGGACAAATGTTTCAGCCCCCACCAGTGCGTGGCGATCCGTGGCGGCTGGCACCGGAGACACCAGGATGGGTGAGTCTGGCCAGACTGTCACAAGGGAGGACCAATATCGCAGCGGTATCAGGATCTAGGCTGCCGGGGGAATGGACACAGACTCACGGACCAGAGCCTGTACGTAGGGTACCCCCCGGTCGGCCCCCTCCGCCTTTAGGAAATGGAGATGTGTTCCCTAGACTTCCACCCACCCATTGGCCAGATACATTTTCATAGGCATTTGCCTCAGAAAGTCCGTCCCAAACAGGCAGGGTACGGGCAGCGTTGCCGAGACAAGGATGGGTCCTGCTACTGAAAGCTGCCCAATCTGCATCGGAGCTTCAACCTGGCCCAGGAAGCCCATATTCCCTCCATTTTCTGCAATGAATGTCTTCTTGACGGGGACTAAAGGCCGGTTTTTATCCGGCAACATCTCGTGCATGGTGCTCGAGATTATTGTGGCCGATGCCCCCATGTCAACCAAGATGCGTGCCGACACTCCCACGATTGCACCGACCAGGACCGAGGCTCCCAACGCGGCCGCTACCACTCACCTTGCCAGCTTCCTCCATTGTATGGCTGAGTCCGGCCACTGACCAGGCAGCGGCTCACTATCCTGTGGTGTATGGCGAGGTGACGGGGAATGGATGTGAATGGGCCGAAGATGGGGTTCCCTTCTTTGGGGTGTGTCGCAGCAGGGTAAATGCGCCCTTGTTACGTGGGGTGGGCTCCGGCCGTGACATCACCCCCGGCCGTGACGCTATCCCCGGCCGTGATATCACTTCCTGCCGCGAGGCCACTTCCGGCCGTGACATCACCCCCGACCGCGACGCTACTTCCGACTGCGACGCCACTTCCGTCCGCGACGTCACGTCCGCCCGTGACTCGATTCCCATCCCCGTCGCGGCCCCTGTCCCCGTCGCGGTACCCGGCCCCGTCGTGGTCCCTGGCCCCGCCCCAATCGCGGTCCCCGGCCCCGGGTCCATCGCGATCCCCGGCCACAGACTGGAGCCCGGACGAGATGGTGTCACTCGCCTGGTTCCTGTCGGTGTTCGGCCCCGGCGGGTTCCAAGTGGAGTTGTCTGTCTCCGGCTCCGTGCGGCACACATGCCCCTCTCGACCTCAATGGTGGCAGACCCACGGGGCGCTTCGTCGAGGTGGCTCGGCGCGGTGTTGTAGAGGCGGCTGCCAGTGGCGCGGTGGCTGGTCGTACCCCTGGTCTCTCTGCTCCGCCAGCCCCTGGATCGCCGCATAGACCTCCCGCAGAAATGGCTCTGGCTCAGACGCTGGAGGTCCGTTCCCAGCTGCCATGAAGGCAGCCTGCGGTGACGGTGCAGGTTCGGCGATTGCCGTTGCTGGTCCCAGTAGCGTTGCGGTAACGGCCCGGCTGCTCCCCCCCCGCCGCGCCAGCCACCTGCGTAACGCTGTGTGGAAGCTACCTGGTCTGTCGCTCTGCACGAAGCTTCAAGTCTTCTCGGCCACAGTCATTCCCTCCCTTCTCTACGCTTGCGAAACGTGGACCCCCCTAATGGATCATCTTCGCCGGTTGGAAACATTTAGGCTGGCCTGCCTACGATCCATCCTGGGTTTAACCAGGCTGGATTGTGTGAGGAGCTCACAAATCCTTGAAAGATCTCGGCAAAGTCCCATCGGTGAGCTCCTCCGGCAGGCAAGGCTGCGTTGGCTGGGTCATGTAGCCCGCATGCCCAGCCACCGCATGCCTAAACAGCTTTTCTTCGGCCGGATCGAGGAGGCTAAACGGGTGCGGCACGGGCTAGAGAAGAGATGGAGTGATGTGGTACAGGAGGACGTGGAGCTGAGTGGACTTGCTGATGACTGGTACCAGCGGTGTCAAGATCGGCCTCTGTGAAGGAGGCTCGTGAAGGACGCTACTGGGCAGTTGGAGGCAGTCGCCCTCCAGCAACAACGGATGGCGGAGGAGTGATGCTCACAACAACGAGTGGAGCACCGGGTGGCTAAAGCACAGCAAGTTGGCACAGTAGGGAGCACAGGTTGTGCATCAGCCAGTCATCTCGGTCATCTCAGTCAGTCGACCCGTGGCACCTGGGTCTGCCCCGTGACCTACCAGCGGGCATTCGACACTTCACGTGGCCTCAAGGTGCACATGGCCTGGCACAAGCGTTGTGGTGACGTCACAGCCACTTAGTGACGAATGGCGGTTGTTGTGTGTGTTAGTCCATATGTGTGTGCAAGTCGATATGTGTGTGTAACTCCATGTGTGTCTATCTAAAGTCCATGTCTGTGTGTGTGAGTCCATATGTATATGTGCGTGTAGGCAAATGTGTGTGTGAGTCTATGTATGTGTTTGTGTCTTAGTCGATATGTGTGTGTCTAAGTCCATATGTGTGCTTAGGTCGATGTGTGTGTGAGAGTCTATGTATGTATGTATGTGAGTCGCTGTATATGTGTACGTCGATTTGTGTGTGTAACTCTATGTGTGTGTATCTAAAGTGGATGTCTGTGTGTGTGAGTCCATATGTGTGTGTGTGTGTGTAAGTCGATGTGTTTGTGTGTGTGGGTCGATGTGTGTGTGTATCTTTTTCGCCCAGGCAACGCCGGGTACTTCCCGCTAGTATATTATAAACGACATGGCATCACTGGACAGCATAAAAAATGTATTGTACTTGACATAACTATTTGCACAGCATTTGAAATGTAATTGCAAAAGTGCTTATCTCGTGATTTTCAGCATTGTCTCTAGCGTAGTGAAAGGTGCTGCATCATTGCTACGTAAATGGAGGTGCGCATGTGCTCAGTCAATAAATTAGATGATGGCATAGTTTCGAAATTTTAAAAAGTTTAACCTTGGAAGTCTCTTCCACCAACATACCAAATCGCCTATGTATGTATGTTGAATTTATTTCACACCATACGTAGCCAACTGCTAATCAGAGGTGTGGATAATACAGGTAGGAACAATGTTCCACACTGCCCACCAGGGATTTATTGTCTGTCTGTCTGACTGTCTGTCTGTCTGTCTGTCGTGCATAAATAAATATATAATACACACGGCTCTTTGATTGGTGGAGACCTTACAAACAGCTCTTTGATTGGTAGAGACCTACTGCTGGGTACGGAGAGGGGAGGTGCCTAAGGGAGGAGGGTCAGGGGAGGGGCCTAAGGAAGGGGGGAGTCATGAAAGGGGCCTGAGGGGGGGGGGGGGGGTTCAGAGGAGGGGCCTAAGGGAGGGGGGGTCAGGGGAGGGGCCTAAGCAAGGGGGAGGGGCCGATAGTTAAGGGGGCTGGCTGCCTGGCTGTCTGCCTGGCTACCTCAAGTCAAGTTATCTTTTATACAGGTAGGAACAACAGGTTCCACACTGCCCACCAGGGATTATTTGTCTGTCTGTCGTGCACGAATGCGCTGTCCAACCAAGTTCCTATGTGCCCACTCCCAAGGAACGTGTTTAGATGTGTTGTTGATAACTTTCTCATGGTTTTTGCATTAGACATGCACAAAAGAAGGATTAATTATCAGTGGCCTCGAAATCTTGGTTTACTACTAATACAGGTGTGTCTCGCTTAATGAGCGAGTTTTGTTCCACGAAAATTGCTCAGTAAGCGAAATCTTGTTAAACGCTCGTTGTTTTTTCCCCATTGACTCCCATGTTAAAAGCTGAGCTACATTTCGGGCCCAAAATTTTCCACTCTTGAACATTTTTTTTTACATAAATGCAAATTATGATTATTTTTATGACGTAATATGAAGTAATCAAACATCAACTGTAACACCACAGATGAAGAACCACAGTGCTTGCAGGTGCTTGGCATTGATGTTGTCTGACGGTAGATGTCAGGTGGTGGAGGGAGCAGCAGGGGCCATGCAGGACCACTGGTTCAAATATCATTCGTCACTGATGTTTTCCTTGGCTCGGAATTGAACCAGGTTTGCTGGGTTCATAGTCAGATGCGGGGATGTGAGATGGAGCGTGACTTCCTGCCCTTAGCGTCTAAAATTAATCAGCGCTGCCACCCACCCCTTCCCGCACCCACCCATTATAGTGCCACTATGACACCACCTCCCCCACATTACCAAGCACGTGGTTCACTCAGCACAGGACAGCTCGTAAGTAAACAGCTGCGGTCCGCCATGCACCTCCTGCTGCCATGGGACACATCGATCAATTGATCTCCGCTCGCTAAATAAACATTTTGCGAACAAATGGGTCCAAATTAAAATTCCTCATTATAGCGCATTCTCGGACAAAGATCACTCATTAAGCGAGAAATGCCTGTACTACTAGACCAAATTTTGTCAAAATTGGTCGGGGGACTCGTATCTGCACCGACAACAAATCATTAATTGACATATTACTTTTCTCCTCGATGGTATAAATTATGCAACCCCCTCCTTAAAGTTCCAACACATAACTAACCCTCCACATGCTGTGCAGCTCTAGTTGGGTAACCACATATTTACCATGATTGTACATTTACTCCGATCCACTCGGTACCTATTGCGGATGACGTTTTATTTTGTTGTAGGTTTAATCATTATTACATTTGTAACGTGCACAAATCAAACTTAAAAGGACATTGAGAGGCATGGATACCTATGCATTTTGTCAGTATAATATTTAAACATCCTGTGCATTTTAAAATAGGTTTTAGATAGCCCAACCAACATAAGGAAGTAAAAATGTGTGTTGTATATAATTGACTGTCGACTAATCCCACTTACAAAGGTTATTTATGTTTCCAACAGGCTCTGGAGGCTGTCAATATCCGACTACGCCATCTTTACCCAGACAGTGACCAGATATTTGATGTGGTGCTAATGACCAATCACCACGCACAAGTTGGGGTCAGACTCATCAACAGCATCAACCATTACGGTGAGTGTTCTAAATAAGCCATGCTGGACACTCATGTTGCTAATAACTCACACTTTTAGATTCTTACTCTCTAAATTACAAAGACACATTGCAAACAGGAGCTGCCGTGGTGTAATGGTTAGTACACTGAATTTACAATACAGAGGTCGCCGGTACAGATATAATCCAATGGCAGGCTGATCGATGCCCGGCTGCGGTCAAGGAATGGTTCCCTCTTGGTCCACCATGTTATGTATGCAGATCTGGTAATTGCCACCCACTCTAAGGAGTTGGATACAATGCTGTAGAACCTGGAGCAATGCTACCGAGGGATGGAGCCTTATCATCAGCCCCACAAAAACAAAGCACCTGCTGGATATTTTATGTAATCGATTCCTCCCCTTCCACTCCCCATGAGTGATGGTGCAGTAGTGGAGAGAATGAAGACGTTTCTGTACCTGTGGAGTGTGCTTATGACCAGCTGCGGTTTCGCAGGTCTCCAATCAAGCGGCATCATTTATTAAGTTGCATAATGCTGTATGGAAACTACCTCGTCTATTGCTCCATATGAAACTCCGACTCTTCTCAGAAAAAGTTATGCCCTCCCTTCTCTATACATGTGAAATCTGGAGCCCTTTCAGGAATATCGGTGCCAGTTTGAAAAATTCCCTCAGGCTTGCCTACGATCATACTGGGTTTAACGAGACCCTTGAAAGAATCCTTGAAAGATATGCACATAGTCCTATTAGTGAGCTCCTCTGGCAGATGATGCTGCATTAGCCGGGTCCTGTAGCCTACATGCCCAGCCACTGCATGCCCAAGCAGCTTCTGTTTGGCCAGATAGAGGGGGAAAAACAGGTGCTGCTCAGGCTAGAGAAGAGATGGACTGATGTGGGACAGAAGATTGTGGAGCTGATTGGAATTGCGGATGACTGGTACCAGTGGCGTTAAGATGGGTTTTTGTGGAGGAAGCTCGTGAATGCCTCTACAGGGCATTTGAAGGCTCTCGCCCTCCAGCAACAACGGAGAGCGGAGGAGCGATGCTCACAACAATGAGCGGAGCATTGGGTGGCTAATACGCAGCAAGTTGGCACAGTGGGAAGCACAGGTGGAGCATCTGCCAGTCATCTCAGTTGACCCATGGCATCTGGGTCTGTTCTGTGACCTTTTGCCAGTGAGTCTTCGACATTTCACGTGGCTTTAAAGTACACCAAGCCTGGCACAAGCACCGTGGTGACATCACTAATAGTGATAAATGACAGTTGTTGTTGGTGATAATGGTGACCATGGTAGTGGTGGTGTTGATATTGGTGGTGGCATATTTACGATGATGATGGCCATGGCAATGATAGCGTTGCACAATCCTCCAAATAAGATGTAGTTGTGATGAAAATGGGTGGATAAACACAAATAGGATAAACGCTTTACTATGTCCCCCATCCATATAAAAGCAGATTAAGAGGATGTATTCTGTATTCGTAACGACCTTGGATGTATAAGGGTGTATTTCATATAAATCTTAGAGTTGCAAAGTGATGGTGTTAACAAATCATAAATGGTCGGTGTGGTAGATGCTGCACTAAACTTTACATGGCTCTCAACAGGTCTGAACATTGAGAGGTTTTGCATGACTGGTGGAAAAAGCCCAATTGGCTACCTGAAAGCGTATCTCACAAATTTGTACTTATCTGCCGATGCGGAAAAGGTGCAGGAAGCAATTGAGGAAGGTCAGTATAATTTTATTCGACACATATTACACATTTTAGAAATTAAACTAATATTCAGTGCATAACAGACGTGTTTCTCTCTGTAAAGTCTGATACTTGTGAGTAATGTCCCGGTGTCGTGACTTAATTCCTTTGCGCAGGGATTGCTGCGGCAACCATGTTCAACCCACCAGAAGATCGCGTGTTAAAAAATGATGAGCTGCGTGTGGCGTTTGATGGCGACGCGGTACTCTTCTCAGATGAATCGGAGATAATAGTTAAGGAACATGGACTTGATACCTTCTTTGAACATGAAAAGAAGTTTGTCGACAATCCCCTTGCCCAGGTATAGCTCAGCACCTATTAATTTATTTTGACTCGCGGCAGAAATATTCATACGGTGAATGTAATGCTAGTGCGCTAATGAATGTGTAAGGTATTTAACAAATGTTATATTACCTGCACTGTTGGACTTTGGAATTCCCTCCCATTGTCTGTTTCCCCAAGTTCTTTTCACTAAGCTCTTTTCACCTTGCTCAATTGATTAAACATGTTAACCCTTATATATTACAACTTTGACATTGCTGTTCGTTACTGGCATATTGGGCCTTTGGGGGGCAGTGCCCAACAACTGTATAACAAAAACATATATATCACATTTAATTATTTATCCCCAGGGCCCACTGAAGATGTTCTTGGAGACCCTAGGCCGCATGCAGAGAAAGTTTCACGTGAAAGGCGAGCGGCTGGGGTGCCCCATTCGCACTTACTTGGTAACCGCACGTAGCGCTGCCAGCTCGGGGGCTCGGGCCCTGAAGACCCTGCGAACGTGGGGCCTTGAGGTCGATGAGGCCCTCTTCTTGGCCGGTGCACCGAAAGGACCGCTGCTTGAAAAGATCAGGCCCCATGTTTTCTTTGATGATCAAATGTTTCACGTCGAGGGTGCGCACGAGCACGGCACTGTGGCGGCACATGTGCCATTTGGAATTGGTCAAAAATACAATAAGTCTCAGAAAAAGAAGTAGAACAGCCAGTCTGGTTTTAACATCATGCAATTCAAGATATAAATCTATCAATTTCTATGCTTGCCTTTTTTACTGTTTTTTTTGTTAGGGTTTTTGTTTTTCGTGTTTCTTTATTCTTGCCAACCATCCATGTTACAGGATGGAGGTGTTGCTAGGATTGGTATTGGCTGAGAGTAGGACACTCCTTGGGATATATTGTTTCATTCGCTGCCACTGCTGTGTGCTTTACTATGAACAAAAGCACTGTGGGAGTATATATTATATGGTAGACGGTAACATGATTACATTGATCAATTCAGCATGAGCAACGGACCTCACCTTACGGTGTAGCATTTATCATTAGTCCTTTACAAGACAACTGTTCCAAAGTAACAGGTGTTTATACAAGCATAAACTTGACAAGCTTACTGTATAGCAAAACCATACGAGAGTGCCTTAATCTATAACAAAGTTGGGTGGAGTCAGGGATAGTGATGGTTTGCCACTCATTCAACTGCAAAATAATTTGTTCATCAGAAGTACATTTCATGTTTGTTATGGACACCTTTATACTGAGTGTGGCCCTCTGCGTGTTTGCTCACGGTGCCCGCCTTCCTCCTCCGGCCTCCCCTTTCCCAGCCATCTCGCCCCACTTCAGGTGGTCTCATCCTCTCCCACCTCATCTACCACCCCCAACTGTCTTATATCTGGATTAAAGTAACATAGTCTGAAATCCCCACTTGGTTGTTGTGTACTCTTCACTGACAGGTGATTTACTCATGTTCGGCATCACAACGTGATGAACTTAGTCATATGTATCAGTTGTCAAGATTTTATTCAGGAAGATACGTATACAATAATCCCTTTCCAACCGCGGGGGTTATGCTCCTAAAAACTGCCGTGGTTGGCAATACTCAGGCTTTATGGGAAATAGGGGGTTAGGGCAACCGTAGCCACAGTCACACTCGTCAAAGCCTAACTAATTTACCTGTTCTCGAAACAATAACAAGCCCGAATGGGTCAAACCTGCCAAGTGGGCCGTGCAGTCCTTTGAACTGTGCCGCTTGGCTGAATTTGCTTTTACGTTGGCCGACCACGTAAATGGATGTGATCTCAAGGGGTGAATGTAGAAGAGATGCTCTGTCAAATTGCCCTTGCTTATGTTATCTTTAGGACTATGCTTTTGTTTAATGTACATAAATAATAAGAGTTCAACTTGGGATGGACATAAGCTTATCCGAGCATACATTAAACCTTGTAAAAAAAGCTAATTTTAACTCAAGGGAGGAAAGGGGCAGGGAATAATATAAGGTGCTGCGCCCACAGAGCTGCACGACCCTCAAGGAGCAGAGATAATAGATGTGTAGTGAGTTCTCAGGGAGACAGACGACGTAGTTGAGGCACTCTTTTATTTAACCAAAAGGCGGTAACAATACTTGAAGGGGTAACGGCCCCTTCACCCGTACTCAACGGTAAACACCCCTAGCACTATTCCATGACTGTCCTATTCCCAGTCCTCCGCTATGAGTGCTAGGGGAGGCTATCTGATCCAGCCCTGGTCAAGCACGGATCCCGGCACTCAGCTAACCAGGCCGTGCTCTTACAAGAGCAGCGGTCCTGGAGCTCTTGGGGCCACGCCACTGGCTTTCCCTGCTTGGCCCTGACAAGGACAGCGAGCCAGGGGAGTTCCAGGGCCTATTCTGCCGGTCTTCAGTCTTCACTGGTAAGCTTCTAACACACTGGCCTCGAGCCCTCTGGCTCCCCTCCTTTTATAGGAATCCTCCCCGAGGGGTGGGACTATGGGGAATCACAGTGCCTTCATGGCCCCCCAGGGTTAACCGATGCGGACGTGGATGTAGACACCCGTGTGTGGGTGCAGACACCCTTGTGTTTCTGTCCGCCTTTCTCCCCGTAACAACCCCTACATCACCCCCCCCCCTCCCCCCTGTACAGCCCGCAGCCGTCCCGGCTGAAAAGAAAAAAAACCCAAAAGCCAACAACAATAAAGACGTAACACAGTCAACATGTGTGTGCCTCATAACAATAACAAGGGTAACAAAAACAACCGACGGTCCCCTATAAATACCCCAACCCCAACATGCAAAAACATATGTAAACATATGTACAGAGTGTGATTTCCCACCCCCTCCCAAAAAGGTGAGCGAGCCCCACGGCAGCGGAAACACGCGCGGGAAGCATCTCACAACAACCGGCGCATCTTGGTGCGTGTCCATGCAGCGGGCCGGTCACAAGGGCCCGACCCGGTCGGGCCGGCGGTGGGTGTTGATAGTTCAGGTGCACGGCCCTCCGGCTTCTCGGACGAGCCTGCGCTGACCCCCTCGGGGGAGGCTGGCGGCAGAGAGGGCGTCAGTCTCTGGACCCCTGAAGGCGGAACAGCAGCGGATCAAAGGCTGGCGGTGAACCCGCCCTCCAGGAGTCAGTGGACCCCCCACATGTTCGGCCATAGTTGTGAGGAGAGGAAGCATGTGGCGCAAAGAACGGCTTCAACCGTGAAGGGTGGACGAACCACTGGCGCTTCCCCCACTTAATGCGAACACATTGGGGCTGCACAACCTGCACAATTTCCACGGGGCCCCTCCATGGTCGCAACAGCTTACACGAGGTAGCCAATGGCACCTGGGGACAGTGTAGCCACACTCTGTCGCCCGGGTGCCATTCGTGCATGTGCGACCGGCGCAATCTCAACCTTTCATTCGCCTTCTGGTGAGAGCCAGAGTTTTGAATAGCTGCCTCCCGTGCCTCAGCCAACTTGAGGATATTAAATTTAACATGGTCAGCCAATTTGGAATTAGCATGCGGTGTGGAAACGCGCAGCTGTGTCGCGACAGGCGGGTCAACTTCGCGGCCATACATTTTAAAAAATGGCCAGAATCCGGTCGCCGCGTGAGGAGCCATCCTGTAGGCTGCCAGAACCCCCGGGATCTGAAGGTTCAAATTGGTTTGGGACTCACATACCTGGTGGGACAGCATGGACGTAATAGTCCTATGCAGGCGTTCTACCATCCCATCCGTTTGTGGGTGGTATGGGGAGGTACGAATTTTTTTCGTACCGAGAAGCTCGCACACCCCGTGTAAAAGGGAACTAGTGAAGTTCTTTCCCTGATCGGTCAACAGCCGTTCCGGAGCGCCCTTGTCGAGGACATAGCCCTGAACAAAAGCTTCCACAAAGGCTGCTGCCGACTGGTTGATGAGGGGCCAAGCCATAGGCCATCGCGTGAAATATTCCACGCCAACCAGTAGGTACTTATTACTCCTAGGCGTGGAAGGAAACGGCACCAAAATATCAAGAGCGACGAGCTCATTAACCCGGGTGACCGAAATAGACTGGAGCGGTGGGCTGGCTCCCCTTGCTGGTGGCTTCCGTTGAGCACACTGGGTACAGGACTGCAAGAGATCGTCCACATCCCTTGCCATACCCGGCCAAAAGAAATTAAGCTGGAGCATGGCAAAGGTTTTGTGGATGCCCAGGTGCAGGAGCCGCTCATGAGCAGTCCATACAGCCTTACCCCTCAACGTGGAAGGCACCACCAGCCTGTGGCGGCGGATCGTCCCGTCCCAATGCATTAGGAGGCCCTGGCACAACCCCCATGAGTCAACGCCCGACCTCCCCTGACCGGATTTCCCTGCGCGACGCTGTAGCGCCAGGAGGGAAGTATCCTCCATTTGGAGGCGCCCCCACTCCGCACCTGACAACCCCAGTAGGGAATCCTTTCCTCCCATTTCAATAGGGCCAACGCTTGAAGGTGTCTCAGCAGCGGCAGCGAGGACCCGATCATGGCTGTTGTTGTATATGCCGGATTATGAAATTTTGATAAAAATTAATACAATTTTAAAAAATGCTTAATTCGTGTAAATTATGCAAATATATATAATTATATGCATAAATTGTGATAATCACGGAGATAATCGTATTTATGCAGATTCTTGCGATTATGTTAATGTGTGCAGTTATGATAATTAGACTTAGCTTCGTTATCCAGAGTTGTGTCAATCAGGATAAAACGATTATCTTTGATTAAACATTTATTGATTATCTTAGTGTGTTTATATTATGTTAGGTCTCCAAATTCATATCTCAACGCAGGATACATTTCTTATAAATAAGACAGTTTTGCATGGGCTTGGAAAGAAACATTCAACCACTTTGTGTTAAGACATTTTAATTCTAAACAAACATATGACACTCTAATATGCAAAGGCGAAAGCATACGTCAATAGATTCATGAGCAAGATTATGCAATTAACGAAAATGAATGACTAAAACACTTCTTATTCATGTAACTCGACGGCAGCAACTGCTTTGCACGATCAGTTGATATTGAACGCACCACCTTGAAATGGCAACCCTTTTTGAAACAAAGATAACTTTTTGAAAGTCTTATTCGTGTGCGTGTTGTGTGTGCGTTGTCCCCTTGTAAAATTAAACAAATTTTGAGCCGGGAGTTGTGTTGTTAGCTTGCGGGGGGGTGGGGATACAACCAGCGGCCAGAGAGGTTTCCTCTCGCTTGGGCGTGGCCGCAGCGAGCCCGTCCTGCTCGGGCGTGTCTCTGCTCGTGCGCTCTCTCTCTCCACTGCTAGATGAGTGGCGTCGGCACGACGCTCCTTGAAGAAACTTGGTTGCTTGGCGCTTGATGGCGCCCGGGGCTTGGTGCTGCTCGTGCACTCTCCCTCTCTCTCCGCCGCTAGATGAGTGGCGTCGGCACAACGCTCGCCGTCGTGGTGCGCGATGATTCTATCGTCGGATAGCGCGCAGCTCCGCCACCGCTGGATGACGAGTCAGCACGACGCTCGCCGTCGTGGTGCGCAATGATTCCGTCGTCGGATAGCGCGCAGCTCCGCCACGGCTGGACGTCTTCTCTGTTCTCAGTGGGTGTTGGTCGATATGTGTGTGTATTAAACACACGGCGCATTCGATGGCGCTCTCCTCTTCCTCATTTTCTCCTTGATCGCTGCCAGCTTCACACGGACACCCGCCCTTACTTCAGGGCTGCGTTGGCTCAGGCTCTGGATGACGCGGCTGTGCGCGCTCACAGGCTCGGAGCGCTCTGGCGATGAACGATGCTCTCGTTCGTTGCTGGGTGGACGTTGGGTTGACGTTGAGTTGACTTCGCTATTGCTCGAGAATGATAACTGGAATCTCCATTAGTTTCACTCGCACTTAACCACACCTCGCCACTTTGTTCTGCGAGAAGCGACGCCGGCCATCGGTATTTGCTCCCTCACGACGGCACCGCCACCGGAGCACGGCTGAAACCCAGCCTCGACCCAGGCTGAACTCAGACTTCTGCGACTCTAACGACCCCTCCTCTTCCCATCTCTCCTCGAGGCACGATGCGCCCCAACCCAGCCTCCCTCTCAACGCTGCGTTGCAAGCCGAATCACGAGACTGAGCGCGACTCGAACCAGACTGCACTGCGGACTTCTGTGTGTTTGTGCTTAAAAACCCCAAAACGTGAAAAAAATAGACGCTAGGAGTGTCAGGCACAGACCCCCCCCCCCCTTCGCGACTCTTTGACCCCCTCCTTGCGCATCTCTTGCGAGAGAAACAACAAAACCGAAAAAAACAGACACCCTCCCGACCCCTCCTCGCGACCGCCCTGACCCCCCACTCCCTCCGAGTGGATCATCCCGAGGCCAGACCCCGTCATACGTATTTCATGGCACGCGTGTGTATGTGCCAAACCGTTGGAAGACAAAGGTGGCGGGGAGGTCCTGACGTTTGTTGTCTATCTGTATACAGGGATTGCACTGTTTTAGTCGAGTTATATTTTAATGTCCTGAGGTTAAGTGTAACTAAGTTTCCACTTAAGCTTTCTTGACTGCTGGAATTCGTATTCTTTAGTTTTTGGTAAGGTCATGTAGATAGAAACATACAATACAAAATAATATGTATGCGGTGAATACGAGTAAAATAAGGTAATTACTAATAAAGAGTCTTATACCGTTGGTTGATTCTTTTTGTTAAGTTTCTACTTTTCGTTAAGGAAAACGTTAAAGAAAACGCGAGTTGCAACAGTTGTTTTTCTCTGCTGAGCACGTTATCCGTGCATCTCCAGACGTCTTGGGAAGGTTAGGCCATCGACCTTTTGTCCATCTGGATATCTCGGACCTCTCTGCTCCGAGGTCTTGCCGTTTAATGGCCTTCCACGTTTTTTTTTGGTGTGGCATGCGAGGGTTAGCGGGTTGTTTTCATTATTTAATAAAAAAAATATTTTTTTTGGCCTAATTATTCTTAATATTAACTTTTGGTAAAAGGGGCATAGATAAAACAATCTGCCCTTTTAAAATTTTTCAGTGGTCGATATGGCCACTGGCGATTTTTAAACAAAATAAATGCCCCTTTTTTTCGTTATGAACCCATCAGCCGCCCTCGTGTTTCGGTTGTTATTCCTTACAACGCGCGCGTACGTATCACAAACTTAGCATGGTTACATTTGAAATAAGGAAAAAAATAAAAAATCTAAGGCAACAAGTTACATCGGTTCTTATCCATCATAACTACTGAAATCTTATTTTTATAAAAAAAAATATATATTTATATTTAAAAAATATATAGTTACTGGGAAACGCTAGGTAGTGGTTTCGAACACATTTATGCGTTATTTTCCTCATGTTTACCTCCTTGCCATATTTTTTCCAAGTTACGAGTGTCTGGTTTACCACTTATCGCTTTGATAATTCGATCACGGTTTGCTGGCTTGTTTTTGTAATTGCTCATGTCACTCCCTCGCGTCGTGGGAGTGTGTGGTGTAAAATTGTGTTGCACATAACCAGAACTCGCGCACACAACCAACTTTTGCACTCCGTTATCAGTGGCACTTGCCATCCTCGCGACAACATGCACATTTGCCGAGTCAGTGTGTCGATTCAATTCTGTGCCCTGTGGTGTCTCCCCCTCCGTGCCCGTGAGTGTGCTGGATTTCGACACAACTCTCGATACGTCCTGGATATTCACCTCCATTTTAGCACTCCGATTTAAATTCATTTTTGTGTCATTGGAATACCCTCCATTCAAATGCTGATGCCTGCACTCCTCAGGGCGTGTCTCTGTGCTCCATCTCCCTGCACCTCCATCGCGCGATCCTGCGACGTGCTACGCTGTTTTCCTTGTGCGATCCGGTCCTTCTCTTTGTCTCCGCTGTCTGTTATCTACTGTCCGATCGCACTTCACTGCCGTCCTGTTTTTGCGTACGATCGGCGCGTCATTTACGGGAGCAATGATGGCATTCTCTACCGCATTATTTGAATTGGTACTCGACGCATTTAGTTTTTCCTTATTATCTGTCTCTCTATTCCCTCCTGGCACAGTCGGTGGGGGAATCGGTCGGAAGTGGACCGATTGTTTTTGACCTCCCATCCTGCGATTCTCATGAATGTTTGGCTTTGTGCTTCTCCAATTTGTGTGCCAACCTCTCTCTGGGTTATTTTGCCATCTGTGCGTGGGTGTTCGATCCTCTCTGCATTGTGGGACTGCTCGGTGATTTTTATTTCTCTCTGAAAGGCTGGGTTCATTATCTCTCTCCCTGTGTTCTGGATCCGAATTATGATTCTTAGCTCTGTATAACCATGTCATGTAGACTGTGTTCTCTATGTGGTGGAAGGAGGCTGTTTCTGGGTTCAAAACCATTCTCACAATTTCTGTAATCTCTGGGCTCAAGGATTCAAAAAACATAATTTTGAACATATTGTCCCCTTCGTGATACCGATTCACATCGCCTGCGTAATACGCTCTTTTTAAATCGGAGGAGGTAATCTCGCGGGTCCTGGTCCATGCCCTGGGTCATCGATTTTACAGCATAAAACCCCTCAGTGAGTGTCGAATATTCTCCAAACTTCCGAATCACTGCCAGGCTCAGTTGTTTGAAATCATTCCTAACCTTGTATGGTAGCGACTTTACCCATGGTATAGATTGTCCATGTAAACTCCTTTTCAACAGACTCGCTTTCTCATCCCGTCTCCTCAGACCTCTCATCATTGCCTCGTCTTCTACTGTTGCGATGTGGGTGTGTATATCCCTGTTCTTATTGTGTGGGTCAAAATCGGGAATTCTGACGAGAGCTTTGTCCATCAATTTGAGGGTTTTACTGTTGAAAGAGTATTCAGAAAGTTGGTCGTCGTCAGAGGAATCATCATCAGACGAGCTGTCACTTTGATGTGTGCTGTGTCGCTCGTGTTTTAGTGGCGTGCATTTTTGTGGTGAGCTGTCTGGGCTGTGTCGCTCGTGTTGCCAATTCCCTGCAGTTTTTGCCTCTGCTCTTTGTGGAGCATATTCTGGAAACTTTATTCTACGATTTTGCCTCCCTCTAGCTTCGGGGTTGTCAGTCCCACCTTTTTTTATTTTCCTCTGTATCTCTCCATCCCTTCTCTCGAATTGCGAGGGATTTTCTTTGTCAAGGATATTTTGATCGATACCCATAATTTTTGTGCGATCTGTCCCTGGACTATGTCCACGTACCCAAGAGTGTTGTGTACTGCTACTTTCATATTTATTCTGTGGGTCAACGCCTGTGAGTTTCGCTGGTGTCGCGAGCACTGATTTAGACGGTCTCTCTCCCGTTTCCTTTCCGAATTTTTCCACATTCCACAATCTCTGTATGCCTGTGTGAGAAGGCATGAGTCCTGTCCTGCTTTTTCTGCAGTTTTTACATCGTGTTCGTCTTCGTCACATTTTATCCAGTCAATTAGTTTCCCTCGAAGTGTCTTAGTGTCATAGATACAGCTCCCTTCCCATATGTCTATCTGCCTTGTCTGTTCTGTAGCAGAACTGCCTGTACATTTTAATACGAGTTCCCAGTATTCTGCAATCTATTCAAAAATTCCTCCTAATCCTAGCATCTCATGTGTGGCAGAAGCTATTCCCCTTCAGAGTCTATATAAAAGAAATTATATCACAGAGTGTAATCGGTTCGATATGATATTATCTTAATCTCACTGTCTTTGTTCCAACCTGCTATTCTGGAGTTTCGCCTCAGAGTGCGTTTTTTTTTTACGCCCGTTTACAATCACAAGGCAATGTTGGATCACAATACTCTGGTTAACACGTAGTGATTCGTTCCTTCATCCATGCAAAACACTGTCTGCGAGAGATCCCGGCGAGCCACCCATTATGTTGTATATGCCGGATGATGAAATTTTGATAAAAATAATAAAACTGTATTAAAAAAAAAGTGTAAGTCGCATAAATTATGCTAATGTTTAGAATTATATGCATCAATTATGATAATCATGGGGATAATCGTATTAATTTATGCGAATGCTTTCAATTATGTTAATGTGTGCAGTTATGATAATTAGGCTTAGCTTCGTTATCAAAAGTTGTATTAATCAGGATACAACGATTATCTTTAATTAAACATTTATTGATTATCTTAGTGTGTTTATATTATGTTAGGTCTCCAAATTCATATCAACGCAGGATACAGTTCTTATAAAAAAGAGTTTTACATGGACTTGGAGAGAAACATTCAACCACTTTGTGTTAAGACATTTTAATTCTAACAAACATATGACACTCTAGTATGCAAAGGCGAAAGCATACGTCAATATTTCGATTTAAAGCTTTCGTGACTGCAGTGATTCATCTTCTTGGTTCTTTCGGTAAAGTCACGTAGAAGGGAAGTAATAAAATAATAAAAATAAAACATAAAATAATTCTCACGACGTTTCGGCCACAACGCAAGCAGCCGTCCTCAGGTGAAACCAGGTCTGTCAAGGCGACAGCGTCTGAATGAAACAGCACACGTGCTTGGAGCATATATATAAGCTGGGTTGGAAGGGGGGGGGGGGGAAAGGGGCGCCTTGACAAAATAATTTGCATATAAAGAGGAATTTAGCATATTTATGGGAAATGCAGGTATGTGAATAGTGCTACTTTGCCCGTGCATGATGCAGGATTAGCAGCATCACAGGGAGGGGATAGGGGTAGCATTAATAAAGGGAAGAAGTGTTAATAGTATGTAGCTGCAGT
>CM025619.2:0-17384 GCA_014621495.2 Entosphenus tridentatus
CAGAGTACCCACAGGGACCCATCACTGCCTTCACAAGGCCCTCAGAGCACCCACAAGGACCCATCACTGCCTTCACAAGACCCTCAGAGTACTCACAGGGACCCATCACCGCCTTTACAAGGCCCTCAGAGTACTCACAGGGACCCATCACCGCCTTCACAAGGCCCTCAGAGTAGCCACAGGGACCCATCACCGCCTTCACAAGACCCTCAGAGTCCCCACAGAGACCCATCACTGCCTTCACAAGGTCCTCAGAGTACCCACAGGGACCCATCTCCGCCTTCACAAGGCCCTCAGAGGACCCACAGAGACCCATCACTGCCTTCACAAGGCCCCCACACTACCCACAGGGACCCAAACGGAGCAGACGAACGAGCAGCAGTCACATTGACGAAGCCCGCGACCCATGAGGAGGCCACTCGCGAGATCACCGCCAGTCCAAGCGCCCACGGGTGGCACGGCCCGCGGACTCCACCTCATCCTTCTCCACCTCCTCGTCCTCCTCCTCTGCCTGGCACGCCGGCTGCCTTGGGACCAACTGGGCCACCCGAAGGAGAAGTTCGCGTGCCCGCGGTGCTCATGTGGAGCAGCGTCGCGTACCCAATGGGTGAGGACAGGGACGGGGTCACGCTCCATCTCGCTAGCGACATGCCCAGGGCCAGCTGTGGCGGCTTGCCTCTTGAGTGCTGCGGGCACTGCGAGTAAACTGAACGAGTGTGAAAGAGAGCTAAGGAGGAAATCATCGGATTCCTCCAGCGTAAATAAATAATCAGATTCTGAAATCACTGGGGGGAAATAACTCATCAATGTGGAGTGAAGAAAGGCGACGTTGTTTATTTTCATTCTACAGTGAGAGAAAAAAGTATTTGATCCCCTGGTGATTTTGTACGTTTGCCCACTGACAAAGAAATGATCAGTCTATAATTTTAATGGTAGGTTTATTTGAACAGTGAGAGACAGAATAACAACAACAAAATCCAGAAAAACGCATGTAAAAAATGTTTTAAATTGATTTGCATTTTAATGAGGGAAATAAGTATTTTACCCCTCTGCAAACATGACTTCGTACTTGGTGGCAAAAACTTTGTTGGCAATCACAGAGGTCAGACGTTTCTTGTCGTTGGCCACCAGGTTTGCATACATCTCGGGAGGGATTTTGTCTCACTCCTCTTTGCAGATCTTCTCCAAGTCATTAAGGTTTCGAGGCTGACGTTTGGCAACTCGAACCTTTAGCTCCCTCCACAGATTTTACATGGGGTTAAGGTCTGGAGACTGGCTAGGCCACTCCAGGACCTTAATGTGCTTCTTCTTGAGCCACTCCTTTGTTGCCTTGGCCGTGTGTTTTGGGTCATTTTCATGCTGGAGTACCGATCCACGACCCATTTTAAATGCCCTGGCTGAGGGAAGGAGGTTCTCACCTAAGATTTGACGGTACATGGCCCCGTCCATCGTCCCTTTGATGCGGTGAAGTTGTCCTGTCCCCTTAGCAGAAAAACACCCCCAAAGCATAATGTTTCCACCTCCATGTTTGAGGGTGGGGATGGTGTTCTTGGGGTCATAGGCAGCATTCCTCCTCCTCCAAACACGGCGAGTTGAGTTGATGCCAAAGAGCTCCATTTTGGTCTCATCTGACCACAACACTGTCACCCAGTTGTCCTCTGAATCATTCAGATGTTCATTGGCAAACTTCAGATGGGCATGTATATGTGCTTTCTTGAGCAGGGGGACCTTGTGGGTGCTGCAGGATTTCAGTCTTTCACGGCGTAGTGTGTTACAAACTGTTTTCTCGGTGAATATGGTCCCAGCTGCCTTGAGATCATTGACAAGATCCTCCCGTGTAGTTCTGGGCTGATTCCTCACCGTTCTCATGAGCATTGCAACTCCACGAGGTGAGATCTTGCATGGAGCCCCAGGCTGAGGGGGATTGACAGTTTTTTTGTGTTTCTTCCATGTGCGAATAATCGCACCAACTGTTGTCACCTTCTCACAAATCTGCTTGGCGATGGTCTTGTAGCCCATTCCAGCCTTGTGTAGGTCTACAATCTTGTCCCTGACATCCTTGGAGAGCTCTTTGGTCTTGGCCATGGTGGAGAGTTTGGAATCTGATTGATTGCTTCTGTGAACAGGTGTCTTTTATACAGGTGTAGTGAGTTCCAGGGAGACTGACGACGGAGTCGAGGCACACTCTTTATTAACTCAAGGACAATACAATACTTGAAGGGGTAACGGCCCCTTCACCCGTACTAGATGGGAACACCCCTAGCACTATTCCCCTATCCTATCCCCAGTCCTCCTCTAAGGGTCTAGGGGAGGCTATCTGATCCGGCCCTGGTAAAGCATGGATCCCGGCGCCCAGCTAACCCGACCTTGCTCTTACAAGAGCAGAGGTCCGGAAGCTCTTGGGACCGCGCCGCTGGCTTGCCCAGCTCGGCCCTGACAAGGGCAGCGAGACAGGGGAGTCCCAGGGCGTATACTGCCGGTCTTCAGTCTTCACTGGTAAGCTTCTTCAAAACTGGCCCCGAGCTCTCTGGCTCCCCGCCTTTTATAGGACTCCCCTCCGAGGGGTGGAGTTATGGGGGATCACAGAGCCCCCATGGCCCCCCAGGCTTAACGGATGCGGACGTGGATGTAGACACCCGTGTTTGGGTGCAGACACCCTTGTGTTTTCTGTACGTCCTTTTCCCCGTAATAACCCCTACATCACCCCCCCCCACCTGTACAGCCCGCAGCCATCCCGGCTGCAACAACCCCTCAAAAACCAACAAAAAATACTTAACACAGTCAACATGTGTGTGCCCCGTAACAATAACAAGAATACAAACAACCGACGGTCCCCTATAAATACCCCAGTCCAAAAACGCAACATATGTACAGAGTGTGGTTCCCCACCCCCACCCAATAAAATAAATAAATATATAAATATATAAAAAGGTGAGCGAGCCCGCCGGCAGCAGAACATGCGCGGGAAGCAACTCACAACAACCGGCGCGTCTTGGTGCGTGTCTATGCAGCGGGCCCGTCACAAAGGCCCGACTCGGTAGGGCCGGCGGCAGGTGTCGAAAGTTCAGGTGCACGGCCCTCCGGCTTCTCGGACGAGCCAGCGCCGACCCCCTCGGGGGAGGCTGCGGCCGAGAGGGCATCAGTCCTTGCACCCCTGAAGACGGAACAGTTAGCAGCGGATCAGAGGCCGGCGGCGACCCCGCCCTCCAGGAGTCAGTGGACCCCCCACATGTTCGGCCATAGTCATGAAAGGAAGCATGTGGCGCAAAGAACGGCTTCAACCGTGAAGGGTGTACGAACCACCGACGCTTCCCCCATTTAATGCGAACACATTGAGGCCGCACAACCTGCACAATTTCCACGGGGCCCCTCCATGGTCGCAACAACTTAGACGAGGTAGCCAATGGCACCTGGGGGCAGTGTAGCCATGCTCTGTCGCCCGGGTGCCCTTGGTGCGTGTGCGACCGGCGCAATCGCAACCTTTCATTCGCCTTCTGGCGACAGTCAGAGTTTTGCATAGCCGCCTCCCGTGCCTCAGCCAATTTAACATGGTCCGCCAACTTGGACTTAGCATGTGGTGTGGCAAATCTCAGCTGGGTCGCGACAGGCAGGTCAACTTCGCGACCATACATACAAAAAAATGGCGAGAATCCAGTCGCCGCGTGAGGAGCCATCCTGTAAGCTGCCAGAATACCCGGGATCTGAAGGTCCCAATCGGTTTGGGACTCAGATACCTGGTGGGACAGCATGGACGTAAGATTCCTATGCAGGCGTTCTACCATCCCATCCGTTTGTGGGTGGTAAGGGGAAGTACAAATGTTCTTCGTACCAAGAAGCTCACACACCTCGTGTAAAAGGAAACTAGTGAAATTCTTTCCCTGATCGGTCAACAACCATTCCGGAGCACCCTTGTCGAGGACATAGCCCTGGACAAAGCCTCCGCAACGGCTGCTGCCGACTGGTTGGCAAGGGGCCAAGCCATAGGCCATCGCGTGAAATATTCCACGCCAACCAGTAGGTACTTATTACCCCTAGGCATGGGAGGAAACGGCCCCAAAATATCGAGAGCGACAAGCTCATTAACCCGGGTGACCGAAATAGACTGGAACGGTGGGCTGGCTCCCCATGCTGGCAGCTTCCGTTGAGCACATTGGGTACAAGACTGCAACAGATCATCCACATCCCTTGCCATGCCCGGCCAAAAGAAATTAAGCTGGAGCATGGCAAGGGTTTTGTGGGTGCCCAGGTGCAGAAGCCGCTCATGAGCAGCCCATACAGCCCTACCCCTCAGCGTGGAAGGCACCACCAGCCTGTGATGGCAGATCATCCCGTCCCAATGCATGAGGAGGCCCTGGCACAACCCCCATGAGTCAACGCCTGACCTCCCCCGACCGGATCCTCCCGCGCGACGACGTAGCGCCAGGAGGGAAGTATCCTCTATTTGGAGGCGCCCCCACTCCGCACTCGACAAGCCCAGCAGGGAATCCTTCCCCCCCATTTCAATAGGGCCAACGTCCGAAGGAGCCTCAACGGCGGCCGCAAGGACCCGATCCTGGCCGTCGCTCACAGATTTGCAATGCCCCGAGCCCAAGAAACAAGTGCAATCTGAAGTGGCGGGTAGGCGCGACAGGGCATCGGCATTAGTGTGGCGAATCCCCTTTCGATATGTCGTTTCGAAATCAAAATCCTGAATGATCTCCAGCCATCGGGATAATTGCCCCGATGGCTGGTTTGTATATACGCAGGGCATACTGCAATGCTGCATGATCTGTACGGACGGTGAAATGCCGGCCGTACAGATATGGCCGGTACTGTTGAATAAAGAAAACAATAGCCAACAGTTCACGGCGGGTGACGCAGTATCTCTGCTCGGCAGGAGACAATACTCTACTACCGTAAGCCACAACGCGCTCCACGCCACCCACAACTTGGGAAAGCACGCCCCCAATCCCCTTGTTGCTCGCGTCCGTGTCAAGCACGAAAGGTAGAGAAAAATCGGGGTAACTCAACGGCGGGGCCCCTACCAAGGCATCACGAAAAGAGTTAAAGGCAGCCTCCTCTTCCGGCCCCCAATGAAATTTCACTCCCTTTGCCATTAAGGCGTGCAACGGCTTAGCGATGGAAGCGAATTCCGCAACAAACCGCCGATAATATGAAGCAAACCCGATGAAGCTCCTAACCTCCCCCACCGAGGTGGGAGTCGGCCAGGAGCTAACACAACGCGTTTTGGCGGGATCGGTTGAGATACCTGAGCGTCCGACGATGTGACACAAATATCTTACAGATTCGCGGAACAAATGGCACTTTTGTGGTTTAAATTTCAATTTTGCTGTGCGCATTTTGAGAAAGATGGCCCGAGGCCTATCCAGATGTTCCTCGAATGTCCTGCTAAATACGATCACGTCGTCTAGGTAAATCAAACAAACCTCCAATTGCAAGCCAGCGAGAACCAATTCCATTAGGCGCTGGAACTTTGCGGGAGCGGAGTGGAGCCCCATAGGCAACCGATTGAATTGTAAGAGGCCGTGCGGCGTTCGAAAAGCCGTTTTGGGCTTTGATTCGTCATCCAAAGGAAGTTGCCAAAACCCTGACAGCAAATCCAAGGTGGAGAAGAATCGCGATCCAGCTAGGGCATCCAGGAATTCGTCAATTCGAGGAAGCGGGTAAGCATCGGCCACAGAGATTTTATTCAACCGCCGAAAATCAACGCAGAACCTTAGGGACCCATCCTGCTTTTTAACCAACACTATGGGTGCACCCCAAGGGCTGGTTGAGGGAGAAATAATGTCAGAAGCCAACATGTCATCTACAGCCGATTTGACATGATCCTTTTCGGCGGGACTCAACCGAAAGCGATTTTGGCGGATAGGAGCGTTGTCACCGGTGTTAATATGGTGGCGCAGTAATTTTGTACATCCGATATCATATTTGTGCTTACTAAAGACGTCAGAAAATTCTCGCAAAAGGGTACGCAATTTAGCACGTTGTGAGTCGGATAGGTCAGGTGTCTCAGCACAAAGCACCTCCAGCCAACCCTCGTCATGGTCTGACTGCAGATGTGGCTGAGAAGCGGTGGCCACCTGGCCAATGATCGGCGTTTCCGCAGGTACCAGAATCGCGTGTGCGAACACGGTTCCTTGGGAAACCACAGCCGCCCGTGTCCCGACATTGAGGACCACGATAAACGGGTCCTCATCCCCTTTAACAATTGTCTGGGCCGTCACCAAATCCGGCCCATTCACCCCGGCCCTAGACGGCCCCAGCAAAATACCCTGGTCTAAAACCCCTTTAGCAACCACAGGGGCACGAGCATCTGTGTCCCCGGGGGTACGCGCACCATTCGAGCAACGAGCGCCTGTACCGTTGCACAGGCTGTACGCAAGGCAAGGGTGGAAGGCAGGAACGTTATACGTCGGCCCGATGGAAGCTCGATGCATCCCTGGTCAATCAAAATTTTGACAGGCAATTTGGCCAAAAAGTCTGTCCCCAACAGGCACGGAATTGCCAGAGAGGAGGAGACCAACACCGGCCCAGATAATTTAATGTCCCCGATAGAAATTTGCGCTCGAATTTGGCCAATGATACCTAACGAGCCCCCGTTAGCAGCGTAACACGGTATGTCGACGGGGAGCAATGGGCGACTCTGAATGGGCAGGATATTATAAATCAAATCGGAAATGATAGTCGCCGATGCTCCCGTGTCGATCAATACCCGTACCTCCACCCCATCAATGTGCCCCGTGACAATGGACGACCCCGCCGACGCAGCCACAACACGGTGAGCCAACTCGGACCATTGGCCCGGTTGGAGCGCCCTCCCCATCAAGCCGCGACCCGACGCACCAGCACCCGAACTCCGAGAATCGTGTATCGGCGCATGTGAGAAAGAAGTGGGTGTGCGTGCAGGCCGAACATGTGGGGTGCCATGACTTGCCGGAGGATGTTGTGGAGGCTTTTGAAGAGGGCCATCCTCAGCCCCAGGTCTTGCTCCGTGCTGTCGAGGAGCCCGGCATCCCGAAGCCACGTGGCCCCGGAGGCCACAGTTGTAGTACACGACGAGTGCTCCTGAAGACTTGGGCTGCTCTCGCTGGCTCGGTGCGTCCCGAGCCGGTCGCCTGCCAGACTGCCATCCCGTAGAGCGGCTCGCAGCGAAGCCCCCCTCGGATTCGGAGGTGGTTGCCGCCACGGTGTGTCCTGCAGCTGCCTTGCTGGCCTTCCTCCGCTGGGAAATCAGATTGGCATGAATGTGCCTTGAAGCCCGCAGTGACAACATGTCCGCATCATCCTGCGCCAGGATGACGAAGTTCAAATCGTCGGCCAAGAGCAGAATTTTCTTGGCCACCATCGCATCCACCCCTTCCTCGTCCATGCGCGGGAAAGCCGCCTTCGCCAACGCCAACAGGGCCGTACGGTACGCGAGTTGTGACTCCTTGTCGCCCCTCTGCCACTCGTATAAAAGCTGGCGACAATCGGAAGGAGGTCCATAAACCATGGCCAGCACTTGCAGCGCTGACTGAAGCGTGGAGCATGCTGACCTGGGTGCAGCGGTGAGGGTGCCAAGGGCGTCGCTATCCAGCATCGCCGGAAGAGCACGCAGCGCCTCGTTGTCCGTCCACCCAGCCATCTTTTGGTGGGCGAGGAAACGGCGCTGAAACCCACCCCAATCGCCGCCGCTCGATACGAACTCCTGCAGGGCTGGCAGGCGTTGCTGAAATGTCGGCTCCGTCTCCGATGATCGCCAAACACCCGTACCGTGTCCATGAACAGTATGGGGAGCAATGGCGGACCCTAATGGAGGTCGCGCCGTCGGTGACGCGCTGGTTTCGGCTTGGTCGGTGCTGTCGTCCACTGTTGATGACCTGGCGACCGCTGAGAGGTGGCCACTGCGATCCGCCCCCGCCGATGACGTGGTGCTCGCTGGTTGGGCCCCGCCGCCCGCGTGACGAGCTGGGGCCCCTCCCTCGGCTCCTACTGTACCCGTGGCGGGAAGTTCAAGCCTCCGGCCCATCGCAGAGGTGGGAGTTTCTGCCGGCCGTTGTCCGTCTTCCCGTTGCGCCGCTCCCCCCGGCCCCAGGCGAGTTATCTGCTCCAGCGTGGCGGCCGCTGCATAAAGGAGCTCCGCCAGTCGGGAGTGGGCCAAGGCCAACTCATCAGCCGACGTCCCGACTCTCTCTGACTGCCCTGCAGGTGGTGGAGCCGGCAGCGGCTGTCCAGGTATGTCGGCGGTGACATCTTGCACCGCCTTTCCCTCGCTGTCGTCCTCCCCGGGGTCTTGGGCACGAGTCGTCCGTCTCGTATCCATGCTTTCGACCACTTCTGACACCAGATGTAGTGAGTTCCAGGGAGACTGACGACGGAGTCGAGGCACACTCTTCATTAACTCAAGGACAGTACAATACTTGAAGGGGTAACGGCCCCTTCACCCGTACTAGATGGGAACACCCCTAGCACTATTCCCCTGTCCTATCCTCAGTCCTCCTCTAAGGGTCTAGGGGAGGCTATCTGATCCGGCCCTGGTAAAGCACGGATTCCGGCGCCCAGCTAACCCGACCTTGCTCTTACAAGAGCAGAGGTCCGGAAGCTCTTGGGGCCGCGCCGCTGGCTTGCCCAGCTCAGCCCTGACGAGGGCAGCGAGACAAGGGAGTTCCAGGGCCTATACTGCCGGTCTTCAGTCTTCACTGGTAAGCATCTTCAAAACTGGCCCCGAGCTCTCTGGCTCCCCGCCTTTTATAGGACTCCCCTCCGAGGGGTGGAGTTATGGGGGATCACAGAGCCCCCATGGCCCCCCAGGCTTAACGGATGCGGACGTGGATGTAGACACCCGTGTTTGGGTGCAGACACCCTTGTGTTTTCTGTCCGTCCTTCTCCCCGTAATAACCCCTACACAGGTAACAAGCTGAGATTAGGAGCACTCCCTTAAAGAGTGTGCTCCTAATCTCAGCTCGTTACCTGTATAAAAAACACCTGGGAGCCAGAAATCTTTCCGATTGAGAGGGGGTTAAATACTTATTTCCCTTATTAAAATGCTAATCAGTTTATAACATTTTCAATATGCGTTTTTCTGGATTTTGTTGTTGTTATTCTGTCTCTCACTGTTCAAATAAACCTACCATTAAAATTATAGACTGATCATTTCTTTGTCAGTGGGAAAACGTACAAAATCAGCAATACTTTTTTCCCTCTGTACATGCCAGGGTTGTGAGACATCGCTGAATGTTGCGATTTGAAGTTCTTCAGACACGGGGAGAGCTGGCGCCCAAGTGACACTTGTGATGACTTTGTAACAATGCAGTCACTCGACTTGGAGAGAAAGAGAGAGTTGGCTGTGGTGTGGTGCGGGAATCAGGATTGGAGGCGGTGCACTCGATAGTATTGAGATCCGTAATCGAGGTTTTTTTGGGTTAGATCGCATAAATATAAATGCGTCGTTAAACCCGCCACCGCTAATGAGTAAGGTTTGTCACGTAAACAGAGCGTGCCAATTCGTTACTGTTACAGCACACCGGTGCGTTGGAGAGCAAATCCACAACATTTACAATCTTAGTACGACGTTTCGCCAGTAATTATAACTACCATCATCAGGCGGCAGCCAGATTTATAAATCCTGTTTCGTTCCTTAAATAGAGAAATGGATGTGATGGCGTCACTTGTGAGCCCTTCACGTGCGAAGGGGGGGGGGGCATTAATGAATGCATGTAAATTACAATAAGTACCCATTCATATGGTAATTAACGTGCATTATACATGCACATTATTATTGTACCTTCTGTCGTTTGTACACTAAAATAGCAGTGCCTGTTATTGTCTGCTCACAGGGAACCCCCATTGACGTATGGTCACCTGTATAGGCATGCATTTAAACAATGTACATCTTTAGCACTAGATATTAGTTTCCAAATCTGACTCGGATTTTTTGTTTCTCCAAAAGTCTGGCTACTTTATCAGTTACTCGTGGGATGTACTGTATTTTAATAGTTTTAAATACTTGGTCAGTTTCAACACTCGTGTTATTTTATTTGGGGTTGGCATTCAGTGCCCTGTTTATTTGTGTATCATTGTAACCGTTCAATTGCAGCATTTCTTTAACATGTTGAATTTCACTTCTCAGACTATCACCATCTGACACTTTCTTAGCCTGATTTATGAGCATCTTGATGAGAGAGGATTTCTGTGCACGGTAATGGTATGACTCTGTTTTCAGATAGTCGTCAGTGTGCATTTTTTTTCGCTAAACGCTGTGTTATTTTACCATTTCGGCCGTGCCTGAGCATAATATCCAGAAATGGGAGAGTTCTGTTAACTTCCACTTCCATGGTAAACTGGATGGATGGGTTTTGCGAGTTGAGATGATTTCGAAATTCGTTAAGTGTATTTTTGCCATGTGACCAGACCACCAATGTCTTAGCCACATATTTAATTCAAGCAGAGGGTTTTATTGTGCTTTAAGCTATTGCTTTTGCTTACAAATCTTCCATGTACAAATTCGCAAACACTAGAGACAAAGTAGAGCCCATTGCTGCCCCTTCCTTTAATTTATAGAAATTACTTTTCCACAAGAAATAGGTGTTCTTTAGACAGTTTTCATCTAGTCGTGGGATATCTTTGGCTAAACCTGTTTGTTACCAGAGTATCGAGTAATTTAATTGATTTGTTGACCGGGACCCTTGTGAACAAGAAGTCACATGAAAACTTCTGAGAATATCATTAAGGTTAGGCTTAATATATTTAATTATCTTCTTGGTTCTTTCGGTAAAGTCACGTAGAAGGGAAATAATAAAAAAATTATACAATAATAAAACATAATAAAATAATTGTATTTTATTATGTTTAAATTGTATTTTAAATTTTTTATTATTTCCCTTCTACGTGACTTTACCGAACCAAGAAGATGAATCCCTGCAGTCACGAAAGCTTTCAATCGATATTTAATTATATTTACGAGATGTTCTGAGTTTTCAATGAACAAAGAGGTCCTACCGATGTAGGGCTTAATTTGTTTCTTTATGCATTGTGCTAATTTGTATGTGGCAGAGCCTATTGTACTATGGGTCTTAATGGGTCTTAATGGGACATCAAGTTTGTTAATCTTTGGTAGCCTATATCGTCTTGGTGGTTTTAACGCCCTTGGTTTGATCAGATATTGCTCTTCCTTGAGAATTGATGACTTGGCAATGATTGCCGTTGTTTTACGTTCTAAGGAGTTGGTTGGGTCTCATTTAATTTTAAGGTAGGTATCTTCATCGAGTACATCTTTGATTTTATTATCATAGGTTTTCCCCTTGTTTCTGGAAACAAAACAGGTGTTATGATGTTTTCCACATCTTAACACCTATTCTCAAAATATGAGAATAGGTGTTAAGATGTTAAAAGGACGTCCCATTATGTTTATTATCGTAGTTGATCGGCCCTTATCTGCAGCAAGAATTTGGATATCTTAATTTGCTCTCAATTCTCTTGAGGCTTTTGCCTGACTGAAGTTAATTTGTTTTTGTCAATTTACTGTTCTCAATCATTTTGGCAACCTCAAGCCTAGTCATCTCAGCTTGATTATGTGGAAGATGTCTAACTGTTGATTCCAATTCAGCAATTATCTCATCGACAGGGATTATACGTGGGCCAACAAATAAAGTTAAGACTTTAGACAGGAATGATACCATATTGCCGGATAATTTAACGTTAGTTATGTTGATAGCAGTTTTGTTTTTAAATTGTTAATTTTAGTTAAGAGTTGCTTGTTAGTCAGTAAACAAATGTGTTAATTTGGGTAATGTTGGTTTTATTCAATATGTTGTGAGTCCAACTGAGTCGCAGACGTTGTCTTGGGAGCAAACACTATTTATTCAATAAATCAACATAACATAACACACCCTACACTTGGGTGTTAAATGATCATCTAGCCACGCTACAGCAAAACTAGACACGGTCCCGCTATCCCAGTCTGGACCATGAGCTGGGTCCGCGTGGCTAGAGGCTTCTTTTACCCGACGTGGATCTTCATCACCAGCAACACGAAGAACCCCGAGCACCTCACGGGGCACCTGTTATATTGGCCTGGGCTGGGGCTGGCTCTGCCCCTCACCCCGCCCACCTTCTAAATCTCTTGAGCTCTTTCCTGAAGGCTCCCCGAGAGCTCTTTTAGACCACGTGACCGCCCAGCGCCCCCCCGTCCACCGGTGGCCCCCCTCCAATATCATCCGGCCACGTGTCGGCAGGTCAACCAACGTATCATGCCCCAACGTAACTCTGGCTGGCTGACACTCCCTCTCACTCCCTCACCGGGAGCCCGCACCGCACACTGTACGTGGTGCCTCCGTGCTGACCAGCGCTCACCCAAGCCCCGCTAGGGCTGATACTACGCCCAGTAAGTGGGCTACACGTAATGCTGACACATTATCCGCCGTAGCTTTGTAAGCCCGGCACCACAAAGTGACAATCACAGTCACTACATAACCCCCCCCCCATCCGTAGCTTCCAGCTGCCCCGGCTGCCAACTCCCCCCGCGAGTAAGCAACCGACACACAATTATACAGAACAGCAAGTGTGCTCCAACAATAATAGAACATGAAGAATTACCCAAACCCAACTGTACAACATATGCACGGAGAGAGAAAATTAAAAAATTAAAAATCCAACAATCGCGTCGTAAAAGATCCCCACAATCAACATCTCCCACCCACAATGTGTAACAATGACCGTGAGCTTGATGGCGAGCAGGATCAGCCAAATACTCACCATGACTCATGCGAGCGCGACAACCCATGATGGTGTGGGAGTGTGCATTGCGCGGGGATCACACGAATCGAGTATTTGAACGAGTCCGTGATGCCGGTCCTCCAGGCAGGTTGGGCTCGACCGCCGTGGAAGGACCGTGGAAACAAGAAATCAACCCGACGAAGCGGGATCCTCACGAAGAGCCATAGGCTGGGTCGTCGGGTCCTTCATGTCTAGACCACGCGAGGCCAACACGAGCGGCCGCGTGCGAAGCATCAATCGCGCGGCACCTGCGGGTGGAACAGAAACACTCTCCTGAGGACCCGCATCGGCAGACGCACGCCCCAGCTCGTCGGCACACCCGACACTCGGCCCCTGCAATATGGAGATGAAACAAACTCACATGGCGCAATAAATGGCTTAAGACGAGGGGTGTACAAACCAGCTCCACTTACTAAACCGAATCTGGACACACTGTGGCCGCATGACTCGAACCACATCAACCAACCACCTCCATGGTTGCAGCAAATTGGGAGATGTACCCACTGGCACCTTCGGACAATGCAACCAGGCCCTGTCCTCCAGCGACCAATCGCACAGGGAAACACGGGCGCCTTTGAGCCTCTCGTTGGCCAACTGTTTGCCTCGAGAGTTAACATTGGCAGTTTCCCGCGCCTCGGAAAGTTTGACGAGCGTGAACCGAATTGAATCAGATACATTGGACTCCTTCGGGGTGGGTATCATACTCCCTCCCATACATCAAAAACAAGGGAGTGTAGCCGGTGGATGCATGAGGGGTCATCCTATAAGCGGCGAGAACTGCAGGAATATGAAAATCCCAATCGACCTGTGACTCACTGACCAAGTGACTCAACATAGAGGTCACAGTCCGGTGTAGGCGTTCGATCATGCCATCCGTTTGTGGGTGGTACAGCGACGTGCATACCTTTTTCGTCCCCAGCAAATCGTACACCTCACGCAGCAGCTTGGTTATATCGGCCTGGGCTGGGGCTGGCTCTGCCCCTCGCCCCGTCCACCTTCTAGATCTCTCGAGCTCTTTCCCGAAGGCTCCCCGAGAGCTCTTTTAGACTACGTGACCGCCCAGCGCCCCCCCGTCTACCGGTGCCCTCCCTCCAATATCATCTGGTCACGTATCGGCAGGTCAACCAGCGTATCATGCCCCAACGTAACTCTGGCTGGCTGACACTCCCTCTCACTCCCTCACCGGGAGCCCGCACCGCACACTGTACGTGGTGCCTCCATGCTGACCAGCGCTCACCCAAGCCCCGCTAGGGCTGTTACTATGCCCAGTAAGTGGGTTACACGTAATGCTGACACATTATCTGCCGTAGCTTCGTAAGCCCGGCACCACAAAGTGACAATCACAGTCCCTACATCCCCCCCCCCCCCCCGTAGCTTCCAGCCGCCTCGGCTGCCAACTCCCCCCGCAACTAAGCAACCGACGTAGAATTATACAGAACAACAAGAGTGCTCTAACAATAACAGAACAACGCGAAGAATTACCCAAACCCAACTGTACACGGAGAGAGAAAATAAATAAATTAACAACCCAACAATCGTGTCGTAAAAGATCCCCACAATCAACATCTCCCACCCACAACGTGTAACAATGTCTGTGAGCTCGATGGCGAGCAGGATCAGCCAAATACTCACCATGACTCATGCGAGCGCGACAACCCATGATGGTGTGGAAGTGTGCAATGCGCGGGGATCACGGGACTCGAGTCTTTGAACGAGTCTGTGACGCCGGTCCTCCAGGCGGGTTGGGCTCGACCGCCGTGGAAGGGCCGCGGGAACAAGAAATCAACCCGACGAAGCCGGCTCCTCACGAAAAGCCATAGACTGGGTCATCGGGTCCTTCACGTCCAGAGCACGCGAGGCCAACACGAGCCGGCCGCGTGCGAGGCTTCAATCGCACGGCACCTGCGGGCAGAACAGAAACACTCTCCTGAGGACCCGCGTCGGCACACGCATGCCCCAGTTCGTCGGGCACACCCGACACTCGGCCCCTGCGATATGGAGATGAAACAAACTCACACGGCGCAATAAATGGCTTAAGATGAGGGATGTACAAACCAACTCCACTTACTAAACCGAATCTGGACACACTGGCCGCACGACTCGAACCACATCAACCAGCCACCTCCATGGTTGCAGCAATTTGGGAGATGTGCCCACTGGCACCTGCGGACAATGCAACCAGGCGCTGTCCCCCAGCGACCAATCGCACAGAGAAACACGGGCGCCTTTGAGCCTCTCGTTGGCCAACTGTTTGCCCCGAGAGTTAACATTGGCAGCTTCCTGCGCCTTGGAAAGTTTGACGAGCGTGAACTGAATTGAATCAGATATTTTGGACACTTTCGGGGTGGGCATCATACTCCCTCCCATACCTCAAAAACAAGGGAGTGTAGCCGGTGGACGCGTGAGGGGTCATCCTATAAGCGGCGAGAACTGCAGGAATATGAAAATCCCAATTGACCTGTGACTCGCTGACCAAGTGACTCAACATAGAGGTCACAGTCCGGTGTAGGCGTTCAACCATGCCATCCGTTTGTGGGTGGTACGGCGACGTGCATACCTTTTTCGTCCCCAGCAAATCGCACACTTCACGCAGCAGCTTGGACGACATTTTTTTGCCTTGATCCGTCAAGAGGCGCTCGGGGGCACCCTTACCCAGAACATAGCCATTGAGGAACACCTCGGTAATAGTCACCGCCGATTGATTCGGGAGCAGCCAGGCCATAGGCCAGCATGAGAAATACTCAACGCCCACAAGCAAGTACCTATTTCCACGCACGGAAACAGGAAACGGCCCAAGAATATCGAGGGCAACAATTTCATTTACACGTGACACCTGGATAGATTGAAGCGGGGGCAAAAGGATCTCGCTGGCGGCTTCCGCCAAGAACATTGCACGCAGCCCTTAAGCAGATCCTTGACGTCGGAGGCCATGGCCGGCCAATAAAAATGCAATTTAAGAGCAGCCAGCGTCTTTTGCAACAACCGTTTATGCACAGCCCAAAAAACCTTACCACGCAGGGCAGTAAGGACAACAATAGCATAACGGCACAATCCTCTGTCCTAGTATATGAGCAGGCGGCTCTGCAGGACGAATGAGGCGACACCTCGCGGAGCCGTGCCATCAGCGGTCTCCCTGACACACCGGCGCAACTTAAGGAGGGACGCGTCCTCCGCCTGTCGGCGTCCCCACACCTCGTAGTCCAACCCCAAAATCGCATCCCGTGCAGCAGAGACGTTGCCCATCCCTGCCATCGTATCCACGGTGGAAGCAACGAGAGGGGCGGGGGAAGTCGAGCTGGCCGGTCGACAACGACCCGAACCCAAAAAACAAACACACTCCACGCCTGCTGGCAATCACGATAGGGCATCGGCATTCGTATGGTGAGAACCCTTACGATGTGACATTGAATGACAATCCTGCAGGATTTCGAGCCAGCATGACAATTGATCGGATGGTTGGTCCACACGCAGCATGTACTGGAGCGCCACGTGATCAGAGCGCACCTTGAAGTGTCGCCCGTACAAATACGGCCGAGATTGTTGTGAAAAAAACACAATGGCCAGTAGCTCCCGACACGTTATGCAGTACCGCTGCTCGGCTGGAGACAGCACCCTGCTGCCATACCCGACCACGTGCTCCATGCCATTTACAACTTGGGATAACACCGCACCAATGCCGGTATTACTGGCGTCCATGTCCAAAACGAATGGCAACAAAAAGTCAGGAAAACGCAGGGGAGGGGCGTTAACCAGCCGATCACGGATAGAGCGGAAAGCAACTTTTTCCTCCTCCCCCTGATTAAATGTTTGGCCCTTAGCTGTCAAGGAGTGGAGAGGTTTAGCTATAGATGCGACAAATCGGTGATAATAAAAGGCAAAGCCGATAAAACTGCACACCTCGCTGGCCGAGGTGGGGGTAAGCCAAATCCGAATGCAAGCAGTTTTCTCACACACACAAACACATCGGCTCACACACATACAGACATATCGACTTACACACACACATCGCCGCAGACATGCACATCGACCCACACGCACACATGGACTTAGACGCAGGCATTATTATTGTGAAAAGTAACTGAATGAAAAAAGATAAGTTATCTACATGTAATAAAAGACTCCGTCAGGCACTGCTGGTCTCCGCTTGTCTTTTATTCAGGCTCTTCTCTGCACCCTACTGGTCTCCTCCACGGACCAGCGTTGTCTCGCGTGCCCCGCGCATGCTCCCTCTCGTGTGCCACGCACGCTCCTCCGTTAGCTCCTCTACTCCCGCACTCCGCACACCGCTGGCCGACGGCGTGCTGAGGTCCTTCAGCCACGTGGCCGATGGCGCGGATCTCTCTCTCACCACCCAATGTGGCTCAGACTCTTAACTTCCCCGACTGCCCCGATCTCTTCTGGGCTCCCACTTATATCCATTCCCCCCACATGACCCTGACTCCTCCCCTTCCGGATCGTCAGATCCGGCCTTCCCATACTACCCCGCTGGCTCCGCCCCCATTCACCTCACCTCCCATTGGAGCCGAGGTGACTGGTGGCCCCTCCCACACACCCTGCAGACCAGGCTCCGCCCCCCAATACCCCGGGCCGTGTGATTGGACCAGAGCCCAGCAACAACCCCATTTACGCTC